>VWZI01012116.1:116246-147916 GCA_013396835.1 Psilopogon haemacephalus | reverse complement strand
AAAGTAAAAAAAAAAAAAAAAAAAAAAAAGAAAACCAAAAATGGCACAAAAAAAAAAAAAAAAAGGCTAGAGCTCATTTAGGAATAAACAAATGTTCTCATAAAAACAATGGCATATTTCTACTCCATTTAGCACTGCAGGAAACCTCTATGTGCCAGGCTGATGCAGCTACAAAGCTCCATCTCTCAATGCCTTGCAACCAGCAAGATCCAAGTACTGGCACCAACAACAGCTCCATTTATAAGATCAAGAAGCAAGGCACAGGCTGTGACACAGGAAAATCCCCCCAAACGGGGCCCAAAAACTTTCCTGTGAAGCTTAACAGTACTAAGACTCTACCTGCAGACTACTTTGGGCAGACTGTAGGCATCTAAGTGTAGAGTATTGTCCAGTTCAAGAAAGGCATTAAGCTGTTGGAGCAGGTCTGGAAGAGGTAATGAAGATGATCAGAGGGCTGGAGAACCTCCTCTATGGGGACAGGCTGCAAGAGCTGGGGCTGTTAGATCTGGAGAAGGGAGAACTTAGAGCAGCTTTGAGTTAGGAGAGGGCAGATTGAGCCTGGAGGTTAGGAAGAAATTCTTTCCAGTGAGGGTGGTGAGACACTGCAACAGGTTGCCCAGGGAGGCTGTAGATGATCCCTCCCTGGAGGTGTTCAAGGCCAGGTTGGATGATGCCTTGAACAACCTCTGTCCCAGCAGGAGTGTTGTAACTTCACCTTGAAGGTCCCTTCCAACACAAAGCATTCTGTGGTTCTATGATAACAGATTTTAGGGTTTTTCTCTGTTACTTCACAGACCATGTAGGACAATCCACACTATATAGACTGTCACTTCAGCTCCCTGGTCACCTCTGCTGTAAATAACTTTTAACAACAAAAGTGTGAGTCCATCAAATTCCTGCAGGCAGTAAACAGTTTGGAAATGAGGGTGAGCCAGGTTCCCTTGCAGAGGTACATGCTCGGGAGAGACAATAACAGAGGGGCTGAGCAGATTTATAGCAGCTGCTTTGGCAATAAATCACCTCCGAGCATTTAGAAACATTAACTGGAGTCCCTATTAAAAACCCTTGGCGTTTTTATTTCTCCAGATTAACGAGGCTTCCAGGGCTAAATTCAATCTGGAGCTTCAAACTCCACCACAAACACAGCTCCACCTAAGAGTTAATTAAGGAACGAGGCATCATTTTTGGAGGGGGAAACTTCTGCAGGCACACCAGCAAGCTTGAGGAATCCCAGGAACTCACGCTGGAATGGGAATTCGAGCTACACACATTTTATTATCCCCTCGTCTTTCTGCCTACACTGTAATATAGGATATGAAATACGGAACGAGTTCCCCAAGGAGGCTGTGGATTCCTCCTACCTGGGGGTGTTCCAGACCAAGCTGGATGAGGCATTGAGCAAACAAGTCTAGTTGAGAGGTGATCCTGCCCACAGCAAGGGGATTAGAACTAGATGATCTCTGAGGTCTCTTCTAACCTGAACCATTCTGTCATCCTAATGAGTAACAGTCACTGTATGTTGACAGGCACATGGTTTTCCAAGGACAAGATTGGGAAGCTTGATTTCCCACCGAATGATACATGCCTTGGGAGATTCCTTTCTTTGCTTTGCTTCCTCACCATCAAAATAAGGATAATGACATAATCTATAGACAACAGAAGGGGCTTTTGACAAGGGCTTGCAGTGACAGGACAAGAGGCAATGGCTTTGAGCTGGAAGGGGGGAGATTGAGGCTGGAGTTTAGAAAGAAATTGACAGTGAGAGTGGTGATACACTGAGGTTGCCCAGGGAGGCATGAGTTCTGCACCTTCCCTGGAGGTGCTCAGGAACAGACCAAGTACTTCAAAAAGCTAACAGCAACAGAAGTTTTCTTTCCAGAAGAACAATGGCTTTTGCTGTACTCTGGTGCAGACTGAACACTTCTTTTTCTAGTAGTACTTCATGTCATGTAAACCTGAGAGAAGGGAGGGGAGGGAGCCAAGCTCTTCTATTATTTATCAGCCACACAATCTCATCCTTGCCCCTATGAGCTGTTCCGGAGATCTATGGACACAGCATCCACAAAAGATTTTCTCTCATTAAGACTTTCAACCACACTGATCTACACCACAACACTAAATTCACACACCACTGACTGCTGTGAGCTTTTTGTTGTTGTTTTTGTCCCAAGAAAGCTTAAAAAAGACCTATATTTCCTTTGCCTTCACGTCCTCAGCAACATGCTCCAAAGCAGTCTACGAGTGATGCACGTTTACTGAAGCTCATCAGTTATTGATGAGGCTCTTAAGGACCAAGCTGACAAAGCCCCTCCGCTTCTGCTGCTTTACATAATTGTATCTTAGGTACAATTTACCTTATTATTCTGCTGCCTACAATCAACTATCAAGCAAACAACGTGTGGATGCCTTTCTGTTTTCACCTGAAATGACTCTCCAAATGCAGTTTTCATGGAAGATCAGAGGTCTCCTGCAAGGCATCTCAGCTGCTTGTTTGAAAGCAGGGGGTAATCAGCAGGGAGAAAGAATAAGACTCATTGGAGGTCCCCTCCAACCCAAGCCATTCTATGATTCATTGTCACCCCTTTACACTCTTGTGACTGCTCCTTGGTCTACTTCCTAAGAGCACCTAAAGCAAGGATCTGGGACATCTGCCAATTGTTTTACAGACATGTGGAGTCTGGGTCTTTATCCACCTGCCTGTTCAGGATGGTAGGGGTTAGAAGTGATCTCTGGAGATTCACAGATTGATAGAATGATTTAAGTGAGAAGAGAGCATAAAGATCATCCAGTTCCAAGCCCCCTGCCATGGGCACCTTCTACTAGAACAGGCTGCTCAAGGCATCTTCCAACCTGGCCTTGAACACTTCCAGGGAAGGGGCATCCACAGCTTCCCTGGGCCACCTGTTCTAGTGTCACACCACCCTCACTTTAAAGAATTTCTTCCTAATCTCCAGTCTAAATCTACCTTCCTCAAGGTTAAAAGTGATTGAGTCCAACCTCACTTGGTTGGACTAGAGAAGGACACACAAGAACATATCCAGGCAAGTTTGGAAAGTCTCCAGAGAGGTCTCTACCATCTCTCTGGACGCACTGCTTCAGGGCTCCACTGCCCTTAACTTAAAGAATTTCCTCCTCATGTTTAAATGGAACTTCATATGTTCAAATTTGTTATTGATGAAAAGCAGTTTCCAAACTGTCCCAGAAAGGCATAAACACAACATGGTTACTCATTTTGAAGATTCACAGATTGCATCTTGTTCAGAGTGACCATCGAAGGCCATCTTATCCAATATCCCTGAAGGCAGTAGGAACACCAACTAGAGCTAGCCACCCAGACATCAAGTGTGGCCTTGAATGTCTCCAGGGACAGGACCTCAACTACATATCTGGACAACCTGTTCCAGTATTTCACTACCCTTATAGTGCAGAACTTCCTCCTGATGTCCAACCTAAATCTCCCTTGCTCCACAGCTTGTGTTCATTTTATCTTCTCTGACACTGATACAACCAACATCATGAGTTCTGCATCAGACTGCAGAAATCCTGCCCTTCAAATCTCTCCTGGTCCTAGCTGGGAGGAGACAAGTAGCAATGCAGCCTGGATCTTCTGTTCCTCCAAAGGGGAAGCCAGGGAGGGAAAAACAATGCAAAGAGCAAAACAAGAGGGGTGGAAGGGAAGTGAGTCAGGGTGGCCGGAAAACATCGGCTGGTGGGTGAGAGCACAAGGGAAACTGGAGCATTCCTGGGGGGCTGAGGGCAGCTGCTGGTGGAGCATGGCACTGTTTAAGGTAGAATCCTGCCATGCTTCATTCTCCAGCCACCTCAGGGCAGGATATTCCCTCAGGGCACCACCAGCACAGTGTCACTTGGCAAGGTGTGCCCAGCTGTGTGAAGTGGACACACCATCTTGTCAGAGAACCATGGAATGGCTTGGGTTGGGAAAGACCTTTAAGAATCACAGAACCACAGAATTGTTTGGGTTGGAAAAAAACCTCTAAGATAATCCAGTCCAACCTTCAACCCAACACCTCCATGGCCATTAAACCATGTCCCAAAGTGCCATGCCCACATCTTTATTGAACACCTCCAGGGATGGTGACTCCATCATCTCCCTGGGCAGCCTGTTCCAATGCCTGACTGCTCTTGCAGCAAAATTTTTTTTTCCTAACCTCCAGCCTAAACCTCCCCGGCAGAACTTCAGGCCATAATCATCCAGTGCAACCCTTCTCTAACTCTTCAAAGGCTGTGGCTAAACCATGTTCTTCAGCGTCACATCTCCACATCTTTGGAAGACCTCCAGGGATGGAGATTCAAGCACCGCAGTAGAAGGTAAATGTATTGCCTAAATACTTAAAAAGGGAGCAAGAGATATCAGAGGGATTGCTAACGAGTTTCAGGCAAGGATGACAGAAGCTGGAAGGCTGAGTTTCACAACTCTGTCCAGACTGGTTCATGGGACCATGAGGACCCATGCAGGACCCTAGCTTTGTGCCCTACTTTTCCCTCCTTATACCTCTATATGCATAAACCACTCAGGGTTCAGCTGACAGAAGGCTGCCAGACTCACACACCCAGTTTCACAGACTCCATTTGGTTGGAAAGGACCCTCAAAGGTCATCTTGTCCAAGTCCTCTGCAGTCAACAGGGACACCTCCAAAGTAGATCAGGCTGCTCGGGGTCATAGCAAGTTTGGCCTTGAATGTCTCCAGAGATGGGGCCTCAACCACAACCCTAGACAGTCTGTTCCAGTGTTTCACCACCCTCATTTTGCAGAACTTCCTCCTAATGTCCAACCTAAACCTCCCTGATCAAGTTTCAAACCATTGCCCCTTGTCCTATCACCACAGGCCCTTCTACACAGTCCCACCCCAGCCTTCCTGTAGGCTCCCTTCAGACACTGAAATGCAGCTCTGAGGTCTCCCTGGTGCCTTCTGTTCTCCACACTGAACAGCCCCAACTCTCCCAGTCTGTCCCCATAGCAGAGGTGGCTCCAGCCTTCTGATCATCTTTGTGGCCCTCCTCTGGACCTGCTCCATCAGGTCCATGTTCTTCTTGTGTTGGGGTCCCCCGATCTGGGCAGATCACTTGCAGGTGAGTTCTCACCAGAGCAGGGGGCCAAATCAATGCTCTAGATGTATTGGCCATGCTGCTTTTGATGCAGCCTAGAGGGCAGTGAATGGCCTAGCAGAGCTCTTTCAGACTCATGTTTTCAGGCAGGCATGGTGGCAGAGGGATTACTGCAGCTCACCCTGCTTTGCAGGTGCTGCTCTGGAAGCTATAGGCAACCCGCAGCACTGTAACCTCAGGGTATAGGAGTGACTCAGCCTCCTGCATGCTGGACAGGGAAGGCAGCAGGATCTCAGAGGTGAAAGTGCCTTGCCTTTAGGGAAAGGGAGGATCAGATGAATCACAGTATTATGGAAATCCTCCTCCTACACCACACTTCTCTAGTGGACTCATTACTGGCTGAGTACAAAGGCGTGCTGGTGACTTGAACTGAGAAAGGCCAAACTCTCTGCACTACAAACAGCCTCTTCAAGTTAAAGCCAACACTCACTGGTCATTGTGCAAACTGCTCAGCCAGCATCTCCTCTGCTTGCAGCTTCAGCTTTCAGGAGACTCCAGAACAAGTGGCAAGAACCCTAAGAGTGGGAGGTAGCCATGGACACATCATATTTGACCCTTATACTTGAAGGAGCTTTGCTAGAAAGAGCTTTCTCCAGCCTCAAGCCTAAGGGTGGGAATAGAGATGCCTGAGATCTGTGCTGGGGTGCTGTAAGCAGCCATAGAGCTGTAGCAACAACATCAGGTCAGGACTTCAAGCCTGGAAAGGGATGTTGCTGATAACTTTAGTAATTCTTCAACCCCCTGAAAGGAGGCAAAATCCAGGTGGGGAGTTGGTCTCTTATCTGTAGCTACACGTGACAGTAGAGGAAATGGCCCCAAGTTGCACCAGGAGAGGTTTAGGTTGGACATTAGAAGAAACCTCTTGGCTGAAAAGGGTCTCAAATACTAGAACAGGCTGCCCAGGGACGTAGTGGGGTCCCTGGAGTTGTTCAAGAAATGTGTGCACAGCACTCTGGGACATGGTCTAAGGACTATAGTGGTGCTTGGTTGATGCCTGGACTCGAAGATCCTGGAAGTCTCTTCAAACCAAAACAATTCTACGGTTCTACGTGAATCATCTTGTACCACCTACAGTCCTGGAGGCCTCCACCCAAGAAAGACAGAAGTTAAATATCAGAATCAAAGTCCTCTTGACACCTCAGCAGCATCAGAGGGCCCACATAATTTATGTTTCACAACCATGATGTGGCAGGATGAAAAATACTATAGCAAGGATTTGTTCTTGTAAGGGAAAACATTTGCAGCAGCACACAACAGCCCAGCAGAAGAAAAGCAGGATTGCTGTGATGAATAATGCATATTGCCTATGGTACTAATTAACCTTCTACTCCACCAAGATATTATGGAACAATGAGGCTAATTTGAATGTGGCCCCACACTTTTCCCAATGGCATCTGGGAAATCAATCATTGAAACACCTAAAATCAGAATTTCTATAAAACAGAAGCCTTTACTGCACACAGAATGTTTTTGTTTGTCTGGTCACAGCCCAGGTAGGTTTTGCATCCACACATGCAATGCACAAACATAGACAGCTCCTGCTTGCCTGCCCACAGCCTCTCATCCGTCGGCCAGCACCAGGCAGGCAGTGACAACCTGCCTCCAAGCTCACAACGTCTCTGAAGACTCTAGATGTCCTACAGACAACTGCAGCATGACTGTCACACAGTATCGAAGAATGCTAGGGCTTGGAAGGCACTTCTGGAGATCATCCAGTCCCCCCCCACTGCCAAAGCAGGATCACCTTGGACAGATCACACACCCAGGTGAGTTTTGAATTTCTACAGAGATGCAGACTCCACCACCTCTCTGGGCAGCCTCTCAAGAGCTCCAGCACTCTTAAATTAAAGAAGTTGCTCCTCATGTTCAGATGGAACTTCTGATGTTCCAATTTGTGCCTGTTACCCCTTATCCTGTCACTGGGCACGACTGAATAAAGCCTGGTCCCGTTCTCCTGACCACCAACCTTTAAGTATTGATCAGCACTGGTGAGATCCCCCCCCTCAGACTGTTCTTCTCCAGACTGAACAGCTCAAATTCTCTCAAAACCTCCTGGGATCTTCTCCCAGCAGAGTGGCAACAAATTTGCTGAAAATCAGCACTGGAGCTTCTAAGCAGAACCTTCTGTGCCTACACGTGAAAACCCTGACTCTAGTTTGGGCTACTCTTGCATTTCATTTACAAGACTGATTTTCTTGGGGCCTCAACCACATCCCTGGAGAACTTGTTCCGGTGTTTCACCACTCTTGTCGTGCAGAACTTCCTCCAGATGTCCAATCTACATCTCCTCTGCTCTAGTTTCAAACCACTGCCCCTTGTCCTGTCACCACAGACCTTTCTAGACAGTCCCTCCCCAGCCTTCCTGTAGGTCCCCTTCAGATACTGAAATGCAGCTCTCCTGTGTTTGGGTCTCCAGAGCTGGACATGGCAATGCAGGTTAGGATCAAGTTTTCAGATCAATACTTAAAGGGTGGATATCAGGAGGATGGGACCAGGCTTTGTTCAGTGGTGCCCAGTGGCAGGGCAAGGGATAAGAGGCACAAACTGGAACATCAGAAGTTCCATCTGAAAATGTGGAGTAACTTCTTTAATTTAAGGGTGCTGGAGCCTTTGAGAGGCTGCCCAGAGAGGTGGTGGAGTCTATCTCTGGAGACATTCAAAACCACATGGGTGTGCTGCTGTGTGGTCTCTAGGTGAACCTGACTTGTCAGAAGGGTTGGACTAAATGATGTCCAGAAGTCCCTTATAACCCCACCATTCTGTGATGCCATGGTCTGGCAGAGGGCACTGTCCCCCCATTTACCCCTGCACTTAGCAGACAGCACCTCAGAGGCAGTGCGTGACTGGCGGCTTTCCCCATCAGGGTGACAGAGCTGCTGTCAATGCCATCAGCCATGCTCAGAGCTCACTCAATAACAGACTCACACAATCATTGCACTTGTCCCCAGGCACCACGTTTCCAGCTGGCAGCCATCCCACACACCACAGAGTGAAAACCCCACGTAGCACAGCAGCAAAAACAGGCCCAGGAGATGTTTGACCTGACTGCTGAATATCGAGTTAGTAGTGCATCGAGATGAGACACGGAGCTGATGAGGATGCCAGGTGCTGAGTGCACAGCACTGCAGCAGCATCTTGGGAAAGCCTTCCTACCATGACCAAGTCCTCCAAGCAGAATCCAAGGGCTGACAAGTCATTTTGAACTGTAGTAAGAGCGAGGAGTGATTGAAAACTTCTTTTCTAATCCTTGCATAAAGAGCACACTGTAGTATCATGGAAAGATAGAATCCGTGAGGTTGGAAAAGCCCTTTAAGATCATACAGTCCAATCCCTCACTCCAAGAAGGACATTGAGGGGCTGGAGCAGATACAGAGAAGGGCAAATTTGATGAAGAGCCTGAAGCACAGGTCTGGTGAGGAGCAGCTGAGGGAACTGGGGATGTTTAGTCTGCAGAAGAGGAGGCTGAGGAGGGACGTCATTGCTCTCTACAATTCCCTGAAAGGAGGCTGCAGTGAGGTGGGGATTGCAGTGAGGTGAGGGTTGGTGTCTCTTCCCTAGTATCAGGTGATAGGAAGAGAGGAAATGGCCTGAAATTGTGCCAGGGGAGGTTTAGCTTAGCTTGGAGGTCAGGAAAAATCTCTTTGCATTGGAATAGGCTGGCCAGGAAGGTGGTGAAATCACCATCCCTGGAGGTGTTCAAGAAACACCTGAACGTGGCACTTGAGAACATGGCTGAGAAGCCACAGTGGTGTTGGGTGGATGGTTGGACTTAATGATCTTGGAGGTCTCTTCCAACCCAAACAATTTTGTGATTCTAGACTCTGAGGTCTGGACCAAACTAGCTCTGCACAAGAGTGATGGATTATGTCTGTGGAGCTCACACCTGCCTGCATCTGCCTCTGTGGGCCACAGTGCTGTGACCGCAGCCCACGACTACAGGCATTACCTTGTCTACACTCCCTGCTGTGGGCTCTGTCGGAGGATGCTGTGGCTGTCACCACAGCAGAGCAGGTCCTGACTGCTGTGACACTTGATTCGTCTGGGCAGCAGCATGCCTGGAAGGTTGAGTGCCCTCTTTTAGTGGAAGTATGCAAGACAATCAAGGGCAGCTAAGCAAACGAGTTTTGACAGATTAAATCATGCTTGAACTGTGAGAGCAGAGAAAAAAATCATGTAAAAGCTCTGCTAAAAATAAATAAATAAAACAACCCAAAGCAAACAGAGACCCACAAAGGCGTCACAAATAAATAAATAATGGGAGCCAGCCTCGTATATGGGAAGGGGAGAAAAGCTTTTAGCTGAGCCTGACTGAGAACTTGGGTAGGCAAGGAAGAGAGAGACCATTTTGCAAGGCAGATATCTGCTACCTTCTGCAGAGGCTGCCCAGGGAGGTGGCAGGGTCACCATCCCTGCAGCTCTTTAAGAAATTTGTGGATGTGGCACTCTGGGACACGGTGTAATGGCCATAGTGGTGTTGGGTTGAAGGTTGGACTCACAGAATCATAGAACTTCAGAAGTTGGAAGGGATCTCCAGAGATCATCGAGTCCAACCCCCGTGCCACGGCAAGATCACCCAGGGTAGTTCACACAGGAATGCATTCAGGTAGGTTTTGAAAGTATCTGGAGAAGGAGACTCCACAACCTCTCTGGGCAGCCTGTTCCAGTGCTCCATCTCCCTCATTGTGAAGAAGTTTCTCTTCATGTTGAGATGCAACCTTCTATGTTCAAGTTTGTAGCCATTGCTCCTTGTCATTACTGTGCACCACCGAAAAGAGATTGGCTCACTCCACTTGACACTCACCCCTGAGATATTTATCCACAATGGTAAGATCTCATACCAGTTTTTTCTTCTCCAGACTAAGCAGCTCCAGGTATCAGTCTCTCTTCATAGGGGAGATGGTCAGGTCCCCCAGTCATCCTCGTGGCTCTCTGATGGATTCTCTCCAGCAAGTCCCAGTGTCTCTTAAGATCAACTATCTTAAGAGATCTTCAGATCATGTCTCTTGATGATCTTGGAGTGCTTTTCCAACACAAACAATTCCATGGATTTAGGTTTGTAGACATTTCCATGCATTTCACTTCAAGGATGAATCTCCTGCCACTCAGCTGCTCTGCCACTGAAAGACCACCAGGCAGTCCTCACACCAGGTGGGACAGGAAATGAAATCCTATCATCTGTACACTCGCCCTTTATCAGCCCACAGCATCACAGCATGGTGAGGGTTGGAAAGCACCTCCAGAGACCATCCAGTCCTCATCTCTGAAGTCATTCAAAACCCACCTGGACACTGTGATCCTGGGCAAACAGATTTGGATGGTTTTGAAGGACTTCAGAGGGAACCTCTCTGGGCAGCCTGCTTCAGGGCTTCAGCACCCTCACAGCAAAGAAGTTTCTTCTCACATTTAAGTGACACTTTCTGGGTTCCAGTTTGTGTCCATTGCCCCCTTGTCCTATCAACAGGCACCACTGAAAAGAGACCGGCCCCATTCTCTGGATCTCTATTCTCTGGATCCCCATCCCTTAGAAATTGATCAGCATCTATTAGATCCCCTCTCAGGCTAAACAGCCTCAGGACTCTCAACCTGTCCTCATAATAGAGATGCTCCTCAAAATCCTTGTGACCCTGCAGTAGTTCCCTGTCCCTCTTGAACTGGGAATCCCAGAACTGGCCTCAATACTCCAGATGTGTCCTCACTAGGGCAGAGTAAAGACAGAGAAGAACCTCCTTCCACCTGCTGGCCACACTCATATGCATGCAAAAGCCCTGAGCAGCATCTGTCTTTTCCTGGAGGATCCTGTGAGTGGCTTTCTCACAGCATTCTGAGCCTTCAGTCATTTTTACCTCAAATTACCTCTGCAGACACTTGGCTCAGGAGGCTTTCTCCTGGATAGATAATACTCAATCTGCTGCAAGTCAACCATAGCAATGAAGGAAATCCCACCAGGTCATGGGGCATCCATGGACCTTGGCAATTAACCATGGCACCTCCCCATCCTCCCAAACTCTTTCCTCCCTGCTGTGGATTTCTTCCAGTAATTAACATGCCCGATTGCCTTGGATTTACATGAATAAAAGGCTGGCTCCTGTCCCAAATCCCATCGTCACTGCTGCTCCTCAAGCTCACATAGAGCCCCAGCAGTGATGAAGTCCACAGCCCTGCCTCTGTCACTGTCTGTCTTGCAGGCTCTCTGCAAAGCAGCTGGGAAAGCTGCAGCCCACAGGCTGCTTCCACTGAATACCAAATGAGCTGGTCAGGAGCAGCTTTCCCTTTGGCTCTGCAGTAATTAAAAAGCTTCCTTTCCAGGCAGCTTTTGAAGGCTATGCTGTGACCCCTGGTCACACCTGTGATGGAATGACAGACTGGCCAACCCTGCGTAAGACCTCAAATGGCATTATTTGGGGAATTAAAACTATAGGAACACAACTGACCACACAGAAGGCAGCCATTTCACTTGGTGGATAGTGACCCTGTCTCTGGTGATCAATAATGGCCATGGTGGCTCCACATGCAGGCTGAAAAACCCCAACTGTCTCAGCCTGCCTTTACAGGAGAGGTGTACCAGCCCTCTAATCATCATAGAATTGTTTCAGTTAGAAGAGGTCTCTAGGATAGAATCCAACCATCAACCTAAGACCACCACGGCCATGAAACCATGTCCCAAAGTGCCGTGGCCACATGGTTCCTGAACACCTCCATGAATGATGACTCATCACCTTCATATAAACATAAATTATAACAGCAGGGAGTGGAAGGAAGAGCTGCCCATCATAAGTGAAGATCAGGTTCGTGATCACCTGAAGAACCTGAAACTGTTCAAGTCCATGGGAGCCGACGGGATACACCCAGGGGTACTGAGAGAACTGGCAGATGAGGTTGCTAAACCCCTCTCTATTCTATTCCCAAAGTCCTGGCAGTCTGGTGAAGTCTTCACTGACTGGAAAAGGGGAAACATAACTCCCATTTTCAAAAAGGGTAGGAAGGAGGAGCCAGGGAACTACAGGCCAGTCAGTCTCACCTCTGTGCTAGGTAAAATCATGGGGCAGATCCTCCTGGAAGCACTACTGAGACAGGAGAATAGTGCAGAGGTGATTTGGTGCAATCAGCATGGCTTCACCAAGGGCAGATCCTGCCTGACAAACCTGGTGGCCTTCTATGAACAGGTCACAACATTAATAGATGAGGGGTGAGCAACTGATGTCATTTACCTGGACCTGAGCAAAGAGGTGGGCACAAGCCAACCTCATGAGGTTCAACAAGATCAAATGCAAGATCCTGCACCTGGGTCGAGGCAATCCCAAGCACAAACACAGGCTGGGCAGTGACTGGCTGGAGAGCAGCACTGAGGAGAGAGACTTGGGGGTGCTGGTGGACGAGAAGCTCAACATGAGCCAGCAGTGTGCACTTGCAGCCCAGAAAGCCAACCAGATCCTGAGCTGCATCAGGAGAAGTGTGGCCAGCAGGGCCAGAGAGGTGATTCTCCCCCTCTGCTCCACCCTGGTGAGACCCCACCTGGAGTACTGCATCCAGTTCTGGAGCCCCTATTACAAGAGGGATGTGGACATGCTGGAGAGTGTCCAGAGAAGGGCCACGAGGATGATCAGAGGGCTGGAGCACCTCTGCTATGAGGACAGACTGAAAGAGTTGGGGCTGTTCAGTGTGGAGAAGAGGAGGCTCCCAGGTGACCTTCCTGTGGCCTTCCAGTATCTGAAGGAGGCCTATAGAAAAGCTGTGGAGGGACTTTTTAGGCTATTAGGGAGTGACAGGACTAGGGGGAATGGAGCAAATCTGGAGGTGAGGAGATTCAGATTGGACAAGAGGAGGAAATTCTTCACCATGAGAGTGGTGAGAGCCTGGAATGGGTTGCCCAGGGAGGTGGTTGGGGCCACATCCTTGGAGGTGTTTAAGGCCAGGCTGGATGAGGCTCTGTCCATTCTGATGTAGGGTAGGGTGTCCCTGCCCATGGCAGGTGGGTTGGAACTAGATGATCCTTGTGGTCCCTTCCAACCCTGACTGATTCTATGATTCTATTATATAATCTAACATAAATTAGGTGTAATGAGGGTTCTGACAAATAAGCTTTGGCAGGGCCTGAGCACTCAGGGAGGTTGCAGCCACCCTTCTGCTACAAATCCCCATCCAGGCAGAAGACTCATGTCTTACTTGTTCCCACACTAGAAGAACATCAAGACAAGCCCTTCACTGGTCACATGAGCTCATTTCCAGACTACTAATTCTGCAAAACCAGCAACAGGACAGAGTGGTCAGATGGGGACAGACACATCTTAAATCAAGGCAATTAAATTCACAGCAGTCTTATACTTTAGCCTTAATACTGCTCCAGAGTCCTTAGATGTTTGGAACCTCCACAATTCATAAGCAAGCTGGGTCTGAGCAAGGCAGCAGCACAGAAGACCATTGGCATCCAGAGGAGGACCACACAGATGAGCAGGGGGCTGGAACACCTCTGCTATGAGACAGGCTGAGGGAGATGGGGTTATTCAGCCTAGAGAAGAGAAAGCTCCAAGACAATCTTACAGCAGCCTTGGCAGAAGAGGACCTACAAAAAGGCTGCAGAGGGATTATTTCCAAAGGCCTGCAGTGACAGGGTGAGGGACAGTGGTTTGAAGAGACAGAAGAGCAGATTTAGATTGGATATTAGGAACAAGTTCTGTACCATGAGGGTAGTAGAACAATGCAACAGGTTGCCCAGAGAGGTGTTCGAGGCCCATCACTCGAGATATTCAAGGTCAGACTCAACAAGGCTTTGAGTCCAGCCTTCAGCCCAACACCACCATGGATGTTAAACCATGTCCCAAAATGCCATGTCCACATGTTTCATGAACACCTTTAGGGATGGTGACTCCACCACCTCCCTGGACAGCCTGTTCCAATATCTGATCACTCTTGTGGCAAAGAAATTTTTCCTCATCTCCAACCTAAACCTCCCCTGATGCAATTTCAGCCTATCAGGGTTACAAGTGTAGAAGGTAGTGCAGAAGGTTCCAACTCATTAGCCAAGCACGATACACTGCTCACCCACAGACGCCATGCCTCTGATCAGGAAAGCAAACACGCAACCAAGATAAAAGCAATACTGAATCAATTCTGCTGCAACACAGCTTTGATCCATGGAAAACACTTCCCTGCTCCTATTAATGATTGCAGGTGCAGAACAGAACATCTTGACAAGTCCAGATCATGCGAGAGATGCAGAGAATGATTTTGGTTTGAAAGGAAATCTAAGATCCTGCACTCTGACCATCATCTAACTGCCAAATCTGGTGCCAGTTCCTCTCCTCCTGCCACTTGTTCCGAGGGAGAAGAGACCGACTCTCACCTCACTGAAGCGTCCTTTCAGGTTGCTACAGAGAACAATGAGGTCTCCCTTCAGACTCCTCCAGACTAAACACCCCCAGTTCCCTCAGATGCTCCTCACCAGACCTGTTCTCCAGACCCTTCACCATTTTTGCTGCCCTTCTCTAGACTTGCTCCAGCCCCTCAATGTCCCTCCTGGAGTGCGTGGCCCAAAACTGAACCCAGGACTCAAGGTGTGCTCTCACCAGTGCTGAATCCAGGCAGAAAATCCCTTCCCTGGTCCCACTGGCCATTGCTGATCCAGGCCAGGATGCTGGCGACCTTCTTGGTCATCTGGGTACATACTAGTTCACCTTCACCTGGCTGCCAGCCAGCACCCCCAGATCTTTCTCTACTGTGCAATTTCCAGCCATTCTGTCCCTAAGATCATGGCATTGTTGTGATCAAGGTTCAGGAGCTAGCACTTGGCCTACTTGAACTTCAAACAATTGACCTTGGCCCACCAATCCAGCCAGGTCCCTCTGCAGAGCCTTCCTACCTTCCAGCAGATCAACACTGCCACCCAGCTTAGTATCATCTGCAGACATAGTGAAGATCCTTCAATCCCCTTACCCAGATCATTCATAAAGATCTTAGAGAGAACTGTTCCCCAGCATGAGCTCTGGGGAACACCACTGGTGATCATCTGACAACTGGATTTAACTCCAGTCTCCATCACTCTTTGGCCCCAGCCATACTCACAGCTCTTTAGAGAACATCTCCATTCCCCCTGCAGTCCTGACTGCCTGTTTCTGAGATGCAGCATTCGGGTGCTTTTCCATACCTCTGAACAGATACCACACACCCTGCAGCCAAAAACTGCAGCTACCTCCGACACTGGCTGGTTTTGTGTCTAATTAAAATTAACCAGGCACTCCAGCTGATAATTGTCTAAACACCTTCCATGCTCCACTCCCAGCCAATTTGGTTTTAATCAGCAAAATGCAAGAGAACGATGGGCAAAGACCTCCCTGGAGGGGGCAACTCTAGTTCCAAATTCAATGTTTTCCATGTACTGAATATTTCCATCAATGTTTTGCTTGCCATGTAATCACCTCCCAGTAGAACAATTAAAAAGAGATTTTTTGTTGTTGTTGTTGTTTTTTAATTTATTTATATTCCTGGCTTTAGCTTGTTTTCCACACCACCACAAGGGCAACAGCAGGCTTGCTTTATTCACCTGAGTCCTAGCTGGGAAGTGTCCCAGAAGTCAAACAGGATTTAGCAGCATCTAGCATCCATAACAAGGAGTTTAGAAAGAGATTTTGCAGAAGCACAGAACGGTGGAGATTGGAAGGGACCTCATCTACTCCAGCTCCCCTGCCAAAGCAGAGTCACCCACAGCAGGTTGCCAAGACCTCACCTGGAGTACTGCATCCAGCTCTGGAGATATCAACGTGGGATAGACTCTGGAGTGGGTCCAGAGAAGGGCATGAAGATGATCAGATGGCTGGAGCACCTCTGCTATGAGGACAGGCTGAAGGAGCTGGGGTTGTTCATCCTGGAGAAGAGAAGGCTTCGGGGATACCTTAGAGCAGCCTTCCAGTACCCAAAGCAGGTTCCAAGAAGGTTGCAGAGGGACAGTTTCCAAACCTCTGTGGCAACAGAATAAGGGGCAATGGCTTGAAATGAAAGAAGAGCAGACTGAGATTGGATGTTAGGAACAAGTTCTGTGCCATGAAGGTGCTGGTACACTGCTATAGGTTGCCCAGGAAGGCAGTTGAGGCCCCATCCCTGGAGATATTCAAGGTCAGGCTGGACAAGGCTCTTTGAAACCTGATCTAGTAGAGGACATCCCTGATGAGTGCAGCGGGGTTGGACTGGATGACCCAAACCATTCCGTGATCACAGTGCTTTGGAATCCTCCAGAGAAGGAGACTCAACTACCTCTCTGGGCAGCAGAGGGGAAGGTGAGGGGAAGGAGAGACAGGAAAGTTGTGGATGGGACTGAAGAAAAGTTGTCCCACTTCTGCACCTACACCACATGCAAAGCCCAGAAATATTGGCTCCTTTGGAGCCAAACCCAAGCTCCAAAAGAAGTTTTACATGTCCAGCAGCATGGTTCTATTTCCAAAAAATGAAGTGTCAGGAAAGGTAGAGGCTGAGGTTGCAGCCTCACCACCCAAGAACAGCACACAGAGAGATTTGGTAAGGATGCAGGGTTTGGTTCTGGTGCCAGCCCTGTGTGTCACTCACAAATCATGCCCCTGGGATAGCTGCTGTGCAGACACAGAAGCACTGCAGTCAGCAGCTCTGCTTCTGCTATCAGCATCTCTGCCAGCCCTCATTGCCTCCCTGCCCTACCCAGATGGTGCCTTCTGCCCACCAACTGAGGAGCATTACCTCTGCCTGCCTACTCCTGCACACCTGAAGAAACCAAAAATCAACCACAAACAATTCTCTCCAAATAGCCCTGCAAGAGCTGATTGACAAGAGAAAAATCACAGCTCTGGGCAAGGGCCTTCAGCATCTGTGCTGATTGCATCACTCTGGAAGATGAGTACCTCTGCCTCACCCCCATCACAGAGTCACAGATTGCACTGGGTTTGAAGAGACCCTCAAAGGTCATCTCATCCAACCACCCCTGCACTCAGTAGGGACATCTCCATCTAGAACAGTCAGCTCTGAGACACAGCAAGTCTGATCTTGAATATCTTCAGGCACAGGGTCTCAAACACATCCCTTGTAAACAGTCCCTCTCTCCATCTGCTGGCCACACTGCTTTGGATGCAGCCCAGGCTGCCATTGGCCTTCTGGGCTGCAAGTGCCCGTTGCTTTTTCACACCAGCACCCTCAAGTCCTTTTCTGCAGGGCTGCTCTCAGTCTCATCAGGTCCCAGACTGGACTGATATTGAGGGTTGCCCTGACCTAGGTGCAGAGCTTGCACTTTGCCCTGTTGAACCTCATGAGATTCTACTCAGCTTACCTCTCCACATGTTCAAGTCCCTCTGGGTGGCCCCATCCCATCCTTCAGTCTTACCAACCACAGCACTCAGCCAGCAACAAAATCACCCCAAGAAGTACTTTGGTAGCTAAATGTCTGACCTGTGTCAGTTGACCTGTGCCAATCAGCTTTCATTCCATCTAGAATAGAAGTGGATGTGTGGACATGGCACTCAGGGGCATGGTGTAATGGCCATGGTGGTGTTGGGTTGATCACTGGACTCGATTTTGGAGGTTATTTCCAACCCAAACAATTCCAGGATTCTCCAAGCAGAATAAATAACACCAAGAACTCTATGTGCTGTAGAAGCTTTGGGTTTTTCTCTTGTGGACAGCCTGACTGGTGTTTGGTTTGAAAGGCTCTCCCTGCTCCTGCCTGACACAATTATGGTCTCAGCAGTCTGTGGTTGTAACTTTGACAAACACCTAAATAACTTCTGACCTTTGCTTTGTAAATCACTTGGGTGAAGCTCTCTCCAGTAGTCTCCCTGCTTGCTTGCACTTAGGCAGAAGCAGCTTATTAGTGACTATGCTTTGGGGAACACTCTCAGGCCTGGTTTTGTTTATTCAAATTTCTCCCTCAAAGATGACATTTTCCAAGCTCTGGTGTCACATCTGGACAGAGCCAGGCAACACTCTCTTATTAGAGGTGATGTAAATCCCAGTTACCCTCACAAATATGGGCACCACTGAAATCCCTTTTGCCTACAAATCATTAATTGGCACTGATGCTCTGAATTCATCATCTTGTCAGCAGGGTTCCTGTTTGAAGAAGGCACTGACAGACAGAGCTGAGCAATTCCTCTCACTGGGGACACTAAGGTTGTAAATATGACATGGTCTGATCTGCTTGTGCAATGTGCTGGCTGTACAGAGAGCAAGGCAGTGATCTACAGAACCCAAACTACATAGCTCCTGCACCTGGGCTGGGGCAATCCCAAGCACAAATCCAGGCTGGGTGAGGAGTGGCTCAAGAGCAGCCTGGAGAAGAAGGACTTGGGGCTGTCAGCTGATTACAAACTCACCATGAGGCAGCAATGGCCACAGGCAGCCCAGAAGGTAGCTGTGTGCTGGGTTGCATCCGAAGCAGTGAGAGCAGCACGACGGGGAGAGGATTCTGCTTCTCTGTTCTGCTCTGCTGAGACCCTGCCTGCAGCACTGCCTTCAGTTGTGGTGCCACCAGCAGAAGAAGGACATGGAGTGGGTGAAGAAAGCCCAGATGAGGCCCCAAAGATGGTCAGAAGACCAGACCTCTGCTATGGGGATAGGCTGGGAGAGTTTGGGCTGTTCAGCCTAGAGAGGAGAAGGCTCCAGGGAAACCCTAGAGCAGCCTTCCAGTACCTGAACAGGCTACAGGACAGCTGAGGAAGGACATTTGACAAGGGCTTGGATTGACAGGACAAGAGCAATGGCTTTGAGATGGAAGAGGGGAGATTGAAACTGGAGATTAGGAAGAAATTCTTTTGAGTGAAGGTGGGAAGACACTGGAACAGGTTGTCCAGGGAAGTTGTGGATGCCCCTTCCCTGGAGAGCAGGATTTGAAAGGTGACCAATGGACGTGCCCCTTTCTTCCCAAAGATCTTCCAGGTGACTGAAGTCAGCCTCTAAACAGACCATCCAACCACTGCATGCTACTGTGGGGGACAGCATTTTAAGCCATAATGAAGCACATACTGGACCTTTTAGTTAGACTTCATCCAATACCTGAAGAAGGGAGCTACAGGTAGGCTGCAGAGGGACTTTTCCTAAACATGTCTAGAGACAGGACAAGGGGGAATGGTTTGAAGCTGAGTGACAGCAGGGTTAGACTGGATGTGAGGAAGAAGTTCTTCAGTTGAAGGGTGATGAGACTCTGGAATAGACTGCCCTAGGAAGCTGTGGATACCTCCTCCCTGTGAGTGCTCAAGGCCAGGCTGGATGAGAGCTTGATCAACCATGTCTTGTTGAGAGATGTCCCTGCCCATGGCAGGCAAGTTGGAGTAGGTCATCTCTAAGGTGTCTTCCAACCTCAGTCATCTTTGATTCTATGATCTATCTGATCCACACTCCTCATATCCACCAGACTAGATTTCCTCAACCTGGGGCTAGTGTTAGCTCCCCTTGTGCAGTATCAAACACCAAGACATAGAATCACAGAATCCTAGAATGGTTTGGGTTGGAAGAGACCTCCTAAGTTCATCTAGTCCAATGCCCCTGAACTCAGCAGGGATGTCCTCCCCTAGATCAGATTGCTCAGAGCCTTATCCAACCTGACCTTGAACAGTTCCTTGGTAGCCTCAGCTACCTCCCTGTGCAACCTGTTGCAGTGTCCCAGCATCCTTAAGGTGCAAAATTTGTTCCTAACATCCAACTCTTCCTCCCCTAAAATGGGAGCAGTACCTTTAACGGCACAGAAAAAGCAAAACAAAGTTAGATTTTTCTGTATTGACTACACCATCAGGTGAAGGAGACTCTCCTGGTCAGGAAGCACACCCCACAAGCTGTTCTTCCAAAAATAACTATCCCCATGTGTTTCTCTCTAAGTCACCCCTTGAACAGACTTGAAGTGTGTGATCCTCAGGGGCCCAGTGTGTGAATAAGGACTAAAGGATCAAGGCCACAGTTTGCTTTGGAGATGCACTGAGCTCTGTTCTGCACTAACCCTGCAAACACCACTCACAGGAGGGTCTACAGCCAGATGAACAGAAAAAGCAACCCTGACTGCACTGCTGCATTCAAATATTTTCTCTCAGTTCCCTTCTCCCCAGACCCCCATCCCCCCTTTTTTTTTCCCATGTCCAAACAGTTTTAAACTGAGCATTTCATAGCAGGAGGACATAATTTATAAGCAAGCATGTAATAAATTAGATAGGATCAGAGAATCCCTTTGGTTGGAACAGACCTTTAAGATTGTGTCCAACCATTCTCTAACTCTACCAAGGCTGCTGCTAAACCATGGCACTCAGTGCCACATCTCTGCCTCTTTGAAACACCTCCAGGGATGGGGATTTGACCATTTCCCTGGGCAGCCTGTTCCAGTTTTTGAGAACCCTTCAGTCATGAAGTTGCTTCTCATATCCAAACTAAACCTTTCCTGGTGCAACTTGAGGCCATTTCCTCTCCTCCTATTGATTCATACTTCTTTTCAAGAAGTTGTAGAGAGCAAGGAAGCCTCCCTTCAGCTTCCCTTTCTTCAGACTAAGCACTCCCAGTTCCCTCATCTGCTTCTCACCAGACCTGTTCTCCAGAACCTTCACCATTTTTGCTGCCCTTCTCTGAACGTGCTCCAGCCCCTCCAGCCCTGGAGTGTGGGGCCCAAAACTGAACCCAGGACTGATGAGGTGTGGCCTCATCAGTACTGAGTACAGGATGACAATCCCTTTCCTGGTCCTGCTGGTCACACCATTGGTGATCCAGGCCAGGATGCTGGGCACACCCTGGGTCATCTCCATTCAGCTCATTGATCACACCTCAAGTCTTTCTCTACCGAGCAGTTTTCAGGCATCCTGCCCCAAGCTTGCAGTGCTCATGGGGTTGTTATGACATGGATTATTCACTCTTACAGGATCTTGTGCTTCTTTGAAAGTCTTTTTTTCCCAGTCTTGCGTTTTAGGTTACCCAGCACTCCTCCTCAAGGTCCCTGTTGATTCAGGAGACTTGTTAAGCAGCAACTCAGGAACCTTGGCCAGCTACTTCTGTGAAAACCTCAGCATACATGGAAGCATTTTTATCAGCAGGGCTTTAGGCTTAACTCTGAACAGCTGAGCAGCTTTGAATTCAATTATTTACCAGAGAAGAAAATCAATCACCTCACACCAGAGCAAATCCTCATTCCCCCTACAGAGCGAGAAAGGGTAAAAAACAGTCTCCTTTAAATACAAAACCAAAACACATCTTGCACGGGGAAATGGATTTCAAACATTCCCTGGCACAGGAGGAAATCACGCTGAAGAGACAGAGCTTCTAAAATTCCTAAGAAACCCCAGTATTGAGGCAAAATAACATAAGGATTTAAATAGCCCCTAAGATTGCAACTACCTCCCAAACCCAACAGCACAGTGCTCCACACGGAATAGGAACATGTCAGATTCTCCTTGTGCACAGCCCTGAACGTAGCAGAAGGACCTCTACAGAGGCATCGAGTCCCACCACATGCAGCCAAGGCCTCTGTCTCCATCCTGGCACAGCCAAAGAACCTCAGTGGAAGTGAGAAGCCAGCCCACCCCTGTGAACTGAAGCAGCACTGATGACACGGAGGTGCCCTGCAGAGCCTTACCGTGGCAGGTGTTGTTCTTCTCCTCGTAGCCCGCCTTGCACAAGCACTTCCCGATGGGCACCAGCCATTCCCCCTCGGCACTGCAGTGCATCTTGGGTGCCTCCTCCGTCACCGAGTGGTCGATGCAGACGCCAGCCACCTCCAGCAGCTGTGAGGAGTCGGCTCCCGTGATGGTGTCGGGGAAGCGAGCCAGGTTGCGGACCACCGAGGGGCACTTCTTGTAGTACACGCGCACGGAGACCAGGGCGATGCAGGCCCCCACGTCCTGGAAAGCCAGGTAAAAGCCCTTCTTGGTCAGGGGCCCAACGTCTCTCACCTCTGTGTTCAGCTTCATAACTCTGTCGCCAAGGTCCAGCTCGGTGAAGCTCTCATCAGCAGCGATGGTGTCGATCTTGATGTACTGGTTCTCTCTGATGTTCCTTCCATCCTCGTCATCTGACTCAAAGTAATACATGTTAAAAGTCTCCTTGCATGTCCCCAGTCCTCCTGGAAGGCTGTTGCAGTCCCTCAGGGTGAATTTGAGCTCAATGAAGATGCGGGCTGCCCCTTCGTTAGAGATCCAGCTGGTCAGAAGCCAGTTGTTCTGATTCTGCTCCATCACCTTGCACACTTGGTATGTGTGTATGGGAGCGTAGTTCTCATCCACCTCACCGATCTCTTCCCACTGTGGGGAAAAAAGAAACACTTTAAAGTCACAGCTTCCACAAGATCTCAGCTTTCCCATCTAATAGGGCCTTGAGCTTCAGAAGGACTGCCATAGAATGGGGAAAATAAGTAATCACAGCATGGTAAGGGTTGGAAGGGACTTCTGGAGTTCATCGAGTCCAACATCCCTGTCAAGTCAGATTCACCTAAAGAGCTGCCTCTCCCCAGAGACTGCAGGCAGCTGACCCCCTTCTGCTTTTTCGCCCCTCCTCGAGTAGGGGATGGCAGTATGAGCCACTGCTCCTTCTGCCTGGTCCCACTGCAGGTGCCAGACAAGTATGTCACAGGATGGTAGGAGCTGGAGAGGACCTCTGGAGAACACTGAGTCCCAGCCTCCAAGCTAAAGGAGGGGCATTTTGACCAACAAAGGAATACAGAGTAGGGGATAGAAAGCAGCACCTGATGGTTGCTGGAAAAGAAAACTCACCAGCTTAAAGAGACAGCATTCGGCTGAAAATATGGGCATGGGAAAAACAAAGTACAAACCAAATCTGTGCAATGCTGGAAGGCCTCTCTGCAGCACCCCATTTCTGAGATATAAATCAACCCCATCTGCAGGATTAAACCAAAAATGCAGCTGTTGATTTGGTGCTGAATGTTCTCTCTCTGTCTTTCAGAGCCATACACAGGGAAACACAAATGCATTCCAATGGCCTGGTGTTAAATCATTTATAGGAGACCTATTTCTGAATCAGGGATTTCCAGCAAGCTGCTGCTGGTGTGTTAACAGAAGCTAAAGGTTGCACTCAGCTCCATCAATAGGAAGCATGCAATTCATGCAGGCTGGCTGCCTGGAGAGAGGCCCAAGATCTCACACATCTAACTACAACTCCAAGAGCTCAAAAAGCACTCAGCGGAGTGGCCTTGGGTTAAATGGACAATTTTAAACCACATCCACCAGCTGTCCTGCTATTCAGCCTTCTTTCTAATCCCCGGGATTCCAGGACTGCAATTTGCTACCACAGCACAGCACACACACAGAAAAGCTGCTGCTCCACAAAAAACAAATACTGACAGCAGGGATGAGCATCTCAAAGCTTTTGTTTATTTGGTTTGTATAAGGGATTTTTGTGTGTGTGGAGAATTTGTGTTACTGGTTTTCAGTAATTCAGCTCCATTCTCTTTGGTGGCTGCTAAAGGAGGTATGGAGATTTCAAGCTTCTTTCATAGAACCATGGAATTGTTTTGGTTGGAAAATCTCTCTAAGATCATCAAGTCCAAGATCACCAACCCACCACTACCATGACCATTAAACCACATCCCCAGGTGCCACATCACAGAATTGCTCATTCTAGACAACCTGGCATTACTGAAAGTGAAATTACACAGTTAGCAAAATCCTAGGAGTCTTAAAGAGCAAAAGAGAGCTTAAGACTTGCCTGGAACCTTCCCAGCTGGACTCCCTCCCTCCTTGGACCATAGAATCACAGACTCATTTTGGTTGGGATCACCCAATCCAACCATTCGCTAACTCTGCCAAGGCTGGTGCTAAACCATGACCCTCAGCACCACACCTCTGCCTCTCTGAAACACCTCCAGGGGTGGGGATTCCCCCACCTCCCCGGGCAACCTGTTTCAGTCTTTGAGAACACTTTCAGCCAAGAAGTTGCTTCTAAGATGTAATCTAAACCTCCCTTTGTGCAACTTCAGACCATTTCCTCTCTTTGGATCGTTTGATCCTAGGGAGAAGAGACCAATCCCCACTGCACTGCAACTTCCTTTCAGGGAGTTGTAGATAGCAACACCTCTGTGTCATGCAACCTGCTGCTGTTCCCATCACTCATTTGACAGGCTCCCTGGCTACAAGAAGCCTCCATCCTTTCCCATTTAATTTTCCACCCCACCACGTGGAGCTCAGCAGCATATGCACATTAATTCTGGTATCTTTTGGCACAGAAAGGCAACACTGGGAATTCATTTATGCATTTTCACCTTTTTTTCTTTTTCTTTTGGGCATAGATCCCAGGCTCTGAATGAGTGAAAGCATCTGAGACACCTCACATAAAGGTCTTTTCCAACATAAACCACTCTAAGTATCATCAAAGTCTAACTCCTAACCCAGCACTGACAAATCCACCTTTACACCAACCCCCAACTGACTCCAACCTCCTTTCAGAGAGTTGTAGAGAGCAATGAGGTCTCCTCTCAGCATTCTCCTCTCCAGTCTAAACAACCTCATTGCCTTTGGTGACTCCTCAGAGGACCTGTTCTCCAGACCCTTCACCAGCTTCACTGCCCTTCTCTGGACAGGCTCCAGTACATCCCAGCAACGTTTGGGCGTCTCTTTTATTTCCTTTTACGCAGCTGATGTTAAGACCTGGCTGCCAATTGGTGGCCTCCAGCGCTGCTCCCATACACAACTCCCTGCCACTTCTCAAATTCATCTGGCAGCCTGCTTCTCCCATTCCCTTTGCTGCTCTGCTCCTATCACAAAGCCCAAAATCTTGGTTGTTTTCTTTTTTTAGCTGCCTGCTGGCTTTCCACCTGCTCTCCTATCACAGAACTAATGCAAATAATAAGCAGGCTCTCCTCTGCACTGTCTCAGTGACTTCAGCGAGGTCACCTAAGGCTACATCTCCAGTGAAAGCCAGGCAGAGCACGAAGCATTCTTTTTTTTTTTTTTTGCCTCTGCACTGCAGAGGGTTTTGCAGGGCTGTGCCTGCTGTAAAAGAAAGCTGTATCACCAACTCGCCTCTTCCATCCACCACTCACAGATAGGCCAGTCCCAAAATTCAGCTCCTTTAAAGCCTGCCAAGTTTTATCAACACCTCCTGCCATGTACAGCATGGCTCAGATGTTCAGCTCCAGAGCTGTGTGACTAAAGCAGAATCTTTGCCTTGCCTGGGGGTGGTTCAGGCTTCACTAAAAGAAGTTTTGAATTACAGAATAATTTCTGTTGGAAAAGATCTTTTAGATCATAAAGTCTCCAACTCTGTTAAGTCAGGGAGTTTGGTAGACAAGGAGTGGGATATGCCCCAGCGATGAGCAGTCACAGCCCAGAAGGCCAATGGCAGCCTGCATCAAAAGCAGTGTGGTCAGCAGATGGAGAGAGGTGATTATACCCTTGCTCTGCTCTGTTCTGCTCTGCTGCAGTGCTGCGTCCAGCTCAGGATCCCCAACACAAGAAAAACATTAACCTGATGGAGCAGGTCCAAAGACGTGGAGGAGGCCACAAAGATGATCATAGAGCTGGAGAGCCTCTCCTCTGGGGACAGGCTGGAAGAATTGGAGCTGCTCAGCCTGGAGAAGAGAAGGCTCCAGGAACATGTCACAGCTGCATTTCAGTATCTGAAAGGGACCTACAGGAAGGCTGAGGAGGGACTGTTTAGAAGGGCCTGTGGTGACAGGAAAAGTGACAGTGGTTTGAAACTGGAGCAGGGTAGGTTTTGTGCTAGGGAATGTTTGGGTTGGATACAGAAGAAACTTCTTGACTGAAAGGGTCCTCAAAGACCAGAACAGGCTACCCAGGGAGCTGGTTGAGTCCCCATCCCTGAAGGTATTTCCAAGAGGCAGAGATGTGGTCCTGAGGGTCACAGTTTAGCACCAGCCTTGACAGAGTTAAGAGAATGGTTGGACTGGATATCTTAAGGGTCTTTTCCAACCAAAAGGATTCTATAAATCTATGAACCTGAGAAAGAAGAGCAATTAAACGTGGAAGAAATAGTTTTCAGTGCATGCTTCTGATGAAATATATAGGAAATGTACATGACTAAATTTATTGCCTGTTCACAGAGCTGCATGATCCAAGCTGTTGAAAATTGAAGAGACACCAGGACAAAGTCACCTCAGACTTCACAGTGCTGCACACCAAGGTGCAGAAGGAAGAAAAATGAGGACGGGACGGAAGTTTTGCTCAGACTTTGATCATTTGCATGATCAATGAAGGGTGTCAGCAGCAGAATGCAAATGGCAGGATAACCCAGCTGGAGGTGAGCACAAGCAAATTGAAAAAGAGCAACTAGAGCCACTCTCCAGCATCTCTAATCAGAGGCTGCTCTGACCACTTCCCAGAGCACAACCATGGAGTACTTGCAATCTCCTACTGTCCCCCACAATTCTGTGGTGCTTTTTTTTTTTTTTTATCTTTGGGGGAGGTGGGGTGGGGGGTTAAGGTTTGAAATTCTCTGCTCATCTGAATTCACAAACTTATAGAATGGTTTGGGTTGGAAGGGACCAATCCCCCTGCTATGGGCAGGGACACCTCCCACTAGACCAGGTTGCCTCATCGAACCAGGCCTCAAACACCTCCAGGGACGGGGCATTCACAACCTCCCTGGACAACCTGTCCAGTGTCTCCCCACATTCACTCAGAAGAACTTCTTCCTAATCTCCTGTCTCAATCTCCCCTCTTCCAGCTCAAAGCCATTGCCCTCATCCTGTCACTACAAATCCTTGTCGAAAGTCCCTTCCCAGCTCTTCTTTAGCCCCTTTGGGTACTGGAAGGCTGCTCTAAGGTTTCGCTGAAGCCTTCTCTTCTTCAGGCTGAACAGCTCCAATTCTCTCAGCCTGTCCCCATAGCAGAGCTTTTCCAGACTCCAATCACCTTTGTGTCTCCTCCAGACCTGCTTCAGCAGCTCCATGTTCTCTTACCCTGAAGGCACCACAACTGGAGGCTGTGTTGCAGGTGGTCTCAGTAGAGCAGAACAGAGGAGCAGAATCCCCTCCCTGTCCTGCTGCTCTCACTGCTCTGGATGCAGCCCAGCACAAAGCTGCCTTCTGGGCTGCCTGTGGCCATTGCTGGCTCACGGTGAGTTTGCCATCAACTGACACCCCCAAGCCCTTCTTCCCCAGACTGCTCCTAAGCCACTCCTTGCCCAGCCTGTATTTGTCCTTGGAATTGCCCTGGCCCAGGTGCAGGAGATTGTACTTGGCCTTGTTGAACTTCATGAGGCTGGCATGAGCTCACTTCTCCAGCCTGTCCAAGTCCCTCTGGGTGGATCTCTTCCCTACAGCGTGTCAATCACAGTTTGGTGTCATCTCAAACTTGCTGAGGGTGCCTCAATCCCACTGACTCATGTCACTGATAGAGATGTTAAACAGCATTTTTTCCACGTCAGCATCCATTTCTAATCACCATCCAGCAATTGAGGGGAAGACAAGGCAGATGAGCATGAAAAGGCAATGAAGAAACACAAGACCATTAAATCACTTTTCCCTGCCTCATGTAACACTCAGAGCAGAACAATCTCACAAGTGCCAGGACAAACAATGCTGACATCACATGGTTTGAACACCAGGAGACCAGCACAACCAGATCTGCAGAAGGACTCAAAGCACAGCAAATATTTTAAGGCTTACAAGGAAATCCTTGCCTTCCTCAAAGCTCCTGGGATACTGCCCATGCTGCTTATAGAATGATTTGGGGTGGAAGGGGCCTCCAAGGGTCATCCAGTCCAACTCCTCTGCACTTAGCAGGGACACCCTCCACTAGATTAAGTTTTTCAGAGCCCTGCCCAGCCTGACCTTGAGTATCTCTAGAGATGGGGCCTCAACTATGCCTGGGCAACCTGTTGCAGTGTACCAAGATCCTCATGCTGCAGGACCATTCTATTCTCCAGGCTGAAACACTTCAGCTCCTTCAGCTTGTCCCCAGATCTGCTCCAGGACCTTGATTACTTTTGTGGCCTCCTCTGGACCCACTCCAGCAGGTCCATGTGTCTCTCTTGTCCTGGGGACTTCAGGGCTGGACACAGCACTGCAGGTGAGGTCTCAGCAGAGCAGAGCAGAGGGGCAGAATCACCTCTCTCCATCTGCTGGCCTCACTGCTTCAGATGCAGCCCAGGCTGCCATTGGTCTTCTGGGCTGCCAGTGCCCATTGCTGGCTCCTGTCCATCTTCTCACCCACCAGCACTCTCAAGTCCTTTTCTGCAGGCCTGCTCTCAATGTCATCATCCCCCAGCCTGGACTGACATCAAGGGTTGTCCCAATGTAGGTGTAGACCTTGCACTCTGCCTCATCATCTAAGGGTGCCAAGAGGTTCACAGACTCGCTTGCTAAGGCAGAAAGAAAGCAAGCTTTAATTCTTAACTTTAATGGTGTCCTAACATTTAAATAAATCAACATTTATTTGGTGCTTCAGCTGTTTACAGTTGGATGAGGTGACAGCTTCACAGATTGCATTGGGTTGAAAGTGACTCTGAAAGGTCATCTTGAAAACCTCTCTGCTGTCAGCAGGGACACTGCTAACTAGAGCAGGCTTCAAGATTGAGAAGAACAGAATTAGATTGGAGATTAGGAAGAAATTCTTTCCAGTGAGGGTGGTAAGACTGAACAGGTTGCCCAGGGAGGCTGTGTATGTCCCCTCCCTGGAGGTGTTCAAAGCCAGGTTGGATGAGACCTTGAGCAACTTGGTCTAGTGGGAGGTGTCTCTGCCCAAGGCAGGGGAGCTGGAACTGGATGATCATTGAGATCTTTTCCAACCTAAAGCATTCTATTAATCTATGAACCTTAGAGATCTTTTCCATCCAAAAGAATCCCCTGATTTACTACAATGAGGATAACACCAAGCACTCAATGTATTTTTAATGCAAAAAACTTAAATAATTTATCATTGTCCTCAGCTGTCTATAATCATAGAACGGTTTGAGGTAGAAAAGGCCTCTAAGATGACCCAGTCCAATCATCAACCCAACACCACCATGGCCATTAAACTGGGTCCTGAAGTGCCATGTCCACGTTTCTTTAACACTTAATTTGCTGCAAGTGAGGAATTTTTTTTTTTTTCGTTTCCAGTAAAAGCAAAAGAAAAAACTTGATCAAAAGGTACATTTAATGAAAATAAACCAGATTAAGGTGCATTTAATGCAAATAATTCAGATTAAGATGCATTTAATGAAAAGAAGCCAGATTGAATTTCTCGGTGTTGCTGCTTCAGGCAAAGCCACACAACTGTCCATGTGCTGTGTTGGCAAAGCCCAACTTCTCTCAGCATACCCCAAATTTGACTTGATTATAGATGCCTCCATCCACCGTATCAGTCCCTCCAGCAACTGCATTATTTTGCCTCTGCTCCCCTGGTCTCTAATCTCCCCAAAGCTTTTCACAGTCCTAATATTCCATTGATGGCTCAAGGCCCTGACAACTGCACACATAAATCAATTTTAAATCTTCCCATTAATCATCTTTCTGTAATCAGCAGCTATTCAGCACAAATTTACATCTCATTTCTGTTGGCCAAACAGCCACATTAGAGCTTTGAAGCTTATTCAGGCTTAAATGATTATATTCCCCTAATAAACACTGAAGTCCTCTCTCAGCCCAGTCGCTGTGAGCTGCATTAATGACACAGCACAGCAACGGGGGCCATCTGAACTCAGCCTTTGGCCATGCCACAAGCAGCAGCAGCCCCCACCACAGGCACATTTCTCTCTCTCTTTTTTTTTTTTTTTTTTTTTTTTTTTTTTGTTTTCTAATGGGTTTTTTGGTATGGTCTTTTTTGTTTGCTTGTGTNTTTTTTTTTTTTTTTTTTTTGTTTTTAATTGCATTTCCAATATAGGTAGCCAGAAAGAAAAAAAAAAAGAAAAATCACACTGAGAAGGCTGCTCTGCCTATGCAGCCCCTCTTATGGGAACTGGCGTGCACAGCAGGCACATGCACCATGCAATTCATTGCACCTCCTCTTAACAGCTCCATTTGCCACCTCTTGAATATGTGAAGTTAGCAGGAAGAAAAGTGAAAACTCAGATTTGCTGATTGCTGCACGCTGAGCACCTTACAGCTGTCACCAAAAACAAAGCAGGCAGTGGGAGCTGAGCTCTGTAGAAAATGCACTTTCCCCATTTGTCAGGCAGCTGTAATATTGCTCCCAGCACCACCAGACTGAGCCTGAGGTTGCTTTCCCTTCCATCACCTCAGAATGGAGCAGGATGTTTTTCACATCTGACTACCACTTCTTTCATAGGACCACAGAATGCTTTGGGTTGGAAAAGACCTCAAAAGGTCATGCAGCCCAAGTCCCCTGCACTGAGTAGGGACATCCTCCACTAGACCAGATTGCCCAGAGCCCTGGCTTGCTCTCAGTGCTTTGTGTGACAAAGACTATCACTGCACCTATACTCCATGCTGGGGAGGCCACATCTTCAGTCCTGGGCTCAGTTTAGAGCTCTTATGACAAGAAGGACATTGAGGGGTCCAGAGAAGAACAACAAAGCTGGGGAAGGTTCTGTAGAACAGATCTGGTGAGGAGCAGCTGAAGGAACTGGAGGTATTTAGCCTGGAGAAGAGGAGGCTGAGGGGAGACCTCATTGATCTCTACAGATCCCTGAAAGGAGGTTGCAGTGAGGTGGGAGTTGGTCTCTTTTCCCAAGGGGCAAGTGAGAAGACAAGAGAAAGAAATCCTCAATTTGCACCAGGGGAGGTTTAGGTTAGGTATTAGAAGAAACAATCCCAGCTTCCTCAGCCTGTCCTCACAGCAGAGGTGCTCCAGCTCCTGGATTATCTTTGTGGCCTCCTCTGCACTCACTCCAGCAGCTCTGTGTCATTCTTATGCTGGGGATACCAGAACTGGATGCAGTATTGGAGGTGAGGTCTCAGCAGAGCAGAGTAAAGGGGCAGAATCCCCTCTCTTGCCCTGCTGGCCACACTCCTCTTGCTGCAGCCCAGCACACAGCTGCCTTCTGGGCTGCATGAGGGCACTGCTGGCTCATGCTGAGCTTCTTAGCAACCAGTACCCCCAAGTCTGTTTCTTCAGGGCTGCTCTCAGCCCACTCTGCATACAGCTTGGATTTGTGCGTACGGTTGGCAGATGCAAGATCTTGCACTGTGACTTTTTGAACCTCATGCTGTTGTCACTGTCCCACTTTTGAAGCCTGTCAAGACACTTCTGGAGGGACCCCTGCCCTCAAGCGAGTCCAGAGCACCGCACAGCTTGGTGTCATCAGCAAACTTGTTGAGGGTGCCTCAGTGCCACTGCCCATGTCATCAACAAAGATGTTAAAGAGCACTGGACCTGGGACATATATCTGAGGAACTCCACTTGTCACTGATCTCCACCTGAACATAGAGACATGAGTCTGGGTTGATGAAAAGCTCAACATGAGCTGACAGTGTGCACGTGTGGCCCAGACAGCAACCGTGTCCTGGGCTGCATCAAGAGCAGTGTGGCCAGCAGGGCAAGGGAGGGGATTCTGCCCCTTTACTCTGTTCTCGTCAGACCCCACCTGGAGTACTGTGTGCAGTTCTGGAGCCCCCAGAACAAGAAGTACATTGAACTGTTGGAGAGAGTCCAGAGGAGGGCCATGAAGATGCTCAGAGGGCTGGAGCACCTCTGCTATGAGGACAGGCT
>VWZI01012116.1:75731-116036 GCA_013396835.1 Psilopogon haemacephalus | reverse complement strand
GATGATCTTTGATGTCCCTTCCAACCAAAACCATTCTATGATTCTATGATTCTATGACATTGACCACAACTCTTTGAGTGCAACCATCCAGCCTATTCCTTATCCATTGACTTGTCCATCCATCAAGTCCATGCCTTAGAGACAAGGATGTCATGTGGGACAGTGTCAAATGCCTTGCACAAGTCTATGTGCTCATTTGTTGGTGATAGATGTTATATATCCTAAACCCCTCAGGAAAGATGCATTGCTGGACACATTCCATACTTCATCAGGTTTTTTTCTGCACCTGAAACCTCCTGCTCCTCCAAGTCCTCCTCCAGCATCTGACAATCACCGAAGAACCACTTGAACATCAACATGCCATGGAAAGGAAAGGAAATGCAGTGGTCTGCTAAATACTGAGCTGTCTGCACTGCAAATATAAGGGCTGCTTCCGTTACCAGCTATGAGGGGACACAGTCTAGGAGAGCTGCTGAAGGGCTCAGAAGAAACTGAAAAACCTATTTACCTAAACTTGGGAGGTAGGAAGAGACATACAGGTAGCTAAATAACGTGTCTACTGGATGGTAGTGCTGTGACACCTACTGTTATTAGATTGCTCATCATCTAACCAATAAAAGATCCAAGAACCAAAATTAAATAGTTTTGTAGAGACAGGAATATAAATCACACCCCGGGCTGCATCAAAAGCAGTGTGGCAAGCAGATGGAGAGAGGTCATAGTGTCAGTCTGCTCTGCTGAGATTTAACCTGCAGTGCTGTGTCCAGCTATGGGGCTCCCAGCACAAGAGAGACATGGATCTGAAGGAGCAGGTCCAGAAGAGGCCACAAAGATACTCAGAGGGCTGAAGCACCTCTCACATGAAGACAGGCTGAGTGAGTTGGGGTTCTTCAGCCTTGAGAAGAGAACGCAGCAATAAGACCTTAGAGCAGCATTCCAATAACTGAGGGGGCCTACAGGAAGGCTGGGGAGGGACTATTTAAAAGGGCCTGTGGTGAGAGGATGAAAGGCAATGGTTTCAAAATGGAGCAGGGGAGGTTTAGGTTGGATATCAGGAGGAAGTTCTGCACAATGAGAGTGGTGAGACCCTGGAACAGGCTGCTCAGGGATGTGGTTGAGTGGCCCCATCCCTGGAGACATTCAAGATCAGACTTGCTGTGTCCCTGGGCAGCCTGTTCTATCTGGAGGTGTCCCTGCTGAGTGCAGGGGGATTGGACAACACCTCTGAGGATCCCTTCAGGTACTGGAAGGTAGCTCTAAGGTGCCCCCGAGTCACCTCTCCAGGCTGAACCCCAGCTCCCTTAACCCTTCCTCATAGCAGAAGTGCTTGAGCCCTTGGATCATCTTTGTGACCCTCTCTGGTCTCACTCCAGCAGCTCTTCTGAGGACACCAGAACTGGATGTAGTATTGGAGGTGCGGTCTCAGCGGAGCAGAGGAAAGGGGCAGAATCCCCTCTCTTGCCCTGCTGGCCACACTGCTCCTGGTGCAGCCCAGGATATGGTTTGGAGATATTTAAGGCCAGATTGGATGAGGCCTTGAGCAAACGAGTCTAGCTGAGAGGAGTTCCTATCCCTGGCAGAGGGGTTGGGACTGGATGATCTTTCAGGTCCCTTCCATTACATTAACAGACCCACTGGCCTTCGCCCTTAGGAAGCTACAGCACCAGGACCTTCCACACACACACTCCCAAATCTGTTCTTATATCTTAAATAACCAGCAAATCCCATAATATTATGCTTATTTTCAACTGATTGTTTTACTCCAACAGCAAGGAAATTGTATCTCAGTAAGAAATAGCACGTCTGGAATGTCAATGGTTTGCAATTAACATATTTGAACAGCAGGGAGTTGCCCAACTTTCTTTCTTTCTTAATATCATTGTGATTACTTCTGTATTTAACTGCAGTGGGGAGAAAATGAGGCCACTTCTCACATTTAAATCTGTGCAGAGCAGAGAAGAAAAGAAGTTTGCTAAGTAACAGCTTTGGTCACAGTATAGTGTGGGAAAAAAATTGGTTTTCACAGAAACACAGAATGGGTTAGGTTGAAAGCGACCTCAAAGATATCTAGTTTCAATCTCCTGTCACTGGCAGGGACACCTTCCACTAGACCAGGCTGTCTTCTCCAAGCTGGCCTCCAACATCTCCAAGGAAGGAGTATCCACAACCTTCCTGGGCAACCTGTTCCAGTGTCTTCACCACCCTCACTTGAAAGAATTTCTTCTAACCTCCAGTCTCCATCTCCCCTCTTCCAGCTCAAAGCCATTGCCCCTCATCCTGTCACTCCAAGTCCTTGTCAAAAGTCCCTCCCCAATTCTCCTGTAGTCCCCTTCAGGTAATGGAAGGCTGCCTGCAGCATTCTCTTCTCCAGTCTGAACAGCTCCAACTCTCTCAACCTGTCCCCACAGGGGAGGTTCTTCAGTCTCCAGTCATCATTTTGGCCTCCTCTGGACCTGCTTCAACAGCTCCATATCCCTCTTATGCTGAGGGCACCACAACTGCAAGTGGGTTCTCAGCAGAACAGATCAGAGGAAGCAGAATCCCCTCCCTGCCCTGCTGCTCTCACTGCTTTGAATGGAGCCCAGCACACAGCTGCCTTCTGGGCTGCCAGTGACCATTGTTGGCTCACAGTGAGTTTGCCATCAATTGACACCCCCAAGTTCTCCTTCAGACTGCTCTTCAGCTACTCCTTGCCCAGCCCAGATTTGTGCATGGAATTGCCCTGATCATGGTACAGGACCTTACACTTGGCCTTGTTGTTCATGAGATTGACTTGAGCCTATCTCTCCACATTGTTCAAGTCCCTCTGGATGGATCCTTTCCCTCCAGCATGTCAGTCACATCACACAGCTTGGGCTCATCTCAAACTTGCTGAGGATGCCTAAACCCTACTATCTATGTCACTGATAAAGGTATTAAACAGCACTGGTCCCAATACTGACCCCAAGGGATTCCACTTGTCACTGGTCTCCATTTGCACATTGGTCCATTGATCACAGCTTTCTGAATGCAGCCATCCAGCCAATTCCTTACCCCTTTGCTGCTTTAGTTTTGAACAGACAAAAGAAAGGTCAGGAAAAAAGGAAGGGGACAGTCTCCGTTTCCAAGACAATAATCAAGACTCTGCTGAGTTAGAGTAATTCGAGTTCAAGAGAACATAAGACACCAATGTCACTGGCATCCATTTGGGGTCTCAGTTACTTGCTTTATCTTTGATTAACAGGGACACTCTGTGGTCTTCCAGCAGGGACAGGTGGACCAAATAATTCTTCTGTGAAAAGCCCCTCACATACCAAAAAGCTCAGCACAGATTATGGCTTGTGCCAAAGACCCTCTGCAATGGAGATCACAAATCACTGTTTGGGTTGGAAAAGCCCTTCAAGATCATCCAGTCCAACCAGTCTCTAACTTTTCCAAGGCTGATGCTAAACCATGGCACTCTGCACCACATCTCTGCCTCTTTGAATCTCCTCCAGGGATGGGCACTCAACCACCTCCCTGGGCAGCCTGTTCCAGCCTTTGAGAGCCCTTTCAGTCAAGGAGCTGCTTCTCATAACCAACCTAAAGCTCTCCTGGTGCAGCCTGAGCACAGGGACTTGTACACCTCCAGCATCAGTGAGGTAAACGCCTGGGGAAAACCATCCTGGGTTATCACTGGAGGAGTTAACCCAGAGAGCAGAAAGCCTCAGGAATGGCACTGCGCTCACAAGGGGCAGAGAAGAGTCCAAATAGCTTAGATCAGCAAGTGGCAGCAAACAGAACAGCTTTGCAAACACCAAGTAAGGGCTGCTTAAGATTCCCTGCTTCCTCTCCAACACCTTCACAGCAAAAGCCTTTCACAAACATTATCCAGGCAGCATCATAACCAACCCCCTGGGGGCTGAAGACATTTGCCAGTTCAGTGCTCTGAGAAACAAGCTCTGCCAGGCTTAGTTACAGTGACTCCAAAGGACACAGGATTACAGAGTGGTAGCAGTTGGAAGTGACCTCCAGAGATCATCCAGTCCAATCCCCCTGCCAGAGCAGGGTCACTGAGGGCAGGTCACACAGGAATGCATACAGATGGGTCCTAAAAGTCTCCAGAGAAGGAAACTCCACTACATCTCTGGGCAGCCTGCTCTAGGGCTCCAGCACTCTTATACCAAAGACTTTTCCTCTGATGTTGAAGTGGAATTTCCTGTGATTGAGTTTACCTCCATTGCTCCTCATCCTATCTCTGGGTATCACTGAGCAGTCTGGCTCCATCCTCCTGACACTCATTCTTCAAATATTTGTAGACATTAATAAGGTCTCCTCTCAGCCTTCTCTTCTCTAGGCTAAACAGCCCCAGCTCTCTCAGCCCATCCTTATCAGAGATGTTCCAGTCTCTTCAGCATCCTCATAGCCTCCTTTGGACTCTCTCCAGCAGTTTCCTGTCCCTCTTGAACTGAGGACACCAGAACTGGACACAACTTTCCTGACGTGGTCTCATCAGGGCAGAGGAGAAGAGGAGGACACATTCCCTTGACGTGGTGGCTACACTCTTCTTAATGCACTACTGACCCCAAGGCACCCAAAGCACTACTGACCTTCTTGGCCACCAGGGCACATTGCTGTCCTATGGAGAACTTATTAGCAACCTTCTATTTGAAGCTGCTTTCCAGCAGGTCAGCCCCCTAACCCAGAGAGTACTGGCAAGGTCGCTCCTGTCCATCTAAACTGCCTGTCCACATGGAGACCACCCCTCCAAACACCACCAGGCTCTGAAGCACTTCAAAACTGGATGCACAGGCCTTGGGAAGCTGAGCTTTCAGTCTGCTTCACCACCAGACAAACTCAATCAGCATTAGAACTAATAAAGTAGGGTCACAACCACATCCCCTGCTGGGCTTCGATTGCCTCAGCCTGGGGGTCTGCCTGAGTTACTGTGACTCACAGAGTCATCAGGCTCTGGCCAATGGGCACAATGCACTCCCTAGCTGACTGCAGCTGCCTTGGCACAGGGAGTCACAGAGCCATAGAACTGCTTGGGTTGGAAAAGCCCTCTGAGGTCATCCAGTCCAACCTTCATACAATCATAGAAATGTTTCTTTTGGAAAAGCCCTCTAAGATCCTCCAGTCCAACCATCAACCCAACACTACCACAGCCACTAAACATGGCCCCAAGTGTCATGTCCAGGCATTTTTTTTAATACCTCCAGGCATTTTTTGGGCACAGGGATGGCGACTCCACCAGCTCCCTGGGCAGCCTGTTCCAGTGCCCTGGATGATCAAAGAGGGAGAATGGCTTCTGCAGAAGAGTGACTGAGTAGGCAGCAACTATCCAGCAGGGGAAAGATATGTTTTAAAAACAATTATATCCAACCCAAGCCATTCTCTGAATCTATTAATTTGCAGAAGAGTAAATTAATCATAAAACTGTTTTAGTTGGAAAAGCCCTTTCAGATCATCCAATCCAACCACTCTCTAATTCTGCCAGGGCTGGTGCTCAGCACCACGTCTCTGCCCCTCTGAAACACCTCCAGGGATGGGGATTCAACCACCAACCTGGGCAGCCTGTGCCCTTTCAATTAAGAAGCTTTTCTTAATATCCAACCTACACCCTCTCTGGCACAACTTTGGGCCGTTTCCTTTCCTTCTATCACTTGACACTAGGGAGATGCAGCACAACGAAGCATCATGACAGCCACCATCAGGAAAAGGCAAGTTCCACACAAGGAAGGGGTCAGATATTTCAAACTGTGCAAAAAGCTTTGATCTGGTCTGAAATCCATTTCCACTTTGAACTATTCCTTTTGTTCCTGATCAGCAGCTGCACTCTGGTGTAATGCTGCAGCAGAGCAACTACAGTTACTTCTTTTGCAGTGACCTCATCGACATCTTCTACCTCATCACCTGACACCACCTCTCAATGGCCATAACATATTTATAGCTTTATACAAATGTCTATTTTAGATAGAAGTAGCAATTGTTTTCTAAAACTTCACTGGTTTTATGACAGAAGCAGAGACAACCAGCTTGGAAAGGTGCCCAAGAATCATCTGGTGCAACCTATCTAGGTCACAGTAGAGCTGAAATGAGCTGGCCCAACACCTTTCAAAGCTGAGTCTTCAAAATGTCCAGGGTGGAGGAATCCACTGCTTCCTTTTGGAGATGTTTCCAATGTCTGACTGCTTTCACAGGGAAATCATTGAATGGTTTCTGTTAAAAGAGACTTTAAGGACCAGGTTCCAATGGGCAAGGACACTTCCTACTAAACTACATTGTTTAAGATACCATCTAATCTTTCATGGAACACATCCATCACTTAAATCTCCACAACTTCTCTGGACAACCTGTTCCAGTACCTCATGCGGAAGAATTTCATCCTAATGTCTAATATAAATCCAGCTTATTCCAGTTTGAAGCCATCACCTCATGTCCCGTCACTCCCTGCTTTTGTCAAAATGTCCAGCCTTCCTGTAGCCCACTTCGAATACTGTGAGCCTACTCTAAGGTCTCCCCAGAACCTTCTCTTCTGCAGGCTGAACAGCCCCAACTCTCTCAGCCTGTGCCCATAGCAGAGCTTTTCCAGCCTCCAAGCATCTTTGTGGCCTCCTCTGGACCTGCTCCAGCACCTTCATGTTCCTGTTCTGTTGGGGTCCCCATAGCTGGACACAGCATGCAGGTGAGGTCTCAGCAGAGCAGAGGGGCAGAATCACCTCTCTCCATCTGCTGGCCACACTGCTGCCATTTACCTTCTGAGCTGCCAGTGCCCATTGCTGCCTCTTGTCCAGCTTCTCACTCAACAGCACTCCAAGTCCTTTTCTGCAGTGCTGCTCCCAATTTCATTATTCCCCACCGAGGGTTGTCCCAACCTAGGTGCAGGACCTTGCACTCAGCCTTACTGAACCTCATGAGATTCTCCTCAGCCAACATTTCCAGCCTGTCCAGGTCTCTCTGGATGGCCCCATCCCATCCTTCAGACTTATCAACCGCATCACTCTGAGGGTCCTTCTATCTCTGTCTGTATCATAGATGAAGACATTGAACAGCACTGGTCCCAACACAGACTCTTAAGTGACCCGACTGGCCATCCATCTCCATCTGACCATTGATCATTTGAGCACTACCCTTTGGATGCCACCATCCAACCAATTCCTTACAAACTCCACAGCCACCCATCTGTATTTTTAGGGATGTAAACTAATCTCCAGAATTAGCAGAGGGAGAAAAGGCATTTTGAAGGTGACTAGAGAGAAACACTCAACTCTTCAATCTGGCATCAACACAAAGCCAAGAGGAGAGCAGAAGGAGATGGTACAATGAAATGACTTAATCTCACAGGATTATGCTTGTGATTATGACTTGAATTTTGTCACTCAGGAGGATTTGGTGACAAACTGAACAATCTGGTGGTGTTGTCATGATTTATAATCACAACACTGGCTACAACTTAGGGTTTTACTGCACATTTCCACTACAATCAGCAAGGCACTCAGGGCATGGCCTGCAGTTTGCAACAGCTTCAAATCAGGGCTTGTAAGGAGATCCAACAAGTGCCCAGCAAGCATTTGGAAGGTTTGAGACCAAAGCAAAGTGTGAGACTTCACCTGCAGTGCTGTGTCCAGCTATGGGGCTCCCAGCACAAGAGAGACATGGATCTGATGGAGCAGGTCCAGAGGAGGCCACAAAGATACTCTGAGGGCTGAAGCACCTCTACTGTGGGCACAGAATGAAAGAATTGGAGCTTTTCGGCCTGGAGAAGAGAAGGTTCCAGGAAGACCTTAGAACAGCATTCCAATATTTGACAGGACCTACAGGAAGGCTGGGGAGGGACTGTTTAGAAGAGCCTGTGGTGAGAGGATGAAGGGCAGTGGTTTCAAACTGGAGCAGGGGATGTTTAGGTTGGATATCAGGAGGAAGTTCTGCACAATGAGAGTGGTGAGACCCTGGAACAGGCTGCTCAGGGATGTGGTTGAGGGGCCCCATTCCTGGAGACATTCAAGATCAGACTTCTTGTGTCCCTGAGCAGCCTGTTCTATTTGGAGGTGTCCCTGCTGCCTGCAGCAGGGTTGGACAAGATGTCCTTTGAGGGTCCCTTCCAACCTAGCACAATCTGTGGATCTTTCCAGATTTTGAAGAAGCTAAAGCTAAAATAAACCAAAGCTGAACATCCAGCAACATGCCCTTGTGGGCAAGAAGGCCAATGGTATGCTGGGGTGCATTAAGAAGAGTGAGACCAGCAGGTCAAGGGAAGTTCTCCTCCTCCTCTGCTCTGGTGAGGCCAACTCTGGAGTATTGTGTTCAGTTCTAGACTCCAGAGGTCAAGAGTGTGCAACAGGACCACAATGATGCTGAGGGGCCTGGAGCACCTCTCAAGAGGAAAGGCTGAGAGGCCTGGGGCTCTTTAGCTTGCAGAAGAACAGACTGAGAGAATATCTTCTCAATGCTGACCAGTATCTGAAGGATGGGACTGAGCTCTTTTCGTTGCTGTGGAGCGATAGGACAAAGGGCAAAAAGTGGAACACAGGAGGTTCCACCTCAACATGAGGAGAAACTTCTTTGGTGTGAGGGTGCAGGGGTCCTAGAGCAGCTGCCCATAGATGCTGTGCAGCCTCCTCTGGAGACAATACTGAGCAGATAATACCCAAAGGAGAAGTTATTTTGAGGCTGAATATGGACCAATAAAGCCATCTCAGCTCCCAAGAAGAAAACTGCAGTTCCAATGGAAAAGGCTGCCAACACAGGCAGAAGGGCCTGGTTTTCCTAAAATGCTGCAGGGGAAAAATAGCACTTCTAAGTCCTTTTTTTCAGAGCCAGACAATTTGTCCACCCCACTTAGTATCTGCTGGGTACCACTTGGTGTTAGGGAAATCATCCCAACAGGATCGATCCCTGCAAGCACTGCATCAAAACTCAAACACCTTACAAATAAAATCAAAAACAAATCCATCTGAAAGATCCCTTTCAATAAGTACATATTTAAATTTCAAATTCCTATTGTCACCTCCTCTCCCACCCTGCCCACACTCAACAGTTCTTAGCTCACAGCCAAGAGCAAGGCAGGGGAGGGACTGAATCACAGAATGACTCAGGCTGGAAAGCACCTCAGAAATCACCTACACCAACCTCCCTACCATGGGCAGGGACACATATCAACTAAACTTGGTTGCCCAAGGTCTCATCCAACCTGTCCTTAAACACCCACAGGGAGGAGTTATCCACAACCTCCCTGGGTAACCTGTTCCATTGTCTCACCACCATCATACTGAAGAACTTCTTCCTAAGATCCAGTCTAACTCTACCCTCCCTCAGCTTCAAACCATTCCCCTTGTCCTGTCTCTAGACACTGATGAAAAGTCCCACTGAAGCCTTCCTGTAGGATCCCTTCAGGTATTGGAAGGCAGCTCTAAGGTCTCCCTGAAGTCTTCTCTTCTCCAGGCTGAACAATCCCAGCCCCCTCAATCTATCCTCATTGCAGAGGTGCTCCAGCCCTTGGATCATCTTTGTGGTCCTCCTCTGGACTCACTCCAACAGCTCTGTGTCCTTCTTATGATGGGGACACCAGAACTTGATGCAGTGTTTGAGGTGGGGTCTCAGCAGAGCAACTTGAACAAGAATAACAGCAAACCTGCAGCCCTTCATCACAGCTCCAGTAGAGCTGTAAATGGATTAACGGTGTACAGCAGCATCTCAAATCACATTAAGAAACACTCCATGCTATCTTCTGTTGCCAATTCCATCTTCTGCTCAGCATTATGGGTTGTCAGTATTACGGGAATAATCATTTCTGTTATAGGAAGACCTTTGAAGGCAGCCCCAAAATATTTTTTATCAAATCAAGTGAGAATTTCTGCAGCTTAAAGGTTCAGCCCTTCTCTGGCTTTCAAGCTGCAATTCTCACCCCAGAAGGCAGCTGTATGCTGGGCTGCACCCAAAGCAGAGAGATCAGCAGGACAGGGTGAGGATTCTGCCCCTCTTCTCTGCTGAGACCCCACCTGCAGTTCCGCTGCCCTCAACATAAGAGGGACACAGAGCTGCCAGAAAGGGTACAGAGGAGGTCACAAAGATGATCAGAGGGCTGGAGAACCTCTCCTATAGGGACAGGCTGGGAGGGTTTGGGCTGTTCAGCCTGGAGAAGAGAAGCTCTAGGGAGACCTTAGAGCATCCTTCCGGTACCTGAAGGGACTACAGAAGTGCTGGAGAGGCAACCAAGTCTACTTGACAGGCATCCCTGCCTATAGTAAGGGAGTTGGAGTAGATGATCTCTGAGGTCTCTTCCAACCTGAGCCATTCTGTGATGGCCTCCAGAACTTGAAAGGGGCCTACAAGAAGGTTGCAGAGGGACTTTTTACAAGTTCTTGTAGTGACAGGATGAGGGGCAATGGCTTTGAGCTGGAAGAGCCAACTCAAAACCGGAAATTAGGAAGAAATTCTTTCCAGTGAGGGTGGTGAAACACTGGAACAGGTTGCCCAGGGAGGTTGTGGATGCCTCCTCCCTGGAAGTGTTGGATGAGGCTTTGTGCAACCTGTGCTAATGGCAGGTGTCCCTGCCTCTGGCAGCGGGGTTTGACCTGGATGATCTTTAAGGTCCCTTCCAAGCCAAACCATTCCATGATTGTACAATTACACTGCAAGAAAGCATCCAAAGGAGGGTCCTTATTCCCAGAAAGCGGCACAGGTCTGTCAGGGCTCCTTGTTTATCCTCTTTCATCCCAGTGCCAGATCCACAGGACATTATTTTCTGTATTTCTATACCCAGGTAGGTCTTATACACTGAAATCACTATGATGGGCAGTCTTAAAATTGAGACCAGGCTTTAGGAAGGCATAGCTTCTCTAACCACTTCAACTCATCAGCCAAAAATAGAATCATTTGGATTTTTTCCCCCTGCTCATTTTGCTCACTCAAGAATTTAATAGAATCAGAGCAGTGGCCTGGCACTTGTGCAGTAATGAACACAAAGGGACGCGAGCAGGAATGCACAAGTCAAATGCTTATCAGAGCATTTTGGCATGAAGCAGGTATCTAATAATGCATTTCTTCTTGGAAAGCAGCAAATGGAGGCAATCAAGGGCTGGGTGGGGGTGTTTCAGCCTGGTCTGACAGATGCAGTTTGTACAAAGTCATCAGCAATCTCTGCTCTTTGCCATCACCACTACTCTCCTGGGAGCTGCCCCAGAGCTGCCCAGCTCAGCAGGCAATTCCTTTTCCTCCTCCTTCATCAACATGCTGATGCACAGCCCCCACTCCTCTGGAGAGAGGGAGGGCTTGTTTCCTACCAATTGCAAGGCCTAATCCTGTCTCCACCATAGCTACCTGTCAAATCATCCACGATCCAAGGTGGATCCATGATCCAAATCTCCCTTACTAAGATCACTAATCCATGGAGGGGTAGATGAGGATTTAATGAACGTGCCATTCACTCCTAACTCTAAATCACTGCTACATCCTTGGTGTGTTTTCAGTCTTGAAACAGAAATGAGGAACAGTGATTTCCCATTTACAGATGAAAGAAGCAACTGCTCTGTCTTCTACACGCTTGCAGCTCCCCACGGCCAGGGACAAGCTTCAGTTCTGTGATGTGTTTTAGATTAATTTCTTTTCATAGAATCATAGAATGGTTTGGGTTGGAAGTGACCTCTAAAGCTCATCCAGTCCAACCCCCCCTGCAGTCAGCAGGGACATCCTCTACTAAATCAGCTTGCTCAGAGCCTTTTCCAGCCTCACCTTGAGTATCTCCAGATACGAGGCCTCAACTGCCTCCCTGGGTACTCGGCTGCAGTGTTCCAGCACCCTCATGGTGTAGAACTTGTTCCTAACATCCAATCTCAATCTGCTCTTCTCTCATTTCAAATCATTGCCCCTTGTCCTGTCAATACAGGATGTTTAGAAACAGTCCCTGTGCAGCCTTCTTGTAGCCTGCTTTGGGTGCTGGAAGGCTGCTCAACCTAGTGTTTGAGGAGTGGCCTCCCCAGTGCTGTGTACAGGGGGACAATCACTTCCCTGGTCCTGCTGGCCACACTATTGCAGATGGCTATCAATGAACACCCTCAGGTCCCTCTCTGCTGAGCCACTCTGCCCAAAGGTTGCAGTGCTGATGGGGGTTGCTGTGGCCAAAGTGCAGAAGGCAGCATATGCCCTTATTGGAACTCATCTGATGGCTCTTAGCCCATTCATCCAGTCTGCCTGGATTCCTCTGCAGAGCCTCCCTACCCTCCAGTAGATCAACAGCATTGCTTATTTCGACAGCATGTACTCTCCTGAGACCCCACCTGAGGTACTGCATCCAGTTCTGGTGCCTCCAGCATAAGAAGGGCACGAAGGAGATTGAGAGGAGACCTCATTGCTTTCTATGACTTTGTGAAAGGGGGCTGGAGTTGGGGGGTGGGGGGTTGCTTTGTTCAACCACATAAGTGGAAATGGCCTCAAGTTGCTCCACAAGAAGTTCAGGTTGGATATTAGGAAAAATTGCTTCGCTGGAAATGTTCTCAGGCATAGGAACAGGCTGCCCAGGGAGGTGGTGCTGTCCCCATCCCTGGAGGGATTTAAGAGTCATGTAGACATGGGGCTTAGGGAATTGTTTTAGTCAAGGACTTGTCAGTGTTAGGCTAATTATTGGACTTGGTGACTCAGAAGTCACTTCCAATCTGGCCAGCCCTGTGACTCTCTGAAGGCCACAGCAAGGCCACTGCATTTTAAGTCTTACGAAAGGGTTATGCAGAGAGGTGACAAGTGACCCCCTAACAGCGAGATTTAGCAGAGAAAGCAGCAAGTCATACACTGGAAAATATCACCCACATCAGCTAGAAAAACCTAATGCATGTTTTATAAGCCTCAGGCTGCTGCACATTCCTCCTGCAATGGCCACGCTGCGCTCTGCAGAACTGCAGGCTCTCCAGGACAGCTCCACACTTCCCTGCTTTCAGCACATCCTTACTACCTTAACAGTACTGCAACTGGCACCGATGCAAGAAAGAAAACAATGGGCTTAGAAGAGAAAGCTCTTCAAAGCTCTTTTATCCCCAAATGTAATTCTTAAGACACTAGAGACAAAAAAAGAAAATACTTTTAAGCATGACAGGAGATTATTGCTTGCCCAAAGAGCCTGTGAGGAGGAACCTAATGCTGACAGCTGTATTTGCAACATGAGATACAGAGGATCTGCCATCATTTATTTTTTCTGTGCTGGGTTTTTCACTCCAGTACAGGAAGATATTATTGCAGTGATGCTGTTCTAGCTGAGAGGAGGAACTTGCTCTATTCCTAACTTTAACAGTATCACGTAACGGGGACATGCTGGGAGAGTTGGGGCTGTTTGGCTTGGAGAAGAGAAGGCTCCACGGAATCCTTAGGGCAGCCTTCCAGTGCTTGAAGGTGCTACAGGATTGCTGGGGAGGGACTTTTGACAAGAGCTTGTAGTGGCAGGGTGAAAGGCAATGGCTTTGAGCTAGAGGAGAGCAGATTGAGACTGGAGATTAGGAAGAAATTATTTCCAGTGAAGGTGGTGAGACACTAGAACAAGTTGCCCAGAGAGGTTGTGGAATCCCCTTCCCTGGAGGTGTTCAAGGCCAGGTTGGATGAGGCTTTCAGCAACCTGGTCTAGTGGGAGGTGTCCCTGCTCATGGCAGCGGGGGTGGAACTGGGTGATCTTTGAGGTCTGTTTCAAGCCAACCCATTCCATGAATCCCAAGCACAAATACAGGCTGGGTGGTAAGTGGCTGGAGAGCAGCTCTGAGGAAAAGGACCTGGGGGTCTGGGTGGATGAGAAGCTCAACATGAGCCTGCAGTGTGCACACACAGCTCAGACAGCAACTGTGTGCTGGGCTGCATTAAGAGAGGCATTACCAGCAGGGCAAGGGAGGGGATTCTCCCCCTTTACTCTGCTCTCCTCAGACCCCACCTGGAGTACTGTGTGCAGTTCTGGAGCCCCAGCACAAGAAGGACATGGAACTGTTGGAGAGAGTCCAGAGGAGAGCCACGAAGATGATCAGAGGGCTGGAGCACCTCTGCTATGAGGACAGGCTGAGAGAGTTGGGGTTTTTAGCCTGGAGAAGAGAAGGCTTTGGGGAGACCTTATAGCAGCCTACCAGTATCTGAGGGGGGCCTACAGGAGGGCTGGGGAGGGACTGTTCACAAGGTCTTGTCATGACAGGACGAGGGGGAATGGGTTCAAATTGGCGGAGGGGAGATTTGAACGGGATGTTAGGAAGAAATTCTTCACAGTGAGGGTGGTGAGGCACTGGAACAGGTTTTCCAGGGAGGTTGTGTCTGCTCCCTCCCTGGATGTGTTCAAGGCCAGGCTTGATGAGGTCTTGAGCGTCCTGATCTAGTGGGAGGTGTCCCTGCCTGTGGCAGGGGGTTGGAACTGGATGATCTTTGAGGTCTCTTCCAACCTAGACCATTCTATGATTCTATGATTCTATGAATCTATGAATTTATTTCACAGTTCCTTAGAGAACTCCAGGCGTATTCAATCTCCTTTGATAAGGGCCATCCCTGACCAGAGGCTGATCCCAGAGAAAGGCTTGATTCATGCCAACACTGTACAACTTACAGTTAGCTAGTTGAGACAACAAGGGGAAATGCATTCTCAAGAAGATTCAACTTCAGGTAGAATCACAGATTAGCTCAGGTCAGAAGGGACTTCAGAGATGATTCCACCTGCCATGAACAGGAACATCTCTCAACCAGATTTCATTAACCAAGGCCTCATACAACCTGGCCTTAAAGACTCTAAGGGAGAAGGCATCCACAACCTCCCTGGGCAACCTGTTACAGAGTCTCACCACCCTCATACTGAAGAACTTCCTAAGATCCAGTCTAATTCTGCTCTCCCTCAGCTTCAAATCACTCCCCCTTGTCCTGTCTCTAGACCCTCTGATGAAAAGATCCTCTGCTGGCTTCTTATAGGTACTGAAAGGCAGCTCTAAGGCACCCATGGAGACTTACAGAGTTACAGAATGGTAGGAGTTGGAAGAGACTTCCAGAGATCATTGAGTCCAATCTCCCTGACAGAGCAGGGTCACCCAGGGCAGGTCACACAGTAATGCTACCAGATAGGTCTTGAAAGTCTCCAGAGAAGGAGACTCCACAACCTCTCTGGGCAGCCTGCTCCAAAGCTACAGCAGCATCACAGTAAAGCAGTGTCTCCTCATGTTAAGATGGAACTTCCTGTGTTCCAGTTTATGTCCATTACCCATTTTCTTCTCAAGCCTTTCCTTGCACATGCAGCTTTTTATTTTATCTGCCAACCTGTCTTCATCTCAACCCAGGAGTTTTCTTCCCCTTCTGATTTTCCCATCCCACTCAGAGTAAGTGACAAAGCAGCTGCAGAGTGCTAGGATTAAACCACAACAACATTTCCCCCTGATTCCTCTTCTCCAATGGTCACAGCCAAGCAGCAGCATTTGCAAGAACAAAAAAAAACCCACCAAAAAAAACCCCAAACCAAAACAAAACCAAGCCCACAAAAAAAGAAAAAACAAGCAAAATCCACACAGGCTGCCAAAAGCACTGCCCTGAAAATGCCAATTATAATCATAGCTACATGACACAGCTCACTGGTGCCAAGAATCTTCCTTCTCCTTTCACTACCAGCTATCGCTCTCCCTTTATTTTATTTTTATTTTATGTCTGTCCCTGAAGGGGGGAGAAAGAAAAAAAAAAAAAACTACCAAAAAAACCTGCCTTCAATTGCAGGCTTCCTGGATAAAAATCTCTATCTGAATTAAGACGGACAGAGAGCAACATAAATCTATTCACAGCCTTACTGAGTAATCTAACCAACTGTTATTTTTAACTTCAAAAGAGGCACCCTAGGGTACCTGTTCTCAAAAGAAAGAGAAACAGAAATGCTGCTCACAAAAATAAAATGATAAAAAATTACAAACATCAAACCCTCTGCTGTCCTACATAAAAGAGAAGCAACTTGCAGGATCAATCTGGGTGAATTTACCCCCCAGCTTTCAGTATTTGGCTTCAGTAACCAGCAAAAGCAGGGGCAACTGATTTCCCTCCTGCTATTCATGGATTCATTGAACGGCTTGGGGTGCCAGCAACCTCAAAGATCACTCAGGTCCAAACCCTCTGCCATGGGCAGGGACACTTCCCACTAATCCAGGCCTCATCCAGCCTGGCCTTAAATACCTCCAGGGAAGGGGATTCCACAGCCTCCCTGGGCAACCTGTTCCAGTATCTCTCCACCCTCACTCAAAAGAATTTCTTACTAATCTCTACTCACAATCTGCCCTCTTCCAGCTCAAGACCAGGTTGGATGAGGCCTTGACCAACCTGGTCTACTGGGAGGTGTCCTTGCCCATGGCAGAGGGATTTGGACTAGATGATCTTCAAGGTCTCTTCCAACCCAGCCCATTCCATGAATCTGTATGATGTGGAGATGGGAGATGACCTGTTACACAAAAGCAAAGCAAGTGTCCGGTGCTTCTACCTGGATGGAGAAAGACCACTTCTAAGGTGTAAATGAGTTTTAGAATAAAGCCTGACAGGAGGGAGGGCCTGAAAGAGGTCAGTCAGTGCTGTTACAGTACTATGGCTCCATGAATCATCCAGTCCAATCATTTTCTAACTCTGCTAAGGCTGGTGCTAAACCATGGCATTCAGCACCACATCTTTGCCTCTCTGAAACACCTCCAGGGATGGGGATTCAACCACCTCCCTGGGAGCCTGTTCCAGGCTTTGAGAACTCTTTCAGTGCAGAAGTTGATCCAGCCTGAAAGATCCATGCCCTGGTGCAACTTGAGAGCATTTCCTCTCCTCCAATCACTTGTTACAACAACAGGCTGCAGAAGTGCCATTTCCATGCTAACCATGCTCCACTGCCAGGGAGAGAGATGCTCCTCTGAACTCCATGGCCATGTGGACCTCCAGGGCTTGGCTCATGCTGTAACAGAGACAAGTGCAGGTTGAAGAGCCAACTGTACAACTGCTGCAAGCTGCTCAGCCTGCAGGGCCAGGGGAGGCCTCCTGGGGCAGAAAGGAAGCCAGGCTACCACAGTTCATTAATCCTTCAGAGCAGCAGGAAGAAGCATGAACCTCCTCCTGCACCACACCAGGAGACACCCTTTCAACCCTGCTTGCCCACAGGAAGTTTCAGTCACATCATTCTATTTCCATTGGTACTTCAATAGTGCCTAAGAAGCAAGAGGGGAATTTTCTTTACCTTCTATTTGCATGGGAGAAACTGAGGAGGGCAAGGTCTGCAAGGGCACAACCAAACCCAGTACCAAATCAGTACCTAGCTCGATAAAGCTCTGCAGAGACAACTCCTGGCTCAAGTGCTCCTCTGCCTTCCCTTAAAAACCAGTGTTCACAGGATGAGCTGCTGCACACTGTTGAGCAGTGCACAATGGTCTGAAACTAAGGCAGGGTACACTTGGACATCAGGAGGAATTTCTTCACAATGACAGTGGTGAATCACTCACAGAATCACAGAATGTCAGAGGCTGAAAGAGACCTCAAAAGCTCATCCAGTGCAACTCCCCTGCCAAAGTAACCCTACTTTGTACCAGTACTTACCTGGTACAGGTACTTACCTGTACCAGATCACACAGGAATGCCTCCAGGTGGGTCTTGAATATCTCCAGAGAAAGAGACTCCACAACCCACCCTGGGCAGCCTGTTCCAGTGTTCTGTCACCCCCACAGGAAAAAATTCCTCCTTATGTTTACATGAAACTTCCTGTGCCTCAGCTTCCACACATTGCCCCTTGTCCTGCCATTGGGCATCACTGAGCAGAGCTTGGATCCATCCTCCTGGCACTCACCCTTTACATATTTATAAACACTGATGAGGTCACCTCTCAGTCTCCTCTTCTCCAAGCCAAAGGGCCCCAGCTCCCTCAGGCTCTCCTTATAAGAGAGATGCTCCATTCCATTAATCATCTTTGTGGCTCTGTGCTGGACTCTCTCAAGCAGTTCTATGTCCTTCTTGAACTGAGGGACCCAAAACTGCACACAGTACTCCAGATGTGGCCTCACCAGGGAAGAGTAGAGTGGCAAGATAACCTCTCTCCACCTACTATCCACAGCCCTTCTAATACACCCCAGAAGGGAACTGCCCCTCCTGGCCTAACAGAGCACATTGCTGGCTCATGGTCAACCTCCCACCAACTAGGACCCCCAGATCCTTTTCCCCTTCACTGCCTTCCAACAGGTCAGAAACACTGGAACAGGTTGCCCAGCGATGCGGCTGAAGACCTGCTCCAGCACCTCAATGTCCTTCTTGATGTGAGGGTCCCAAAACCAAACCCAGATACATGGACCTTCCAAAAGTCTCCCAAAGAAGCCACTCTGAGACAATAAATTTAGATGAGAATGCCCAAATGCTACCTTGCACCTCTCCAATCTCAATTAAAGCTTGCTCCTTTCCCAGATTTAAATCCTCAAGTGAGAACCACTTAAAATATTTACAAAATACAGCCCTTTAAAAAAGCAAACTAATAAAAATTAAGCAAACAGAGTGTGACTGCAGCACAGCTGAGAGAAGTGAGCCTGCACTTGTGAAATACTGCAAATATATGAGGCCAAAAGAAAAAGAGACAATTGGACTAAGCTCCTGCATTTTTATGATGTCACATGAAAACCAAAGAAGACTTCTGGAATTCCAAAAACCATCTGCCTGATTGACTTCTTATTTCTGGAAGTTAATTTGAAGGGGAAAAAAAAAGTAAGTCAGTAACCAATAATTTGGCATTCATGAGTGCACTTCCAGGTGCTGTTTGGAAATTACTGAGCTTGTAAATATAAAAAGGCCTCTCTAAATAATTGAAAGACAGCTGAGGCTTATGTAGAAGAGCTTTAGCTTTTCATTTACTCATCTTCACAAACAGAATCGGAAGTCTTCTGACCCAGTCCTCAGGCCCAGTGATTTTGCTATCAATGGTCTGTCACAGACTCATAGAATAAATTTGTAGGCTGGTTTGGGTTGGAAGGAACCTTAAAGATCACCCAGTTCCAAACCCCCCACCACAGACAGGGACACCTTCTGCTAGACCTGGTTGCTTAAGGCTCTCTCCAAACCAGCCTTAAAAAATCTCCAGGAGGGAGGCATCTGCAGCTGCTTTGGACAACCTATTCCAGTCTCACCATCCTCATACTGAAGAACTTCTTTCTAAGATCCAGTCTATCTCTGCTCTCCCTCAGCTTCAAACCATTCCCCTTGTCCTGTCTCTAGATACCCTCATGAAAAGTCTTTCTGCAGCCTTTCTGTAGGATCCCTTTAGGTCTAAGGCAGTTCTAATAACCCCCAGAGTCTTCTCATCTCCAGGCTGAACAACCCCAGCTGCCTCAGCCTATCCTCACAGCAGAGGTGCTCCAGCTCTTGGATCTACCTGGACCTGAGTAAGACATTTGACTCTGTCCCACAGGACATCCTGGTTACCAAACTGGAAAAACAGACTTGATGGGTGGAACACTGCTGGATAAGGAATTGGCTGGATGGTGGCACACAGAGAGTGGTGATCAAGTGCACAATGTCCACCTGGAGACCAGTGACAAGTGGCGTCCCTCAGGGGTCAGTGCTGGGACCAGTGCTGTTTAACATCTTTGTCAGTGACATGGACAGAGGAATCGAGTGCACCCTCAGCAAGTTTGCAGATGACACCAAGCTGTGTGGCACAGTTGACTTGCTAGAGGGCAGGGATGCCATCCAGAGGGACCTGGACAGGCTGCAGAGGTGGGTCCAGGCTAACCTCATGAAATTTAACAAGGCCAAGTGTAAGGTCCTGCACCTGGGTTGGCACAATCCCAAGCACAAATACAGGCTGGGTGGGGAATGGCTGAAAGCAGCCCTAAGGAAAAGGACCTGGGGGTCTGGGGTGATGAAAAGCTCAACATGAGGCAACACTGTGCAAGTGCAGCTCAGACAGCAACTGTGTGCTGGGCTGCATTAAGAGAGGCATTACCAGCAGGGCAAGGGAGGGGATTCTCCCCCTTTACTCTGCTCTCCTCAGACCCCACCTGGAGTACTGTGTGCAGTTCTGGAGCCCCCAACACAAGAAGGACATGGAACTGTTGGAGAGAGTGCAGAGGAGGACCACAAAAATGATCAGAGGGCTGGAGCAGCTCTGCTATGAGGACAGGCTGAGAGAATTGGGGCTTTTCAGCCTGGAGAATAGAAGGCTTTGAGGAGACCTTATAGCAGCCTACCAGTATCTGAGGGGGGCCTACAGGAGGGCTGGGGAGGGACTGTTCACAAGGTCTTGCAATGACAGGATGAGGGGGAATGAGTTCAAACTGGCAGAGGGGAGATTTGAATGGGATGTTAGGAGGAAGTTCTTTACAGTGAGGGTGGTGAGACACTGGAACAGGTTGCCCAGGGAGGTTGTGTCTGCTCCCTCCCTGGATGTGTTCAAGGCCAGGCTGGATGAGGTCTTGAGCAACCTGATCTAGTGAGAGGTGTCCCTGCCTGTGGCAGGGGGGTGGAACTGGATGATCTTTGAGGTCTCTTCCAACCTAAGCCATTCTACGATTCTATGATTCCATCACCTTTGTGGCCTCCTCTGGACTCACTCCAGAGGGAGAAGTCCACTGTAAATTCTCCCTGGAGCTTTCTCCTCTCCATTAATCCATCTAAACTCCAGAACTTATTTCAGGCACCAAATTAGAAGTCCAGGTTATTTCAGTTTCCAGCACAGGTGATGGTAGTAGGGGGCAGAAGCTCTTCAAGGTGATTAAAATATTGGACCCAGAGCTGAGTTATCAGCTCCCAGACTTTTACTGCAAGCCTCACAACTATTTCTCAACAACCCTCTTCTTTCCAAGCCAACAGCAATGTCCCAGGCCCTGCCTTTCAGAAAACTGTGTTGTAAAATTACCCCAAAGGCTCCAGGACACGACAGGGATTTATAATAAAAGAAAACAAACAAAAAAAAATTAAATGTCCTCATGGCTTTTTTTTTTTTTCGTGAGGAGGGTAATGATGAGGCTGACTCATGATTATGGGGGTTTTAATCCTTATGGCTGCCTCTGCTGCATAAATCAATCAATCCCCTAGCCACACTGCTGCATTTTCCAGTCGTAGCTTGTTGTTTTATTTATCTTTTTTTTTTTTCTCCTCCACTGCTGACAAATCACTCCAGGGAGTTTTTAAGCCCAGTCGTCTCCTTTGTGAATGGAAACAATCAGGATAATTTGTGAGAGGAAGCAAACAACAGCAGAGACTTACCCCATTTTTTGGGTAGGCAACCCAGCCCAGATCCCCCATTACTGTGCGTGAGTCCAGTAAATTCACTGCAAAGAAGAGCAAAGAAATACACAACAGCTGTTAAGGAAACACAGAAACAGAGAATTGGTCCAGTTGGAAGAGACCTTTAAGATCATCAAGTCCAACCAATAACCCAGCACTAAAGCATGTCCCTCAGCACCCCAGCTCAGAGTCACAGACTGCTCCATCCCAACCCCTGCCACTCTCAGTTTTCAACACAATCAGGCCTTCAGTACAAAAGTTCTCTGAATATTCATGAATTCCACCTCCCTCGTGGTGCAGGACTTGTTCCTAACACCCAATCTAAATCTGCTCTTCTCTCATTTTAAACTACTGCCCTTCATCCTATCACAGAATCACAGAATCACAGAGGCTGGAAAAGACCTCTGAGATCACCAATTCCAGCCTATGACCTAACACCACAATGTCAGCTAAACCATGCCACCAAGTTTCACATCCAATCTTTTCTTAAAGACCTCCAGGGATGGTGACTCCACCACCTCTCTGGACAGTCCATTCCAGTGCATAATCTCTCTGTGAGGAGCTGCTCGCTAACAGCCAACCTAAACCTGCCCTGGTGCAGCCTAGACCATACCTCTTGTCCTGTCACAAGTTGCCTGGGAGTAGAGCCTGAACCCCACCTGACTACAGCTTCCTTTTAGGCAGTTGTAGAAAGTGATGAGGTCCCCTCTAAGCCTCCTCCAGGCTGAACCCCCCCAGCCTCAGCCCTCAGCCTCTCCTCACAAGCCTTTCCCCCCAGCCCGTTCCCATTCTCATCGCTCTCCTCTGGACCTGCCCCAGCACCTCCATATCTTTCTTGCAGTGAGGTGCCCAGAGCTGCACAGTGCTCCAGGTGTGGCCTCAGCAGTGCCAAGTGCAGGGGCAGGATTACATCCAAAGTCCTGCTGGCCACAGTATTCAATGCAGGCCTTTGGAAACAGTCCATCCCCAGCCGTCTTGTAGCCCCTTTCAGGTAGTGGAAGGCTGCTCTAGTGTCTCCCCAGAGCCTTCTCCAGGCTGAACAGCCCCAACTTTTTCATGCTGTCCCCACAGCAGAGATGCTTCAGCCCTTTGATCATCTTGGTGGCCTCCTCTAGACCCACTCCAGCAGGTCCAAATCTCTCTTGTGTTTGTCTTATAATGCTCCAGCCAAAGTCAAGCACTCGTACCAAGCTCTCCTGCACCATGCTGCATTTTCTTTTTACAGTATGAAAAGAATCCTCTTCAAAAATTCCTCAAAATAAGGTACACAGAAACAATTTTTTTTTTTCTAGCCATATCCTGCTTCAAAAAGCAAGATTCACAAAAGCAGCTGCCAGAGGGGCAGATTTCCTCAAGCCCCTTCTGTCATAGTCACTGCAGCTGATCTTAAAGACCATTTCCAATGGGCTAACTCCAGAGACAAATCCAGGCTGGGTGCAGAGTGGGTTGAGAACAGCACTGAGGAAAGTGACTTGGAGGTGTCAACATGAGCCAGCAGTGCCCTCATGCAGCCCAGAAGGCAGCTGTGTGCTGGGCTGCAGCAAAAGCAGTGTGGCCAGCAGGGCAAGAGAGGAGATTCTGCCCATTTACTTGGCTCTGATGAGACCACAGCTGCAATACTGCATCCAGTTCTGTTGTCCCCAGCATAAGCATCTCCAACAGAGATGTTGGAGTCCGCAGGAGGCCACAGAGATGATCCAAGGGCTGGAGCACCTCTACTATGAGGACAGGCTGAAAGAGTTAGGACTCTTCAGCCTGGAGAAGAGAAGACCCTGGGGAAACCTTAGAGCTGCCTTCCAATACCTGAATGGATCCTACAGGAAGGCTGCAGAGAGACTTTTCATCAGGGTGTCTAGAGACAGGGCAAGGGGGAATGGTTTGAGGCTGAAGCAGAGCAAAGTTAGAGTTAGCAGATCTTAGGAAGAAGTTCTTCAATATGAGGGTGGTGAGACTCTGGAACAGATTGCCCAGGGAGATTGTGGATTCCTCCTCCCCATGGGTGTTCAAGGCCAGGCTGGATGAGGTCTGAGCAGCTGAGTCATGTTGAGAGGTGTCCCTGGCCATGTTAGGGGGTTTGGAATAGATGATCTTTGAGGTCCCTTCCAATCTGAACCATTCTATAATGCCATAATTCTCTAATTAAAATATGCAGAACCATCTATTCCTCTCCTAAGTTACAAGCAATGCAAACCAACTATTGATCTACATGGTACAACTTAATTAAAACTTGTCCTGGAGATGCTACTAATGAATGTAATTAGACGGTGTGTTTGATGCCACAAACTTCTCCCTGACATGCTAATTAAGGAAGAAAGCAGGAAAAAAAAATGGTTTTATTCAACAACCAGATCCTCCAAAGAATGTGACACAGCTAAATATTGGATTATCCTCCTATCAAGAGCAAGTTTTCAATTGCTGTTATTAACTTCAATTTCGGCACAATGCTGCCTCTGAAGAGATGACACAGCCCAGGCAACTCTAACTCCAGGCACTGGGAATCTTCTTACTGCTGAGGCAACCAGCAATAGCTGGTTACTGAATCTCCAGTCAGAAAACAATCACAGAATGGCAGGAGTTGGAAGGGACCTCCAGAGATCAAGTTCAAGGCCCCGGCCAGAGCAGAATAATCCAGGGCAGATCGCACAGGAACACATCCAGATGAGTCTTCAAAGTACCCAGTGAAAGAGACTTCACAACCTCTCTGGGCAGCCTGCTCCAGGGCTCTGTCACCATCACAGTAAAGAAGCTTCTCCTCCTGTTGAGGAGGAACTTTCTGGGTTCCAATTTGTTTCCATTACCCCTTGTCCTATCACAGGACTCCCCCGCAAAGAGCCTGGACCCTTCTTCTTGACACCCATTCCTCAGACAGTTATAAACATCAATATGATCTCTCAGCCTTCTCTCCAGACAAAACAGCCCCAGGTCTCTCAGCCTTTCCTCATCGGAGAGATTTTTGAGTCCTTTCATCAGGCTCACAGACTCCACTGGACTTTCTCCAGTAGTTTTCTGTCTCCCTTGAACTAGGAAGTCCAGAACTGGACACAATACCACAGCTGTGGTCTCATCAGGACAGAGTAGAAAAGGAGGAGAACCTCCCTTGACCTGCTGGCCAAACTCTTCGTGATGCATGCTAGCAGACCACTGGCCTTCTGTCATTGCTATTCCACGAATAACTCAATTTATCCCTTTCTGTAGGAGAATTCTGCACAGAGTAAATCAACTGGGAGAGGATGGGATGTATCTGTGCAGCATCCCATAGTGCACACTGCAGGAAGACAAAAAAGCAGCAAGTGACTTTAAGCTAACCGTGTGCCTGGACTGCTCTGGAGGCCAGAGAGGCTCCCAGCAGAGTTAGTTGCTCCTTGAATATCTTCCAAAGCCCTGCTGTACCTCAGTCTACTCTGAGGGGGATCTTTACTCAGCAGTTACTCCACACTGCCTGCAGGAACTGAAATGCTTTGTGTTGTGAACCCCCACCCATCCGGTGCAAACACCAATTACCTCTGCTCCATCCAGAGATGGCCTATCTCCATCTTCCCTATCAGCACCCTACTCAGTCATTTCCAGCACATCTGCCCTTGCACCACTGCCAGGTCTCAACCCACCACAACCCAGCCCCAAACCTGCCCAGAGCCCCATCATCCCTTCTCCAATGGGTGGCTTCTCCACTGTCCCAGCAACTACACATAGTGGTGCTATCAACACTTTCAACACACTCTCAGGCAGCTGTCCCATCCCATAACCTCAAAGAGGTGACCAGCACATGGACCCACAAGTCCATATGGGCTCAGCACCATCTCCCTTCCCACCACCTTCCAGCCTAGTCAGAAGATTATTTTTGCTGAAGTGGCCTGTCATTAAAAAGCTACAGGTTGAGGATGAACCAGTGAGAAAACAACAGGGAATGGTGAAACCATTTCAGCAGGGACTTCATAGAAGGGCTGCCACCACCCCATACAGGTGGTAGATCATAGAGCTTTTTAGGTTGGAAAAGCCCTTTCAGACTGAGTCCAACCATTCTCTTACTCTGTCAAGGCTGGGGCTACACCACGGCCCTCAGGACCACATCTCTATCTCTTTGAAACACCTCCAGGGATGGGGATTCAGCCACCTCCCTGGGCAGCCTGTGCTAGGTTTTGAGAACCCTTCCAATCACAAAGTTTCTTCAAGATGCTTCCATAACTCACCATATGGCTATCTGGGAAGAGATGCAGCTTTTTTCCACCTGAATAAAAACCCTGAAACAGTCTTTGGTTTGACCCCCAGCAAAGTAGAGTAAGAGATGAGATCAGAGATCTTGCCCAGAGCAGCAGACTCAGTTCCTCCCTGTCAAATCTGTGATGCCCATCACCATGAACTTGATCATGGGTAATAACTCTCAGAATCACAAGATTGCATTGAGTTGAAAGAGACCCTGAAAGGTAATCTTGTCCAAGTCCCCTGCACTCAGCAGAGACATTTCCGACTACAGCAGGCTGACCAGAGACACACTGAATGTCACCTTGAATATCTCCAGAGATGGGGTCTCAACCACATCCCTGGGCAGCCTGTTCCAGTATTTCACTACCCTTACTGTACAGAATGTCCTCCTGATGCTCATCCTAAACCTACCCTGCTCCGGTTTCAAACCATTGCTGTCACTACAAGCCCTTGTCTGGAAGTCAGCTCTAAGGTGTCTCTGGAGCCTTCTCTTCTCCAGGCTGAACAACCCCAATTTTTTCAGCCTGTCCCCATAGGGGAGGTTCTCCAGCCCTATGATGATCTTGATGGCCCTACTCTGGACCAGCTCCAGCAGGTCCTTGTCTCTCTCATACTGGGGGCCCCAGAGCTGGACATGGTATTCTAGGTGAGGTTTCACCAGGTCACCAAAGAAGGTAATTGAGGAAAGTCTCCAACTATAAACTTAAGGCACACTTCAGCAGCTCTAGTGTCAGCTCCTGGCTAGTCTGGAACTCCTGGAGTAGCTGAAATGCTTCAGATACTCCTTAGGCATAACCCTAGGGGGTGCTCAGTGGCTCTTGGGTTTCAGAACATCCTCCTCTGAAGAGGTCTCTGTGCTCAGCGCATCATCTTAAAAGCCTAACAAAACAATAGAAGTCATTTATTCCCACTTCCTTTCTCCTCAGCAACAGCCAGGTAGGTCGCAAAGACCAACCAAGAAACCTCAGAGCCCATAAGCAGACACTTAGCTCCTGTACCTTTGCCAGCAAAGCTTGGAAGAAGCCCATGCAGACGTTCCAAAGTGCTTGCTGCTCATATCCACCCTGCGCGCAGCCACCCCGCAAGCCCTAATTATTTCTAATGCTCAGTCAAGAGGAACACAAACCCACACAGATCTATATCATCATTAACTCCCATGCCTTCAGGGGCGGATAAATGATGATTAAAGTTTGAAGTCACACCACAGCCTTTTTTTTTCCTCTCTGCTTTTTGGTACAGAATCACAACCTGGGGAGTTTGCAGACACTCTGCTGTCTCAGGCAGCTTGGTTACTGCAGGTGAGCAAACGAAAGCAGAAGTCACCTGAACCTCTGCCCTGACCATTTGGTGAATTAACAGGAACCTGACAGGAAGCCTGGAAATGGGGCTTTGGTGTGTGTCCACAGAGGGAATATGACACGGATCAGGGGACTGAAAATCCTGACAGATATGAAGGGCAGTCTCAGAGCCAGGCTCTGCTCAGTGATGTCCAACGATAGGACAATGGATGCGAGCTGGAGCAGAGGAGGTTTCATGGAAACATCAGGAGAAGTTTTTTCACAGTGAAGGTGACAGAGCCCCAGAGCAGGTTGCCCAGAGGTTGTAGAGTCATGGCCATGGTTTCATGGCCAGGGTGGTGTTGGATTGATGGTTTACTCCACGACCTTGAAGGGTCTTTTCCAACCAAAACAATTCAATGATTCTATGACTATTTGCAAAGCAGCACATTTTGAAACCAAAACGCTTGAAGCAAAATATTTTGTTTGAAACAGCCACAGCAAAATTATCAAACCACAGAGCGGATCAGGCTGGAAGGGACCTCAGAGGTCTCCAAAACTTTGCTATGGGCAGGGTGCATCTCTCAGTAAGATTTGGTTGAAAGAGGCCTCATCCAAACTTAAACACCTAAAACTAAAACTCTGCTCGCATCCCTTTGTTCCAGAGTGACCAGGAACCTTTACTCCTGCATGATAAAAGGTGTGACTCAAGTGCCCCTACATCCTCCTCAAGGGTCCTCCTCCAGCTCCCAGCCTCTTTGCCCAGCATTCTCCAGGATGTAGCCACCCTTGGACAGGTCATAGCTACATCAAGGTAGACCACTCTGCTTACGAGAGCAACTCTATTTCAAGAGCCTGGTGAGAAACTTCCCGTGGGAATGCTCACACACTGCCAATTAAGCACGAGGTGAAATGCTCTGCTGGATAGAGGTCAAGGTGCATGACAGAAGGTGACAGCAGCACTGTGCACTGAACCCTCATCAGGAGGCCTCCTGAATAGCATCACAGGCTTTCCAGCAAGCTTCACGCCTCTGCTCTCCTCCTCCTCCTTCCCTCTGCCCAAGGCAGGGGGTAGAGCTGTCAAAGATATCATTGTTAATGGAGCCAATTTCTCCTTATGCTGCAAACCTCCACAAGCCTTCCTCTTGCACTCCCAGGCTTCACAGCACTACCAGGACACACTGATGCAGAGGACTCTTCCTAATGGTGAGCCCAAGTTTTACTGCTTGGTTGCCATTCATTTTCCAACTCTTTTTCCCTGTTGGGCCAAGTATTTCTTCAAACAGTATCAATCCAAGGCGCTCCAACAAGTGACAGTCAGAAACAGTTCAAGAAAGCAAAAGGAAAAATAACAACAACAACGAACTAAAAGAACAACAACCCAAAAAAAAAAAAAGAAAAAAAAAAGCCCTAAAATCATACAAAATAAGACTTAAAAAAACCACCAGGGAGCAGATGCTTTGTATTCAACATCTAGGTTGAGTAGGGACAAAACACACACAGCAAAGAACCTCTGAATCGTCTCTGCTAAGCTCTGCTGAGAGCCCATCTGCAGCACTGTGTCCAGTTCTGGCAACCTCAGAATAAGGAGGATATGGAACTGTCGGAAAAGGAGACCACACACATGATCAAAAGGCTGGAGAACCTTCCCAGTACGGACAGGTTGGGAGCATTGGGGCAGTTCAGCTTGGAGAGGAGGAGGCTCCACGGAGACCTTAGAGAAGCCTTCCAGTACCTGAAGGGGGCTACAGGAGAGCTAGGGAGGGGCTTTGGCAAGGGGTTGTAGTGACAAGATGAGGGACAATGTCTTTGAGCTGGAAGAAGGGAGACGGAGACTGGAAGTTAGAAGAAATTCTTTCAAGTGAGGGTGGTGAGACACTGGAACAGGTTGCCCATGGAGGTTGTGAATGCCTCATCCTTGGAGGTCTTAGACACAGCCTTGAGCACCTTGCCTATGGTAAGGGTAATGGAACTGGATGATCTTTGAGGTAACTTCCAACCCAACCTATTCTATGATTTCCATCAGTGGAAACAAGCTACAGCAGAGTGCCAGCTGAAGCAGTACCTGTTATTGATAGCTCACAGGAGGCAGAAGGCATCTACCACTTAATGAACTCACAAACTAACATTAACTGCAGATGGAGATTTTATTACCTTGGCTTCACTCAGCTCCAAGTTTTCTTATGATTTCCCTTTCAGAGCAAGAGCCAAAGCGTCAGAATCTGCACCACAGAGCCATACTTTGGCCAGGTGGGTAAGTGCAGCTCTAATATCAGCCAGAGAATTTTACCTATTAATTTCCAAGTTAATTCTGCAAGGCACTTAAGAGATCATCTACTGTAACACCCCTGCCATGGGGGCCTTGAACATCCCCAGGGAGGAAACATCCACAATCTCCCTGGCCAACCTGTTCCAGAGTCTCATCACCCTCATACTGCAGAACTTCTTCCTCAGATCCAGTCTAACTCTGCTCTCCTTCAGCTTCAAACCATTCTCCATTGTCCTGTCTCTAGACAATGAAAACTCCCTTTGCAGCCTTCCTGTAGCATCCCTTCAGGTATTGGAAGGCAGCTCTTTTCTAGGCTGAACAATCCCAACTCCCTCAGCCTGTCCTCACAGCAGAGATGCTCCAGCCCTTGGATCACCTTTGTGGGCTCCTCTGGACTTGCTCTACCAGTCAGCAAAATGCTTCCAGCCTCACTCCTGAGATGCACTGCAAACAATGCTGTGCCAGCGTCACCACAAAGCCTCAGCCTGGCTACAGAACAAATCTTTTGAGGAAGCCATCTGGGCAAGCACCACCATGCCATAAGAATGAAAACCACACTTCCACTGAAGGCAAGACATAGGCAGCACCTGTAATCAGCAACCTGACAAAAAGGCTGCCTGGGAAAACAAAATAGCAGTGCCACCTGCAGCTCCAGGACCTCCACCCACTGCCAAGGCATCTCAAGCCCTTGAAGGAGGCAGGCAGTTTCTTCAACATGCCCCTCGGCCTCAATTATCTTAAAGGTCATTTTAAAAGGAAAGGGTTGCATGATTCAATATTTACAGCGAGCACTTTATTGAGCACAGATGCTAAGCCAAGCCCTGAAATCCTAACAGCTTCCCAATGCTTGCTGGCAATGCTGAGCCAAAACCTCACCTTCTACCCTAAATCAGAGCACTACAGAATCCTAGAACGGTTTGGGTTGGAAGGAACCTCCAACCCCCTTACCACAGGCAGGGACACCTCTCATTAGCCCAGGTTGCTCAAGGCCCCATCCAACCTGGCCTTGAACACCTCCAGAGAGGGAGCATCCACAGCTGCATTAGGCAACCTGTTCCAATGTCTCACCACCCTCACTCAAAATAATTTCTTTCTAATCCTTATTCCAAATCTCCCCTCTTCCAGCTCAAAGCTAATCCCCCCCCTCAGCCTCCTCCTCTCCAAGCTGAGAAGCTGCAACTCTCTCAGTCTTTCCTCACATTTCCAACTACAAGCGACATGGTCTCCATCCACAAAAGGTATCCAGAAAGTCATGGAGATCAAATCTCTGCTGCACATATAACCAACCTCAACAGAAAGAAAGCAGCTTGGCACAGACACATTCAGAGCTGTCAAGACTGTCAGCTCTCTCCACCAGTGGACTCCAGCCCACACTGCCCAGCATCACTAAAGCTGTGCTGTTGACAATAATGACTGCTCTGCTGCCACTGAGCTCACTCAAGTAGAAAAACAAGGAGCTGACATAATGCTGGGATAGCATTCGGGAGCAAAAGGATGTTTTCAGATGATCTGCTGGCTTTTCAGAGGCTTGACACTCCATGCTTCTAGTTCTGCTCAGGGAAGAGGGTAGAGGTTGTGAGATGGAACAGCACATGGCCACCAGAGTTTGGAAGAAAACTGTGTATGAGAGTAAAGCAAAGACAGACCAACCAACATGACATGGGAGTTTGTGGAGAAATCAAGATAAAGGAAAGCTTGCAGATAATGTCTCAGCTTCACAGATTGCATTGGGTTGGAAGGGACCCTCAAAGATCATCTTGTCCAACACCCTACAGGCAGCAGAGACACCTCCAACTAGAGCAGGCTGCCCAGGGACAGAGCAAGTCTGATCTTGAATGTCTCCAGGGACAGGACCTCAATCACATCCCGGGGCAACCTGTTCCAGTGTCTCACCACTCTCATTGTGCAGAACTTCCTTCTGATGTCCAACTTAAATCTCCCCTGCTCCAGTTTCAAACCATTGCCCCTCATCGTCTCACCACAGGCCCTTCTAAACACTTCCTCCACAGCCTTCTCTAGGTCCTCTACAGATATTGCAAAGCAGCTCTGAAGTCTTCCTGAAGCTTTCTCTTCTCCAGTGTGAACAACTCTCTCACCCTGTCTTCATACCAGAGGTGTTCCACCACTCTGATCACCTTCATGGCCTCCTCTGGACCTGCTTCATCAGGTCCATGACTGTCTTATGTTGGAGGCTCCATAGCTGGACACAGGACTGCAGGTGAGGTCTCAGCAGAGCAGAGGGGCAGAATCACCTCTCTCCAACTGCTGGCCATTGACCTTCTGGGCTGCCAGTGCCCATTGCTGGCTTATGTCCAGCTTCTCACCCACCAGCACCCTCAAGTCCTTCTCTGCAGGGCTGCTCTCAATTTAGTTTTCTCTCAGCAAAAGTGTTCAAGTGATTCAAGTCCACCCAGAAATGCACCACCATGAAATGCACTTTACTGATGCTGAATAATTCATTTCTTCCCAGGTGTCTGCCTCTATCCTCAGAGAACCACAACTTTTAAAACAGTTGTCCTAAGCTCTTTATAACATTAGGTGATCCAAGTGAGAGAATCCAGTAGAGAACATGCTGGCAAGATGCTTCAGTACTGCCCCCCTGCACCAACATCACAGAATGCTGTACACATGTAGCTCAATTTCTAGCTTGACCAGAGCAGTAAGGTAAAAACAGCTTTCAGTTCAATCATTTCAGTTGCAAAAGTCCTTTCATATCACCCAGTTCAACCACTCTTTAATTCCACCAAGGCTGGTGCTAAACCATGGCTTTCGGCACCACATCTTGAATCCTCTGAAACACCTCTGGGGATGGATACTCAACCACTTCCCTGGGCAAGCTGTTCCAGGCTTTGAGAACCCTTTCAGTCAAGAAGTTGCTTCTCATACCCTAAGTAAACCTGTCCTGGCACAATTTCAGGCCATATCCTCTCCTTCTGTCGCCTGATACTAGGAAGAAGAGACCAACCCTTACTTCACTCCAGCCTCCTTTCAGGGAGTTGTAGAGAGCAATGAGTCTCCCCTCAGCCTCCTCTTCTCCAGGCTGAACAACCTCAGGTCCCTCAGCTGCTCCTCACCAGACCTGTTCTCCAGAACCTTTGACAGCTTTGGTGCCCTTCTCTGGACCTGTTCCACCACTTCAAGGTCTTTCTCATAGCAAAGGCCCCAAAATGGAGCCTGGGACTTAAGCTGTGGCCTCCCCATTGCTGAGTACAAGGGACAATCACTTTCCTGGTCCTGCTGGTCACACTTGTCCTGACACAGGCCAGGATTCTGGTGGCTTTCTTGGACAATGAAGTAGCTGGTACAAAATCCTGCAAGTTCACCTCCATATCTGGATTTAGCCACCTAAATACATCAGCTCTCACTTTCTGCAGATGACTATTTCTTCTCCATGCACACCCTCAAGACACAGTTTGCTCAGAAGCAGTCCAGCTGAACCCCTCTTGATGATCAGGACCTTATCAGAGAGAAGGGGTAGGTGTCACCTTCTCCCTCAGGGCTGCCAGAGCAGCTGATGCAGGTATTGCCCACGGCCTACTGCTGTGATGGCAGCACCTTCTGCAGGAAGCACCTCTGGTCCACCCAGCTAGCAGTCACCTGAGCTTGGTCACCTCAACCTACCTGGTCAAAATCCTTTTAATATACCTCCTGCAAAACTCAAAAAGGCAAAAGAGGGAGAAAAGGAGAACTGCCCATCACCAACACCCATAGTGAGATGGTCACAGCATGCACTGAATGCTCCCATTCAGTTAGACACTGGAATAATCCTAGAATGGTTTGACTTGGAAGTGGCCTTCAAGATCATCTAGTTCCAACCTCCCACCATGGGCAGGGACACCTCCCTCTAGATCAAACTGATCAAGCCCTAATCCAGCCTAGCTTTGAACACCTCCAGGGAGAGGGCATTTCCCAAGGGAAGTGGTGGATTTTCCGATATTGAGAGGTTCAGCTCCTGCACTCCCCAAAGCCATAGCAAATACCACAACTGAGGCTGAAGGAGGTAGAATAAGTCAAAGAGACAACCAGAAGAGAGATAAAGCCCTCGAGAGACCTAAGCTACTGAAGACCAGAATTTGGCTAGTAAAGATTTGTGCAGGAACAAAGGCTTTCCCCTCAGCAAACCCTGGCACATCAACATCCCACGAGCCACACAGCAGAGCGAGGGGGAGCTTCGATGTGACCACAGAGGACAACTCATCTCTTGTGCCAAACATCTTGAGAGCAACAACATCTTTTCAAAGACAAAAAGAGTACTCTCCCAGTTTTTAAAATATGCAGCAATTTCACAGTTGAGATCGAAGGAAGTAAGTTCAGGAAAGAGCAAGTTATCAAAATTGTTCCAATGCCATCAGTAACAACAATGAGAAAATTCTTCGGTGTGAGGGTGCTGAAGCCCTGGAGCGGGCTGCACAGAGAGGTTGTGGAATCTCCTCTGGAGACTTCAAAGATCTGTCTGGACATGTTTCTTTGTGACCAGTCCTAGGTGGTCCTGCTTTGGCAGAGGGGCTGGGCTCTATGGGCCGCCTCCAACCCCAACCATTCTGTGATTCTAAGTCCATCTCTCACCACCACTTATGGTCAGAGAGAGAGGTGCCCTTCTGCCAGACTGTGCTTAGATGGGTTACCGTAAGCACAAAAGCCATCTTCCTTTTATGGCATTTTCAATGTCCAGCAGGCTAAGGACTTTGCTGAAGAGCTGAAACTCAGTTGTCTTTCCTCCAAACAAGTCAGCACTTCATTACTAAGAAATTCACTGCTTCTATGAAGTCACCAATCTGGTAGTTTTTTAACATCTCATTTTGCCCTCCAGGCACTTATAGATTTCCTGCAGAAGAAGTCAGAATATTTTATTTTAAAATGCTAAAACCTTGGGTTTTGTGGGTTTTTGGTGGGGTTTTTGTTTTTTTNTGGTGGTGGTGGTTTGTGGCTTGTTTGTGGTTTGGGGTTTTTCTGTAGCATGGGGAAGAGACTCGCTTCCTTGACATCCCTCAGCAGTGTTGAAATCTCATTTCTGCTCGAGACCTGGACACTTCCAGAAACAGACCACTTCAAACATAGCTCCAAGGCAGAAAGACTGGGGCGGATCTTATCAGACCCCACCTGCAGCACTGTGTCCAGCTCTGGAGCCCCTATCACAAGAAGGACATGAACAGTTAGAGCAGGTCCAGAGGAGGCCACATAAACGATCAGAGAGCTGGAGAACCTCTGCTATAGGTACTGGCTGAGAGTTGGGGAGTTCAATCCGGGGAAGAGAAGGCTCCAGGGAGACCTTAGAACAGCCTTCCTGTACCTGAAGGGGGCTACAAGAGAGCTGAGGAAAAACTTTGGACAGTGGCTTGGAGTGACAGAATGAGGGCCAATGGCTTTGAGCCGGAAGAGAGGAGACTGAGAATGGAGATTAGGAAGAGATTCTTGCCAGTGAGGGTGGGTAGACACTGGAGCAGGTTGCCCAGGGAGCTGTGGGCACCCTATCCCTGGAGATGTCAGAAGCCTGGTTGGATGGGGCCTGGAGCAACCTGGTCTAGTAGAAGGTTTCCCTGCCCATGGCAGGAGTTTGGAACTAGACAATCTTTAAAGTCCCTTACAACCCAATCAGTTCTATGAATCCATGACTCCATCTTGCAGTCAGTCTCTGTGACTGTTTGCTGCCCTTTTATAAACCTCTGTCATTAGGCAGCAGAGCTCTCAGCCACACACTCAGCTGTTGGCTTCCTGTCCAAAGGACAGGCACTTCCATTTGAAAACCATGAGTGAGTCATTTTAGAGCCTCCTGAAAAGCCATCTATCACACATCAGGCTGATCCCAAAAAGACCATTAGACACACATTGTCCTTCCTCATACCTGTAATTCCACCGCAGTAAATTTAGGAGCTAATGGGATTGCTCCTGCAAGTAAAATAAAAACACAGGGCTGTGAGGCTACACTCTGCTGGCATGGAAAGCACAGAGGGAGCCATCCCAACACACAGAATGAAGAGCCTCTTGGCAAAGCAAAAATGTTTAAACTCATCCATTCTGCACACACAAGGGATGGGCGTGCTAGCAGTGCTTGGTTCACAAATTTCTTTGGGTTGGAAGGGATCCTCAAAGGTCATCTTGTCCAATCCCCCTGCCGGCAGCACGGACACCTCCAACTAGAGCAGGCTGCACACATCTGGTCTGATCTTGAATGCCTCCAGGGATGAGGCCTCAAACACATCCCTCGGCAACCTCTTTCAGTATTTCACCACTCTCATTGGAAAGAACTTCCTCTTATCTCCAACCCAAATCTGTCCTGCTTCAGTTTCAAACCACTGCCTCTTGTCCAGGCCCTTCCAAGCAGCCCTTCCACAGCCTCTCTGTAAGTCCCCTTCACATTGTAATGCAGCAATAAGGTCTCCCTGGAGCTTTCTCTTCTCCGGGCTGAACAGCTCCAACTCTCCCAGCCTGTTTTCATAGCAGAGGTGCTTCAGCCCTTTGATCATCTTGGTGGCCATCCTATGGACCCACTCCATCAGGTCCATGTGGATACAGTACTGCAGAGTTCCTCAAAAATTACACATAACCCAACAGCTCTGTGAATCCATGGCATCCACAGCCAGCGTCACCAAAGGCAACCCAAAAAAAAAAAAATCATCTGCTCATTAGTGTTTTTACTCCAAGCATCAGACTAATTAATGGGAAAATTAAGGCTATTTTCACCTGCTTCTATTAAATACCCCAAAACACTCCTTGAAAAAGACTTTATTCACTGATTAAAGCCAAACATTTTGATGTTATACCTAAATGTGCATTTCCGCAGCCAGAGACAGCACAGCAATGATACATCAGTATGAAAACAATACACGAGGCACAGGCTGAGAACAGAGTTGCTCATCCCAGGTTCTGACATGAATAATCTGCAAATTCGAACCTCTACTTATCCTTGCCTGCACTAGAACCAATCCTTTAACTTGTGCTCATTAATTCACTCATCAAAATTAAAAACTATCCATGAAGATGAAGATAAAACCAGAAGGGTAACAATACCAGTCCATGCTAGGGGATGATGAGACTGAGAGCAGCCCTGCAGAGAAGGACTTGAGGGTGCTGGTGGGTGAGAAGCTGGACAGGAGCCAGCAATGGGCACTGGCAGCCCAGAAGGCCAATGGCAGCCTGGGCTGCATCCAAAGCAACGTGGCCAGCAGATGGAGAGGTGATTCTGCCCCTCTGCTCTGCTCTGCTGAGACCTCACCTGCAGTCCTGTGTCCAGCTACGGAGCCTCCAGCACCAGAATGACATGGACTTGCTGGACTGGGTTCAGGTGAGGGCTACCAAGATGACCAAAGGGCTGGACCCTTCTGCTGTGGAGACAGGCTGAGAGGGCTGGAGCTGTTCAGCCTGGAGAAGAGAAGGCTCCATGGATCACTTTGGTATCTGAAGGAGACCTACAGGAAGGCTGTGGAGGGACTGTTTAGAAGGGCCTGTGGTGATAGGACAAGGGGCAATGGTTTGAAACTGGAGCAGAGGAGATTTTGATTGGACATCAGGAGGAAGTTCTGCACAACAAGAGTGGTGAAATACTGAAACAGGCTTCTCAGGGATGTGGTTGAGACCCCATCTCTGCAGACATTCAAGGTGAGACCTGATGTGGCCCTGGACAGCCTGATCTAGTTGGAGGCGTCCCTGTTGCCTGCAGGGGTGCAGGACAAGATGATCTTTGAGGGTCCCTTCCAACCCAATGCAATCTGTGATTCTGTGAATAAAGCAAGTTTCAAAAAATTCTAAAAGGAATTAAGAGGGAGAGGACAAAACAGAGGAGCTTTTATCTAAATAATCATAGAATGGTTTAGGTTGGAAGGGTCTTGAAGATCATCCAGTTCCACCCTCCCTGCCATGGGCAGGGACACATTCCACTGGAGCCAGTTACATCCAACCTGGCCTTGAACACCTCCAGGGAGGAGGCATCTACAACTTCCTTAGGAAACCTGTTCCAGTGTCTCACCAGTATCCTTCTGACGTTAAAATAAATACATCCCAAGTCAGATTTTAATTTTGTCTTTGTCTATTGAAGTCAACATAATTATGTCAAACTTTTTTTTCTTCTGATGTGCTTAACAATGCAGTCGGTTGTTCCTGCACTGTCTCATCAGCACACACACTGCTGCTGAAAAGCCCTAACACTCCATCCACTTTGCATGCAGTGACAATTATGCAAGGAGTTCCTTTGCTAGAAGCCATCAGATGGAACGTGCTCCATCCTTGTAATAATTTGCCCACATGACACTTTTTAAGGTCATCTGGGTGACGTCCAAATGAGATCTGCAAACTAATCCAAAGCCACAGGCGATGCATAACAAATCATGAAGTTCAGAGGGGAGGGGAGGAGGGAGGGAGGTCTTTAAACAATTCCTTCATTCTGTGTTTGCATAATTAGGCATTCTTGCCCATGGCAGGGGGTTGGAGTAGATGATCTCTGCACTTGTGAGACTGCACCTCAAATACTGCATCACGTTCTGGTGTTCCCAGCATAAAAAGGACACAGAGTGTCTCAGAGTGAGTCCAGAGGAGCCCACAAAAATGATCCAAGGGCTGGGGCACCTCTGCTATAAGGACAGGCTGAGGGAGTTGGGGTTGTTCACCCTGGAGAAGAGAAGACCCCAAGGGGATCTTAAAGATGCCTTCCAGTATCTGAAGAAACACTGCAGAGGGAATTTTCATCAGGGTGTCTAGTGACAGGACAAGGGGGAATGGTTTTTAAGCTGCGCGAGAGCAGGGTTAGACTGGATCTTACAAAAATCTTCAGTACAAGGATGGTGAGATTCTGAAATAGGCTGCCCAAGGAGGTTGTGGATGTTTTCTCCCTGAGGGGGTTCAAGGCCAGGTTAAATGAGCCCTTGAGCAGCCAAATCTAGTTGAAAGGTGTCCCCAGCCATGACAGAGAGGTTGGAGTAGACAATCTCCGAGGTTCCTTCCAAGCTGAGCCATTCGATGGTATACACCACTTCCCAACCTCTGATAATTTTAACAAAGATTCCAAACATGTATTTTTATACTGGAGGAGGTTCAAGCAGCCAAACCACATGCTGCAGGCTTGCCTCTCACACCCTGGTATCATAAGAAATTAATTTTCAAGTAATAATGCACTTCAAAATTCTGTAACACTTTTGGGTGTGCTCATCAGAAATAACCTCTTCCCAGCTAATTCCTGAATTTGTAAAAGCAAAGGGAAGAAGCAAATCTCTAGATCTCATCAATGGGCTCTGCTAAAGAGTTAAAAACAGTGGCCAAAGAATGCTGGAAAAATGCATGAAACAGCACTGAACCTTCATCCTTCACTACTTGCTTTGATACAGAAGTCATTTTTTAAAAATTAATTTTACATCTAAAGGTGATTTTAATACGTGAGCTTTTAATACATAAACCAAGACTGAAATTAAAAGCCATTTTATTTCTGTATTATAGAAAAATATGGAAGGGGAAAAAAAGCCTGTTTTCCCAATGTCTACCCTTCAGTGCTTAACAGAAGGTATCTCTGAGAGTGACCAGGGTTATATGGGTTGGGCACTCAATTCCCCATATTGCTTGGACTCAACGATCTTAAATGTGTTTTCCAACCAATTCTATGATTCTTTTAATGACAAGAGCTTCCGAATCTCAGCTGCCCTTGTAAAAACCTATTTTGATGCTAAGGAACTCAAAACACTGAATATTTTTTCCCCCTCCCAATATTAACCTAGATTTTCAAAGCCTTTTCTCCTATGTGTCCCTCCACTAGAGGGTAAAAACAGAAAATCATGCATTGGGAATTGTTCACAGCATAGATCTTATCCTGTGAAGTCATTGCAAAGTAGCGTAAGAGTTGGAGACAAAAAAACGTGATGTGGGGTTAAAGAAGGAAAAAAAACAACAACATACCAAAAGCAGTAATGATAAGGGGCTGCCATCCTCTGTGCTGCTGCACATGTTAGATGCCTGCGCAACAGAGGGCACCAGCTAGGTGGTTAGCCACAGAGAGAGGGATCCTGGAATCCCAGAATTCTGGAATTTCAGATTCCTGGATTCATTGCGGTTGGAAACTCAGATCAGTCTGGACTCAGATCAAGTCCGGTCATCAATGTAGGATAAGGAAGAATAAAAACCAAAACAAAAAAAGCCCACCACCAGCAACTTTTGGACATCATGATCCCCAGGGGTAAGATGGCCACCTCCAGTCGAGCAAAAGTAAAGTTCCCAACCAGCTGAACGGGACAACTAATGGCAGGGGAGGACCTCTCTCATCTCAGCCCAGTTGAACTTTCAAAGTCCAAATGTGATGAGCTCAGTGTCATAGAGCGAGGCCGGGGGCCCTTCAGCACCCGGGGTCTGCGCTGCACTCAGCCTCTCGCACTGCAGGGCTGAGCCCTTCCCAGAAGCGGTGCTGCTCAGTAGTAACGGACAAGGGAGACCTGCTGCGAGCAGCACTTGTCACAGAATGCTTGTTTACAAATAAATCTCCCGGCACCGAAGGGCAGAGGGCACCGAGGAAGTTCAGCCCTCCTACCAGCAGCCTCAGCCTTGCATTCACTGAAGAGCCAGGAATTAGAGAGCAACAGTCAGAAGAATTGGGGTGAAGGGGGTGGTGAAGAGCATGAGGCAAGCGCCAGCGCTGTAATGTTTCTCTGCAACCTCCCTCTGAAGATGCCACCAAAACCGCTTGCTGGGCACCTTCCTTAATCCTTCCCAGTCGTATTTCCCACCGTGCATGAGTCCCACCGTGTATGAGTCCGTTTGGACTCCCTCAGCCCTATCCAGGTGTTGGAGAACTGGCAAGGCTTTTGGAGACAGGGCTCAGAGCACCTGCTGGTCTCCCAGCGCTGTATGGGGGCAGAGGGGAGGGTGCAGGACAGCGTGCCTCCCAACAGGCAGTAACAGGGAAAGCCCTTCGGAAGCAGCCACTCCACCTCCCCAGCATCCCTCCCACGGGTGAAATCATCCGAAATTGCCAGGAGGGCAGAAGGATTTGGCTCACCATTACCTAACCACAGCCAAAGCCATTTCCCTCACCTCCCCAAACCAGAGCACTTCTGATATCTACATAGACACACACAGGCACAGCATTTTCCCCCTTCCTCCACACTTTAATTTTTAAAGAAAACTGTGATTCACATTATTTCCAGAATAAATTCCACCTCAAGCCACATCTTTGAAATTCTGGGACGCTTTTCCTTCCCCAAGCCCTGCCATCCTTCCTCTTCTCCCCTTTAAAGGAGTTTTACAAATAATAGGGAAGCATCGCCAAAGCCAGCCTTGCTGTTACCCAAGCCGCTGGCATCCCCTTCGGATGCTGAACTTCACCCATCGCTGTCACATCACAGATTGCCCAAGGATCCAAATTTTAAAATATTAAATAATAAAAAGCCCCCCAGGCAGTGCCCAAGCACCACAGACAGA
>VWZI01012116.1:26975-75056 GCA_013396835.1 Psilopogon haemacephalus | reverse complement strand
CGCGGCCGCGACTGGGGAGCCGAGGGGCGGGGATACGGGAGGCGGCCCCGCGCCGCCACGGAGACGCCCCCGACGGGGCGGGCCTGCAGCCGGCCTCGTTGCCGCTGCCTTCCCGTGAGGGCGGAGGTGATGGGACTGTGCTGGGCGCGCCGAGGGGCACGGAGGGGCGCGCAGGAGAAATGGCTGCCCTGCGAGAACCGATCCCGGGGGTGAGCGGCGGGCAGCAATGGCCCTGCCAGGAGTCCCTCAGGGCACGGGGAACCCCAGTGCCGCCGCTCCACCCCTGCCACCACAGGTCAGCCCCAGCTCAGGGCACAGAGCTGAGTAAACCTGAAAGCAAGGGTCGGCCAAAAAAGCCGAGCGCCCGACTTGCCCTCATGGAAGTGAAGATTTTCAGGTGTGGTTTACCCTCAGAGCACAGATTTGAATCCAGCACTTATAACGAGTTTCAGAGAAAATTGTCACTGAGGATTTTTTTTTTAATCACTCAGTGTCACCCACTTCCTAAAAAAAACCCAACCCAAACCGACCAACCAAACCCACACACAAACGAAAAACGCCACCAGGAGTATGATACACTATTCCTTGAGGTTTATTTCCCCCCAGTCAGTGACTCCCCTGAGGAAACTACCTCCGGATAAGGCAATAAAAACAAACCCCCAGCTTGGCAGGTACACAAGCAGCAAGTTAACATTGACCCAAACTGCTTTCACCTGGTGCTGCCTCTTCCATTTCACCCATATGTTTTGTCCCTGACCATTTATAACACAAAAGCTGTAAGCTTAGAATGAGGACCCACCAAAGGATTTCTCCAAGGGACAAGGCTTCAGACCAAGGCTCCAGGCAAGTTGCAATTAGAATTACAAAACACCCAAAGCCAAGTTGTCTTCAGCTGGGGAACTGTCAACAAGAAGTCTCTCTACACCACCAGCACTCAAGTACCTGGACAATGCATTTCCCTGTGCTTTTGCACCACGTTCCAACCCCAGGTACTACCAGTCCTGAGCTGTATATGTATATATTTTAAAATGTTGGCTAACTCAAGGCAGAAAATCTTGAAGAAGGAGCTTTGCATTTTTGCTGCCACCAGGAGGACAAGGAAGGGGGTTTGCTTTACAGAATCACAGAATGGAAAGGGCTGGAAGTGACCTCTGAAGATCATCTAATCCAACCTCCTTCCTAAGGCAGGGTCACCTCAATCTAGTCACCCATGAACAAGTGCAGCTGGGTGGATAGGGTGAGACTAGGCACCCTGGAGAAGACTGCAGGGGTGACCTTAGAGCTGCCTTCCAATACCTGAAGGGATCCTACAGGAAGGCTACAGAGGGACTTTTCTAAGGGTGTCTGGTAACAAGCCAAGGGAAAATGGTTTGAAGCTGAGGGAGAGCAGAGTTAGACTGGATCTTAGGAAAAAGTTCTTGAGTACGAGAGTGGTGAGACTCTGGAATGGGGTGCCCAGAATGGTTGTGCATGCCTCCTCCCTGGGGGTTTCAGGCCAGATTGGATGAGGCCTTGGGCAACCAAATCTATTTGAGAGGTGTCTCTATCCATGACACGGGAGTTGGAGTAGATGATCTCTGAGGTGCCTCCAAACCTAAACCATTATGTGATTCTACGAGCATGAGGAAAATCAGTAAAGCTCCAGCTAAATGAAAAACTTGTCATGCTTCTGCTTACAGCAGTGCATCAGATCTTCAGTAACTGAAATGTCCTGCAGGTCTGTGGTTCAAAAGGCACCAAGGTTTGCCATCTAACCACTCCTGCAGTAAGATGGCATTGCCAGATTTTCAGCTGGGGTAAATCAGAGGCTGATCCCAGCCATGCATCACCATCAGGATGGGAGTAGCACTATGTGGTATATTCATTCCTAGGGATTTGCCGTCTGTGAAGCAGCACTAAGCTTTGGCACCCAAAAATCAGGTCAGGAGAACATCCACAGAACCAGCACCTTGCTGGCATAGTAACAAAGATAAGATGGCATACCAAGCTTGAATGGGAGTCTCCACTGACTGAGGGGACAAGATTGCTGCAGCTAGACAAGTCTCTTATCACAATCTCATGTCAAACTGTTGTTTGCTCCTGATTTTCAACTGCTATTTGACAGTCATTAACTGCTGTTTGGACTGCTAGGCTGATAATTTAGAGGCATTTCAGATGATATGTTAGTGACATCTTAATTTTCTGGGAAACACTGAGATGAGCTTCACATGATTCATGAGCTATTTAAGAATAGCCACCATCCTCTCAATTTCATGCTAGATGCCTCTTTTCCTGCAGGAAACCACCTCTTATTTCAACATGTTTGGTTTGTTCTCCACCCAGGCTGTGGCACAGGAAGAGTGTCCCAACCTCATCTCTCATGGCATTAGGTCAGTATTGATTTAAAAATAACTAAATACATCCTTATAAAAGGATTATTGCCTCATCCCCAGGTGGAGTGGGGCTTTAGGCATCATCTAGTGGAACCTATTTGGTGGGGGCCTCAGGCTTCTGCAGTTCTAGTTTTGCCACCAATATGTAAAGTCATCTGCAGCAGGCCAGGTTCTGCTGCCTTTATTTCAATAGTGCATGCAGTGGACAGAAATTTGAGCAAACTGCTGCACAGTTCCTGGTAACCTTGATGGGTAATCAGAGAGAATTTGGTGAGTCTGATAAGATCCTTTCCTATCTCCCACTAAAGAATGCATCTTTAATTGCTTTGGGTAAATTCACTCTAAAAATCACAAAGTGTGGGCCACGGAATATTCAGGAACCTCCTGGAGCAGGTACAGCCATGATGATGATCAGAGGGCTGGAGCACTTCTGCTATGGGGACAGGCTGGGAGAGTTGGGGCTCTTCAGCCTGGAGAAGAGGAGGCTCCAGGGAGACCTTAGAGCAGCCTTCCAGTACCTGAAGGGGGCTACAGGAGAGCTGAGGAGGGACTTTTGACAAAGGCTGGTAGTGACAGGATGAGAGGCAATGGATTTGCGCTGAAAGAGGGCAGATTTAGGCTGGAGATTAGGAAGAAATTATTTCAGGTGAGGATGGTGAGACACTGGAACAGGTTGCCCAGGGATGTGGTTGAGTCTCCATCCCTGAAGACATTCAAGGTCAGATTTGATGTGGCCCTGGGCAGCCTGCTCTAATTGGAGATGTCCCTGCTGCCTGCAGGGATGTGGGACAAGATGACCTTTGAGGGTCTCTTCCAACCCAGTGCAATCTGTGAGCCTAAACCATCTGGGGCTTGTGCTGTTTCTCCCCATATGCAGTCTGGTTTTGGTGTTAGTTTCAAATTTTCTTTCCTGCAGCTCTGCCCCTCACATTTATGCTTTTTTTATCTATGCAAAAACTATTCCCTCTTAATTTACACTCAGTTAAGGTCTATATTTCATCCTTAAAATATTTTTTTTTCTTCAGTCATTCCTACAGAGTTTTAGCAATACTTCTGTATTCCAGACTCCCACAAGTTCTCCCAGCCACTCTCCCGTAACAGTTTGTCCAAAAGAGTCATCATACTGAAGTCAAAATCAACAGTGATGTTTTAAATGCTTTTCCATAGCATAGAATCACAGAGTGGCTCAGGTTGGAAGGAACCTCAGAGACCGTCTGCTCCAACCTCCCTGCCATGCCTGGGGACACCTCTCAACTAGATTTGGTTGCTCAAGTGCTTGTCTAACCTGGCCTTGAACACCCTCAGGGAGAAAACATCCACAACCACTTTGGGTAGCCTATTTCAGAATCTCGCCACCCTTGTACTGAAGAAGTTTCTCATAAGATCCAGTCTAATCCTGCTCTCCCTCTGCTTCAAATCATTCCCCCTTGTCCTGTCTCTAGACACCCTGATGAAAAGTTCCTCTGTAGCCTTCCTGTAGGATCCCTTCAGGTATCGGAAGGCAGCTCTAAGATCCTCTCCATAATGTTCACTTCTCCAGGCTGAAGAGCCCTAGCTCTTTCAGCCTGTCCTCATAGCAGAGGTGTTTCAGCCCATCTTTGTGCCTCTCATCTAGACTAACTCCAACAGCTCTGTGTCCTTCTTATGCTAGGGATGCCAGAACTGGATGGAGTGCCTGAAACTGAGTAACAGCTCTTCCCGTTGTGACTTCTCACTTCATATCTAATGTGCTGTCAGCTATTACATGTATTTTAAGGTATTTTTCAAAGCAGGCACCTTTTCAGTTATTGCATTTCAGATTATTTCTCTTAGATATGCAAAATATTGTTTCCCACCCCATCCTCTCCAAGTTTAATATAATTTCTCTCCTCTCTACGTAGTTCCCATCACATAATTTCTGTGTTCTTACTGGCTCCTAACTCTGCAGTTGAAATCCATTTTGTTAGCCTGCAGTTTATTCTATCATCCACAGGATACACTTGAACAATAAGTGAGTCCATCCTTCAGAGCATCTCAGGAACCAAAAAAACTGCCAACCGAGTCTATTCCCTGGATCATTATCCTTTACTGAAGTCTAAGGACATAATACTTATTGCATCTCCCTATTCAACAGAGCCACCATCTGAGAAAAGACTCCACTTCAGTCCTGAAATTTAGGTATAAACAGCCCCACTAAAGCCTTCCCTTCATTGCAGTAATTGCAATGCAACAAACTGTTTAGTTAGTTAGACATGTCACCATTTCTGTTTGCCTTTGGAAATCACAGAACACTAGGGGTTAAAAGGGACCTCCAGAGATCATCCAGTCCAACCCCCCTGCCAGAAGAGGATCACCTAGGGCAGGTCACACAGAAACACATCCAGATGGGTTTTTAATGTCTCCAGAGAAGGAGACTCCACAACCTCTCTGGGCAGCCTGCCCCAAGGCTCCAGCACCCTTACAGTGGGAAAAGTTTCTCTTGATGTTCCTGTGGAATCTCCTCTGCTCCAGCTTGCACCCATTGCCCCTTGTCCTGTCACTGGACATCACCAAGCAGAGCCTGGCTCTGTCCTCCTCACACTGCCCTTCACATCTTTGTGAAGGCCTTCAGGCTCCTCTTCTCCAAGCTACAGAGCCCCAGCTTCCTCAGCCTTGCTTCAGCAGGGAGATGTTTCACTGCTTTCAGCATCTTTGTGGCTCTGTGCTGGACTCTTTCAAGCAGTTCCCTGAGGTCCTTCTTGACCTGAGTGTTCCAGAACTGGCGACAATAGTCCAGATGTGGCCTCACCAGGGCAGAGTAGAGGGTCAGGAGAACCAAGCTGACCTACTCTCCATACCTCTTCTAATCCACCCCAGGATGCCCTTGGCCTTCGTGACCATAAGGGCATATTGGTGGCTCGTGGGCAACCTTCAGTCCACCAGGACATCCTAGTCACTTTCCCCAGAGCTGTTATCCAAAATTTAAAAAAAAAAAAAAAAAAAAAAAAAGTATTTTCCTTTCAACACCACTAAATGCATATTAAAAGCAACAGCACTGAGAGGCAGCTAAGCAGCTCTGCACAGTGGATATATTTGGATTTGTACCATGAAGGCAACTCTAATTTTAACACAAAATGGCTGTGTTCAGCAAACAAAACAGCAGCCTGGGTAAGGCTTCAGAAAGCAACAGTCAGAGCTCATGCCCCTCTGTCACTGCTGAAATCATAGAGACAGATTTCATTGAGTTGGAAGGGACTCTCAAAAGTCATCTTGTCCAACACCCTACCAGCAGCAGAGACACCTCCAACTAGAGCAGGCTGCAGCAAGTCTGATCTTGAATGTCTCCAGGGATGGAGCCTCAACCACATCTCTGGGCAACCTGCTCCAGTGTCTCACCATGCTTATTGTGCAGAATTTCCTCCTGATATCCAACCTAAATCTCCTCTGCTCCAGTTTCAAACCATTGCCCCTCATCCTCTCACCACAGCCCCTTCTAAACAGTCCCTCCACAGCCTTCCTATAGGTCCCTTTAAAATATCAAAGTGCAGCTCTAAGGTCTCCCTGGAACCTTCTCTTGTCCAGGCTGAACAGCCCCAACTCTCCCACCCTGTCTTCCTATGAGAGGTGTTCCAGCCCTCTGATCATTTTTGTGCCACTCCAATGGATCCACTCCATCAGGTCCATGTCTTTCTTGTTTTGGGGGTCCCATAGCTGGACATAGCATTGCAGATGAGGTCTCAGGGCCAGAATCATATCCTTTGACCTGCTGGCCATTCTGATTTTTGATGTGGCTCAGCAAGGGTGCAGGTGATACCAAGCTGAGTGGTGTGGTTGATAAGACTGGAGGACAGAATGAGGCCATCCAGAGGGAGCTGGACGGGCTGGAAAGGTGGGGTGAGGAGAATCTCTTGAGATTCAATAAAGCAAAGAGCAAGGTCTCTACCTAGGGCAAGGCAACCCCTGATATCAGTCCAGACTGGGAGATTATGAGATTGAGAGCAGCCTTGCAGAAAAGGACTTGGGGCTGCTGGTGGTTGAGAAGCAGGACATGAGCCAGCAATGGGCACTTGCAGCCCAGAAGGCAAATGACAGCCTAACTCTTCATATTTCAGTGCAGAGAAATATAATTAACCAACAAAGCAGCATGTGCATGAAGGAACAGGAGTAAGCAGCAAAAAAAGCAGTGTCTGTGCAAGTTCACAACCCCAGAGCTCGTATGGTCTCAGCACCCAATTTGCCTCCTGCCACCCCCACAAGATGCAGGAGCTACTGGCAACTGTGCACTCGAGAAAATCTGCTCACTTCATGTGCAGCCTGAAATTACATCCAAAGCCATGAAAATCCATGGGAAAAACATGGGAATATTTGTTTCAGTCAGAAAAGGCTTAGACAAAACATGACATTTCAGACTGGCATTTTATCCCTGGCCCCACCCTACTAGAAAGACCTTGGAGGTGCTGGAGCAGGTCCAGAGAAGGACAGCAAAGCTGGTGAAGGGTCTGGAGAACAGGGCTGGTGAGCAGCAGCTGAGGGAACTGGGATTGTTTAGTGTGGAGAAGAGTAGGCTAAAGGGAGACCTCATTGCTCTCTACTACTCTCTGACACAAGTTGCAGTGAGGTGGGAGTTGGTCTCTTTTCCGTAGTATCAGGTGATAGGAGGAGAAGAAATAGCCTGAAGTTGCACCAGAGGAGGTTTAGGTTGGATTTTAGAAGCAACTTCCTGATTGAAGAGGTGCTCAAAGACTGGAACAGGTTGCCCAGGGAGGTGGTTGAATCCTCATCCCTGGAGGTGTTTCAAAGAGGCAGAAGATGTACTGAGTGCCACAGTTTAGCACCGGCCTTGGTGGAGTTAGAGACTGGTTGGACTCAATGATCCTAAAGGTCTTATCCAACTGAAACTCTCTTTTGGAGCATGTCACCAACCCTGTCTCAATTACAGGTCTTAGAAACACCCCTGACCTGGCAGCACACCATCCTCTTTGCAAATGTGTCACTACTCTCTCACTGCCGTGTAGTGACCTCACAGAACCAGACCCCAGGTTTTAAAACTCCACTGTCCATCTACAATCAAACAAATGGTCCCTGGCTTAGAGGGCTCAATGTACATCACCTCAGATATGAAACTCGTTTAAACTGACCAACAAAATAATGCAGGTTCAGCATGGAAGTACACACTGGTGAAGAGCAGCTGGCAGAGCTGGCTGGTACTTGCAGCCCACCTAGCTACAAGTATTGAGATGTTTCTTCACATCCCACCAGAGGAGAGCATTCAAAGGAACAAATGAAATGGCTTTAGAGAGATTTATGGAGATTTCTCTAATGCAGAAGGTGGAGCATAGGAGGAAGTGCAAAGGCTAATTTGATTACAAATTTAATAATGGTCTCACTTCCACATCTCTCACCCTAAGGTATTTACAGGCATCCTCTGACTGCAGTAGCTCAGGACCTCACACTCTTCGGTCATCTTCCCAATGCAATCTTGTGAGAAAGAGGTGTACCTCTGTGCCTGGGGAGGCTTAGGTTGGAGATTAGGAAAAATGTCTTTGCTGCAAGAGAGGTCAAGCATTGGAACAGGCTGCCCAGGGAAGTAGTGGAGTCTCCATCCCTGGAAGTGTTCAAGAAATGTGTGGACATGGCACTTGAAGGCATGGTTTAATGGTCATAGTTTAATGGATGGACTTGGTGATCTTGGAGGTCTTTTCTGACCAAAACAATTCTATGATTCTGTGAAAATCATCCTGTACCACCTATGGTCTTGGAGACCTGTACCCAAGCAAAACAGGAGTTAAACATTAGACTTGGAGTCCTTCTGACACGTGAAATGTTTTCCTCACCAGCACAGATAGACAGAAGCAAATGAGATGTTAAAGATCCAGATAAAAATTACTTAATTGATTATGGCTCCACTAGATCAGGGACAAGGTTCTTAAAATATTAATGAAATTATCTTATTCTTGTATCAGAATTAGAATCAGCAGATATGAAGAGGAACTGGCTTATCTCCTCAGGACATTCAGTCACAGGCTTTAGCAGACTCTGCAGAAGCTCAGGCAAGTGACAGGGGTAGCAGAGTGCTTTGTGAAAAGCTAGCCCTTGAGTAACTTGCTCAAGGTCACAGAAGGTATGCAGCAGACCTGAGTCAAGCTGCAAAGATCACTTTTCCTTTTTCAGCACACCATTTCAGACGAGGATCTGCTCTAGCAATAGTAGTCATGACTGTACTTCAAAGGCTGACATTCAGCACTTCATAGAATCATAGAATGGTTTGGCTTGGAAGGGACCTTAAAGATCATCCAGTTCCAACCACTCTACCATGGGCATGGAAACCTCCCACTAGACCAGGTTACTGAAAGCCTCATTTAGCCTGGCCTTGAACTCTTCCAAGGAGGGGTCATCCACAATCTCCTTGGGCAACCTATTCCAGTGCCTCACCACCCTCACTGGAAATAATTTCTTTGTATCTCCAGTCTCAGTCTGCCCTGTTCAAAGATATTTGCCCTCATGCTGTCAGTACAAGCCCCTGTCAAAAGTGCCTCCCCAGATCTCCTGTAGCCCCTTTCAGGTACTGGAAGGTTCCTCTAGCATCTCCTTGGAATCTTCCCTTCTCCAGGCCAAGCAGTCCCAACTCTCTCAGCCAGTCCCCATAAGGGAGGTTCTCCAGCCCTCTGATCATGTGTGGCCTTCTCTGGACCCATTCCAGCAACTCCATGTCCCTCATGCTGGGGGTACTGAAACTGGATGGAGTACTGCAGGTGGGGTCTCACCAGAGCAGAGCAGAGAGGCAGAATCCCCTCCCTATCCTGCTGCTCTCACTGCTTTGGATGCAGCCCAGCACACAGCTGCCTCCTGGGCTGCCAGTGACCATTGCTGCCTCATGGTGAGTTTGTCATCAATGACACCCCCAAGTCCTTCTTCTCTGGACTGCTCTTGAGCCACTTCTCACCCAGCCTGCATCTGTGCTTGGGATTGTGTGACCCAGCTGCAGGACCTTCACTTGGCCTTGTTGAACTTCCTGAGGTTGGCTTGGGCCCACCTCTCATTAAATGCACATTCTTTCAGGGTGCAAACAATTATGGACATAATGATGAAAGTCCCTCTATTAGTACATAGTTTCATGGTGAAGTACAGGAATCACCTGCATGCAGCACTGTCCAGAGCTCGGTTCCTTTCTGAACTGTGCTTCATGAGGTCAGCAAAGCCTGCTTTGATTTCTCAGGGCAGTCTGGATGGCTAACCTGAGCTTCTTTGATTATAGGCAGACTGGTTTTGTTAGCTTGAGCTGTATTCCACAGTGAGCCCATTTCAGCTCGCCTCACTCCTCCAAGCAGAGCTGTTTGATGCAGACTCCTCCATTTCAACCTGCCCCTAATGATCTCCTAAATAAATCCCATCATTGTCAGTCACTTCATATCTCCAGTACTTGCAAATGCTTAGCAGTTTCAGCTGCCAACACATTCATTTATATTCTTGTGAGATGGCATCTGGATCACAGCTATCGTCTTTGAGTCCTTTCCATCAGCTAATTGCAACTGGTTTTGAAATGCAGGAGCATATTTATTTCTATCCTGCCTTTGCAGTATGCAAGTTCTGCCTTTAGGTAGGTCTTGTGTTCCGTACTCAGAAAGAGTTGGCTTGCAAACCTCCAGTGTCTGCTCAGAGAAGTGCTTCAGCAAGTACAAACATGGTTTTGGTTTTTTTTTTTTCCTTTGGCATGTGCTTGAGGTAATTTTTAAACAGCAGAATGACAAGGTAGGAGCAGGCCCAGCTTCTGGGACAGGCCACCACACACTGGACTCAATGATCTTAATGGTCTTCTCCATCTGAATTGATTCTATGATTCAGTGGCAGTTTGAGCTGGGTTTCTAGCTCAGACATAGAAAAAACCGGGAACAGAGAAACTTAGAAGTGGAAGCTGTAAGTGGAGAGGTGAACATTCTAGGGATAGGCCATATAATAGCAACAATGGATAAGTTAATACAATTTCATTGGAGCATCAAGAGCTTTATGTCTGGAAGCACAGCTTGTACCTTCCCCTTGATGCTTCTGCTGCTTCTGCTGTGCCTGCTACTATCTTCCCCCCGACGCTGTCTTGGCTGCTGCCGCTTTTGCCACTTCACCACCATTCGAACCCCACCCCATCTTCCTTAAGGTAATTATTTTTCTGTAATAGTTGATTTTCCTTATAATGTTATATTTAGTTTAAACTATAAGAAATACAATTTCATTTTTCCTGTCTTTCAAAAAAAATCCGTGTTGTAGTGAGTTTACTCTACTGGTGGAGGGATCTGCTCTATCCCAGTACAGCTTCTACATGACAAATTCAGACTCAAATAATCATGGGATGGTTTGGGTTGGAAGGGAGGAACCTCCAAGATCATCTCTTTCTAACCTCACTGCCATGGCCAGGGACATGTCCCAAAAGCCCAGGTTTCTCAAGGCTGCATCCAGCCTGGCCTTGAACACATCTAAGGAGGGGGCATCCACAACCTCCCTGGGCAACCTGTTCCAGTGTCTCACCGTCCTCACTGTCAAGAATTTCTCCAGCCTAAATTTGCCCTCTTCCAGCTCAAAGCCATTGCCTCTTGTCCTGTCACTCCAAGATGTTGTCAAAAGTCCCTCCCCACCCTTTCAGGTATTCCATGATTCTGTGTGACAAACTCTGACACAATTATTGGCCAGGGACAGACAATCCATGCATTTCACACTGTCACTCTTATCTTCCAGCATTTCATCCCTATCCCATCCAATAATTACTCAAGAGCTTTGCTGTCCCAGGTTTTGAACAAAAAATGGGGAAAAAAAGACAACAAATCCAGCAGCCACCAACTTTTCAAGCTGAGGATTGGGGTAACACTTGATATCAGCCCAGTCTAAATGGTGATGATACTGAGAGCAGCTCTGCATAAAAGAACTTGTGGTGCTGGTGGGTGAGAAGGTGGACAGGAGCCAGCAATGGGCATTGGCAGCCCAGAAGGCCAATGGCAGCCTGGCCTACCTCCAAAGCAGTGTGGCCAGTAGATGGAGAGAGGTGATTCTGCCCTTCTGCTCATCTCTGTGCCCAGCCCTGTCAGTGGACAGGGACCTGCTGCAGTGGGTCCACAGGAGGGTTACAAAGATGATCAAAGGGCAGGAGCACCTCTCGTATGAAGACAGGCTGAGTCGGGGCTGTTCAGCCTGAAGAGAAGGCTCCAGGGAGACCTTAGAGCTGCATTCCAGCTCTGAAGGAGACCTACAGGAGGGCTGTGGAGGGACTGTTTAGAAGGGGCTGTGGTGAGAGGATGAGAGGCAATGGTTTGAAAGTGGAGCAGAGGAGATTTTGGTTGGACATCAGGAGGAAGTTCTGCACAGTGAGAATGATAATACAGTGGAACAGGTTGCCCAGGGATGTGGTTGAGACCCTGTCCCTGGACACCTTCAAGATCATATTTGATGTGTTCCTGCTGAGTGCAGGGGGACTGGACAAGATGTACTTTAAGGGTCCCTTCCAACCCAATGCAATCTGCAATCTGTAATTACCAGTGCAGTGGACATCACTGGCATGTAAACACACCATGACATGGCTATAAATGAGAACTGGCATCTTGTTGCCATTTATTTCTCCTTTACAGCTTCTCCTCCTTGCTCTCTAAACTTCATTCTCCTTTCTGTCTCCTGTAAGATATTTTGGGCTGTGGCACTTTTGCTTTATCTCAGAGCAACAGAATATATTACTTGGAAGAGGCCTTCAAGATCATCTGGTACAACCTTCAACCCAGCTCTGAAGGGTCAGCACTAAACCATGCCCTTAAGCACCAGGTCCACACACTGCTTGAACACCTCCAGAGATGCTGACCCCACCACTGCCCTGGGCAGACCATTCCAGTGTTTGAGAACCCTTTCAGTGAAGAAATATTTTCTGATCTCCAGCCTGAACCTCCTCTGCTGCTTGAAATGATTTCCTTTGGTCCTGTCTTTTGGCATCAATGAAAAGAGGCTGCCCCTCCTCACTCCAACCTCCCTTCAAGTAGCTGCAGAGAGCGATGTGGTCTCCTCTCAGCTTCCTCTTCTCCAGACTGAACAACTCCAGCTCCCTCAGAACCTCAGCAACCAGTTCGTGCTGGCCACAGTGTTTCTAATACAAGCCAGGATGCCATTGGCCTTCTTGACCACCAGGGCACACTCTGACTCATGTTCTGTCGAGTGTCAACCAATACCCCCAGGGCTCTCTCCAGGATGCAGTTTTCCAACCACACATACCCAAGTCTGTAGCTTACTGCCCTGGAGCACCCCAAATCCCTTCCTTCTCCCCACTCCTGCGTGTTTGAATGGAGAGGAGAAGAAGGCATGAAAACTGCTCCCCCCAGCCCTGCCACCCTGCAGGCTTTAAGGGGAACAGCAAAAGGCCTTTCCACACACAGTTGCTGACTTGCGTGGAAGCCCAGGAGGGGAATTGGGCTGGTGGTTGGCTGGGTCCTTGACGCCCAGTATAAATTGGCAATGGACACGCTGTCCAAAAAAGCATAAATAGAGCAAGGGAAAAGGCATGGGAGTTCCTGCTTTGTAGGAGTTCACACCTGGAAAGGTCCCCCACTTCTGCACCATTCTGTGCAGTCTTGCAAGCTTGGCACGTCCTGAGATCCATTTGAGAGAGAGCTGCCGGCAGCACCTGGACTCAGCTACTCTGGGACCCTACTGCAGCCTTGATTTCCTGGCTGCTATTCTGGCTGGGGAGACCCTAGCAGTTTGGCTAAAGCACTGTGGCTTCCATGAATCTCTGTCTTGTGGAAACCGTATTTTTGAGACACCACTGAGTTTGGCAGCCTTACCACCCACCTTGGATTTTTGCCATTTGGATTTGCAATTGGACATTGCTTGCAGAGTCACAATCAGCCAAGCCTCAGAGAATCCAGCAAGGGATCATCCCCAAATACTTCTCTCACCATCATGAGTAAAGCCTGCTCTTCCCTTAATTCTCTGCTCAGCCTGATTGATAGTGGGTAAAGCTGTGCTAGTAGCTTAGCCTTTTCCATTTTCTGACTTCCTAAATCTCTGAACTTGTCCATAGCATCCTGTGAAGATTTTCCCAATTGAATTAAGCCTGTAAATAAACCTAAAGTAGTTCTGTATATAGTTTGGGATCAGGGTTTTCAGGGAAATAAAAGTAATTCTATTCTTATAATTCCTGACTTGGCCACATTAATTCCCTGCCTCCACGACACTTACCTTGGGGTTGTTGTGACCCAGGTGCAGGACCTGGCACTTGACTATGCTGTACCTCATCCATAGCCTTGATCCATCAGTCTCACCTGTCCAGATCCCTCTGTAAAGCTTCCCTACACTCTAGCAGATCAACACAGCTTGGTGTCATCTGCAGACTTACAGAGAGTGCCTCAATCCCCTCATCCAGATCATTGATAAATATATCAAAGAGGACAGGCCTCAGAACTGAACCCTGGGGGAACCTCTAATGAGCAGACCACAAGTGATCTCCACTCAGTTCACCCTTTGGTGGTTTTTGTTATCCCACATGCGCGCTCCTAACTTACACTTCTGGCTGCCTCTGTTTTCTGGCTGCCATTCTGCCCCTAGCTAAACAAAAGAGTTAGGCGATTGCAATTTCATTCAGTGAGAAGGTGCAGGACATGGGTGCACAGGAACAGCAAGTCAGGAAAGGAGGGGCAATCAGATTACAGCTATAGCCTGCAGCAAAAGACTTTGTAATGAGAACTTGGAAAAGGTCTCTGGTCTAGAGCACATAATAAACATTCTACCCAGAGTGCAATAGTTACCCAAAGACATTTACTGCAGGAAATAGAGCCTGGTATCAACATTTAAACTTTAATAAAACCATTCCAAATGGACTTATTGCAGGCCTCCTTTAGACAGTGAAGCTACAGAGGGAAGTGAATAATGAAAGAAGCAAAGAGAGCAGAAGTCATTACCAGTCTATTTACATAAAGATTTACTGAAAGTTCACCCTCAGCTTGGCTTTTGGACAATGTGTCATCCACATCCAAGAGCTAGCCAGTGAGCAATAAACAGCTAAAACCTCTGCTTGAGGGTAGAAAAGCTCTACAGAGAGACCTGGACAGGCTGATTCAATGGTGTAGTGGGTTAGCAGTTACCTGCCCCCCCACCTTTATAAACCCCAGCTAAAACTCAGAAAACACTGGAAGTTAATAAATGGAGCTTTATATTTACAGCAATGCACAATATACAAGCAAATATTTACAAGACATAACAGATATTTACAGATATATACAATGAAAAGGTAATACAGAAACACCACACCCCTCCCGGAGACCAAAATCCCCAAGAGAGGGTAACCAAACCCCCCCTACCACCTTTCCCCCCTTCCCCAGTCTTATCTCACCACCAGTTGATGCTGCAGATAAGCTGAAATAGATTGGCCAGAGGGGTTAGTAATAGGAAGGAGTTAGTAGTTTTACTCTGAATTAGCTACCAAGACAGAGACAAAGGGGACAAAGCAGCTGCAGCCAGCACAGACAGAAGCCCTCTGCTAATCTGGTTGTTTTGAGAACAGTTCTTAAAACAACTTTTTTTTTTTTTTTTCTTTCCTCAGTAAAACTCGATGCAGTGCCACACTGTGTTTACATCTCTCAGCCAATAGTCTAATTTCTCACTCAAATTCTCCAGTTAGCTCAAACCAACACAAATGGGCTGAGGCCAGTTGTATGAGATTCAACAAGGCCAAGAGCTGGGTGCTGCAGTTGGGTCACAGCTCTCCCATGAATGCTCCACCTTTCGGGCAGAGCAGGTCCAGAGGAGGTTGCAAAGATGATCAGAAGGTTGAAGAACCTCACCTATGGGGACAGGCTGGAAGAGTTGCGGCTCTTCAGCCTGGAGAAGAGAAGGCTCCAGAGAGACCTTAGGGCAGAGTTCCAGTACCTGAATGCTGGATGCTGAAGGACAGCTGGGGAGGGACTTTTGACAAGGGTTTGTAGTGACAGGGGCAATGGCTTTAAGCTGGAAGAAGGAGACTATTACTGAAGATTAAGAAGAAATTCTTTTGAGTGATGGTGGTGAGACACTGGAGCAGGTTGCCCAGGAAGGTTGTGGATGTCCCCTCCCTGAAGGTGTTCAAGGCCAGGTTGGATGTGACCTTGAGCAGCCAGGGAAGTGTCCCTGCCCATGGCAGGGAGATTCAAAATAGATGTTCTTTGAGGTCACACACCAAGCAGGTTTGAACTTTTAAGTGGAGGATTCAAATTAACATATAAAACAGTGCCCTCAAGCTGACTCAAGCAGTCCATTTCTAGAAATTCAGCTCCAGAAGAAGGCCTGAGCCCTTCACTCAGCTCCCATTTTTCTACCCGCTTTCTACTCTGCCTTCAGCAGAGACCTTTCTCACTCCCTCCCCAGCTCCATAGCAGTGCTAGGGTGAGGGCAGGATGCAGCAGAACAGATGCTGTGGCAGGAGTGTGTTTACATGAAGCTGCTGACAGCAGATGCCAGCCTGTAAAAGCAGCCAATAAAAAGCCCCAGCAGCACTGTTTACAACCCCTGTGAGCGAGGGGGGCTGCCAGCAAACTGGAACTCACACTGCACTGACATGCCAGCTTGGGACACAGCCTTTGGCAAAGCATCCCCATCTTTAGACTACCCAAAGAGCGATCCTCATTCCAGCAGAAGGGAGTCCACAAAGAGCTGCCCAGAAGCCTCAGTCCTCACTTCCACATTCCAGAAGAATTAAAACAATGGGCAGGCCACACCTTCCGTCTTGGGGTCACTGCTGGGGCCCTCATACATGCACCTGGGGTAGTGGCTGACAGCAGCTGAAGATAAGCCAGCAGTGTGCCCAGGTGGCCCAGAAGGCCAACAACATCTACACCTGGGCCTGGATCAGCAATTGTGTGGCCAGAAGGACAAGGGCAGTGATTGCCACCCTGCACTCAGCATGGGGGAGACCACATCGTCAGTCCTGGGTTTAGTTTCAGGGCCCTCACTACAAGAAGGACATTGAGCTGCTGGAGCAGGTCCAGAGAAGAGCAACAAAGCTGGTGAAGGGTTTGGAGAACAGGGCTGATGAGGAGCAGCTGAGGGTCCTGGGGGTTTTTAGTCTGCAGAAGAGGAGGCTGAGGGGAGACCTCATTGCTGTACAACTCCTTGAAAGGAGGTTGGAATAAGGTGAGGGTTGGTCTCTTCTCCTTAGTATGAAGGAGGAGAAGTGGCCTGAAGTTGCCCCAAAGAAAGTTCAGGTTATATAAAGGAAGAATTTCTTCACTGAAAGGGCCTCAAGTTGTCCCAGGTGAGGTTTAGGTTGGATCTTAGAAGCAACTTTTGATTGAAACTGTTCTCAAAGACTGGAACAAGCCTCCCAGAGAGGTGGTTGAATCCCCATCCTGCCACTCTAGGAAGCGTTTCAGAAACACCATGGTTTAGTACCAGCATTGGGAGAGAGAGAAAAATGGTTGGACTGGACAATCTTAAAGGGCATTTCCAACTGAAGTGATTCTGTATGCCAAGTGGATGTGTCAGGCTTGCTCAACAAATATCAGCTGAAAATTTTATTATTGGGCATCTGAAAGGAAGATCATAACTTCTCGTGCCAGTTATGTGCCCAGGTCTAAGCAGAAGAGATTGAGTTCAGTGGTCATTTGCTACAAGACTCAAACTTCACACTCAGCCATGAGGCATTTTCAAGGATCTGAGCTCATCGCATTGCAAATTCCCAACTGGGTATTCCTTAGCTTGATTAAAAGGATACAAGTTTGACCTCAACACTATGCTACATGAATTAAATACGTAGTGTAATTATTTGCATGTTGACAGACAAGATTTACACCTCCACATACAGCACCAGGAGGAGGGAGAAAAAAAAATCTGTAGTTTTTAGGACCACTACAAAATGGTGAGACCATAAAAACCAACTGGCCATTACAACTCTGTGATAAAGGAACGTGGCCATGCTGATGTTAAGTCATTCCTGTGATTCTATATTTATTTTTTTGTTAGAGTACCTTCCATAAATTAGTGCCTTAAATAATTCTGTAAAAGAGACAGTATAAGTCTTACCAGCTGAGGTGGTTTAGCAGTTACCTGCCCCCTCCCCACCTTTTGATATAAACCCCGGCTAGGACTCAGAACAGTGGAAGTTGATAAATGAAGCTTTATATTTACAGCAGTGCACAATATACAAGCAAATATTTACAAGACATAACAGATATTTACAGATATATACAATGAAAAGGTAATACAGAAACACCACAGCCCTCCCAGAGATCAAAATCCCCAAGAGAGGGTAACCAATGACCCCCTACCACCTTTCCCCCCTTCCCCAATCTTATCTCACCACCTGTTGATGCTGCAGATAAGCTGAGGTAGATCAGCCAGGGGCATTAGGAGTAGGAAAGAAATTAGTAGAATTATTGAAAACTAACTACCAAGGCAGAGAGACAAAGGAACCATGCAAGAGAAGCAGCCGCAGCCAGAGTGGTCTGAAACCATCTGCTCTATTTATATTTTGGTTATAACTTTTTAAAACATTTTTTTTTTCTTTCTCAGTAAAGCTCTGGGGTGAAGTAACATACTGTGTTTTCCTCTCTCAGCCAATAGTCTAATTTCTCACTCAAATTCTCCAATTAGTTCAAATCAGCACACCAGCAAATAAAGCAAAACTGCCTAAGGAAAAAAAAAAAACAAAACCAAAAAATAAACTAGGCATGGCTTTAGTTCCTTGAAGTTAAAGCCATGGCTGGATTTCACACCAGTGAAGATTTCTACAGATACTTCATGGCACATAGCTACAGGCACCAAAATATTTTAAAAATTTGTTTCACATAGCTCCCAGGAAAGGAAAACCAGGATGACCCAGGCAACTACATGCCAGTCATCTCTATCTAGCAAGATAATGGAGCACATCCTCCTGCAAACTATGCTGGAGCACACAGAAAATTAGCTAAAGTGGTTCAGGAAAAAAAGCAGGAAACAATTTTTGAAAAACCCAAAAAACAAACAAATGCCCACCAGTCAACAGGAAAAAGAAAACAAACCAAAGCCCTACAATGTATAAAGTAAAAGCCCTCCAGTATAATGTAAAAAAAGGAAGAAAAAAAAAAACCCCAGAAAAATCTCTACTCCTTACTAAAGAAAAACTGTTTCTTCACCCCCTGAAAACAAGAGAACTTGTCTTCATGCTTTGAACACACTTTGGACACAGAGAAGCAGAGTTGAGAAGCCCTAAGCTATCCATGAACACAAGTTACTTAGGGAAAAGAAACCAAAAGGCTTAGTAATGTGACTGTCACCAGCCAGAGACCTCTTGTAAAGCTCTGGGTAATACCACCTAAACCCCACAGTGACACCATTCACAGCTCAGGAGGCTTTCGGCTCTACACTTTACTGTTCCAAACAAAACAAAAGAGAAACCATTTATCACAACCCTTGAGATGAAAGCACCTCACTTTTCCACGATAAACAAGAGCTTATTTTTCCAACTCTTCACAAGTAAAAGCCTTGGCACACATGTGGAGCTTATATAGCAATTACCCTAACTGCTGCATGGTCACAGCTGGGAGGTCTCAGGCACTATATATTGCTTGGGTGCAGAAAGCAGCTTCTTGTTTGTTCCTTGTAAGGGCCTTAGAGAGTGTGGGGTGGTTTGTTGTCCTTTTGGTGTTAAATGTTTGAATGAATTATAGAGGATAGGTTGGAAAAGACCTTTAAAAATCATGATATCCAACCATTATCTAACTTTATAAAACCTAGCACTGTAAATGTGACCCTCAGCACCCCGACTCTGTCTCTTTTAAACATTTCCAGGGGATGTTAATTAGTTTTTTTAAATGTATTGAAGAAAATCCTGCTCTAGTTCGAAGTCTTTGGCTTCTGGCTCGTTCCATTCACAAACAACAGGTTTCAGCATTTTTAATTTATTTTTTATTTATTAATATTCCACTGGTTCATCATGGAGGAGGCTGAAACTGTTGTGGAGAAAGCACGGTGCTTCACCTAATGCTGTGGGTTCATAGATGCACTTCAAAGGTATGTGATGCTGTTAATTGCTATTGGGCTCTGACTCTAGAGGAAATGAGGCTACTTTTAATCATGGCTTATAATATCTCAAATATTCCTGCCTGTTTTCCTTACCTTTTTAAAGTTATTGCTTGCTCTGAGGCTTATAGAAGTTATTCAGAGCTTAGTAACCATTGATAAAGGGAATGAATTTTCTTTTTCCAGAGGACTGAAAATGTGTTTGCTTAAAATAAAAGTCATAACTGATTAAACTTGCTCTCAAGCTTAGTCTCTGAAATACCTAATGTTCCTTTAATGTCTCCCTTTATAATTCTAGTTTCCTAGCTGAGATTATTATAGAAGGTACTAATTGACGTTTTAATGAAGGTTGATCTTTTCTAGTGTAGGAGAATTAATAGACAGGAAAAAAATAATTAATCTAAACTCAGGCTTGATGTGACACTGTGGAAGGAGATTGTTCTGACTGTAGGCAGTGTTATGTTTAAAAACATAATTTAAATTGTTTTCTTGAAGGGTTGAAATGTCTTTAGGCTACCTCCTGATGTTAAGAGTGTTTTAAATGGCTCAGAAGGATTAATGGTAACTGGGAAAATTTTAGTGCTACTCTAAGTTTTGAAAGCTGAGCATCACCAGGTGTAGGCTGGCAAACTGTAGACAAGGATATGGCACAAAATCAGGATTTAAAAATTTTTATTGTGATACTAAGGTGCTGTAGGGGAGTTCAGGTACAGCTTTTGCTCTGTTAACCTAGTTGCTGTACACATGTTGCTTGATTTTTTGGTTGACCAGAGCAGTAGGTTAAAAAGAGCTTTCATTAGAAGCATTTCAGTTGGAAAAGCCCTTTAAGATCTTTGCTCATGTGCAGTGAGCTGTTCATATGTGGATGGGGAAAAACTTCCTTTATCTGCAGTCCTGTTTTTCAGTGCAATATAAACTGATGAGCTCTAATTTGTCTACTTATATTTAACTGTCGATCGTGGGCACAAAGTCATATGGGGCAGGTAGGGAGATAACAGGTAGTTAAGCAATGGTACGGTTGAGGTTGCCGTGTGTGTCTGTATGACAGACATTGTCACTGCTTTGTGGAACTGAGATGAGTATTAGGGTGGGACTGGATTCCTTTCTTTCAGGTCAAGAAAAACAGAAGTTGCCCTCCTGATGTCTATGATGTGTGGAGTTCATAGATTCATACAGTGGTTTAGTTTGGAAGAGGCCTTGAAGATCATCCATTTCCAACTCCCTGCCATGGGCAGGGACAGCTTCCACTAGACCAGGTTGATTAAGGCCTCATCTAACCTGGCCTTGAACATTTCCAGGGAGGGGGCATCCACAACCTCCCTGGGCAACCTGTTCTAGTGTCTCACCACCCTTACTGGAAAGAATTTCTTCCTAATTTCCAGTCTGTCTCCCGTCTTCCAGCTCAAAGCCATCACCCCTCATCCTGTCACTACAAGCTCTTGTGAGAAGTCCTTCCCCACCTCTTCTGCAACCCTCTTCAGGTACTGGAAGGCTGCCTTAAGGTCTCTGGAGTCTTCTTTTCTCCAGGCTAAACAGCCCCAACTCTCCCAGCCAGTCCTCATAGCAGGGGTTCTCCAACCCTCCAATCATCTGCGTGGCCTTCTATGGACCCATTCCAGCAGCTCCGTATCTCTCCTATGCTGGGGATACCAAAACTGGATGCAGTGCTGCAGGTGGGGTCTCAGCAGAGCAGAGGGACAGAATCCCCTCCCTGTCCTGCTTCTCTCACTGCTTTGGATGCAGCCCAGCAATACAGCTACCTCCTGGGCTGCCAGTGACCATTGCTGTCCCATGGTGAGTTTGTCATCAACTGACAGCCCCAAGTCCTCCTCCAGACTGCTCTAGAGCCATTCCTAGCCGAACCTGTATTTGTGCTTCATGAAACAACTGGTTGCAAGTTTTTTTGGGGGGGGTTTTGTTTGGTTTGGGTTTTTTTAGGTTTCTGTAGCACTTTGTGGTCTGGCTTCAGGGCAAAATACTCAGTCACTTTCATCTCAGATAGTGAGAATGCTCACGTGCTCTCCCTAGACTCCATAATCCAAGTTGAAGAGAAATTGCAGAGCTAGTAGCAACTCCACAATATTCTTAGCTTTTTAGAATCATAGAATTGTTTTGGTTGGAAGGGACCTCCAAGATTGAGTCCAACCTTCAACCTAAGACCACCATGGTCAATAAACCATGCCCCAAAGTGTCATGTCTTTGTTCTTCTACACTTATTCCTAACCAACTCAGTTTAACTACTTATTCAGTGAGCTTTCTTTTCAGTGACTTCCCATTAAAGTGAGGAGAGTTTGGCTTTGGCTTAGAAGATTCCCCTAAAGTAAATGTTGGTTGAGCAGTCCATTGGACTGATGCTCTAATTGTTCAGTGGTTGACTCAAATACTCCTGGCTTTCCAATATTTTCATGAATCATCTGAAAAGAACAGAGTAGACTCTGTAAAGGGTTAAGCCCACCTGGGACCCCCTGCCTCTTCCCAAGAGATGGTTTGACCCCTTTACCCAGGTGGGTCCCTCTTCCCAAGAGATGGTTTGACCCTTTACCCAGGTGTCATGGTTAGCCACTCCCATTTCCTGCTAGGGTCTTGACTATGAAAAGGGAGGGGGCCCCATTTTCTCTCTCTCTTTCCTCTTTGCCTCGTCCGTGGCTGCTGGAGGCTGTGCCTGCCGTTCCTCTGCCACCAATCCACGTGCTCAGCAACCACCACGTGGAGACCACCATTACCCTTTTCTCTCGTCTGGAACGGGACTATCTCTTTGCATTTAAAAACTGTTCCTGCATCCTGCTTTTCTTCAGCACCACCGAACCACCAAATCTGAGCTTTTGGACTAAAATCCCCTGCCACGGTTGTATTTTTTTCCTTTCCCCGCTTCTCCCTGGTTTTCCGTATCCTTACCCTCATTTCCACACCCTTGCATTTTCGTTTTCCCCTTTTCTCCCACCTTCTGTAAAACAAAACCCCTCTCCCTTTCATTTACTGTTAAAAGTTTTTATGCCCTTTTCACTTCCAGATGACTTTGAGTTTTTTATTGGGCTTTTGGGCTCGGGGTAGCCAGCCTTTAGCCAATACAGACTCTCACCAAGTTTGCTGGCGACACTGAAGTGGGAGGAGTGGCTGATACTCCATCAGGCTGTGCTGACATGCAGTGTGGTATGGACAGGCTGGAGAGCTGTGCCCTTCAGGAAGGGCGAATGTAGGGTCCTGCACCTCAGAATGAACAACCCAATGGATCAATATAAGCTGGGGGCTGCTTTGTTGGAGAGCATCTCTGGGGAAAACAACCTGGAAGTCCTAATGCCCAACAGGCTGGCCGCGACCCAGCATTTGCCCTTGTGGCCAAGAAGTCCAAGGCCATCCTGCAGTGTGTCAGAAAGGCTGTGGTGAGTAGGTCAAGAGAGGTTCTCCTGTCTCACTACTCTGCCCTGGTGGGGCCACATCTGGACTATTGTGGCCAATTCTGGGACCCTCAGGGAACTGCTCAAAGAAATCCACCACAGAGCCACAAAGATGCTGAAGGCAGTGGAACATCTCCCTGGTGAGGCAAGGCTGAGGGAGCTGGGGCTTTGTTGCTTGGAGAAGAGAAGCCCGAGTGGTGACCTCATTTGTATTTATAAAGATGTGAGGGGCAGTGTGAGGAGGACAGAGCCAGGCTCTGCTCAGTGATGCTCAATGACAGGACAAGGGGCAGTGGGTACAAGGCAGAACAGAGGAGGGTCCACAGCAGCATAAGGAGAAACTTTTTCACTGTGAGGGTGGCAGCATCACAGATTTATAGAATGATCTGGGTTGGAAAGGACCTCCAAAGGTCATCCAATCCAACCCCCTCTGCAGTAACCAGGGACATCCTCAACTAGATCAGGGTGTCTAGAGCACTGTCAAGCCTCACTTTGAATATCTCTAGGGATAGGGCCCCAAACACCTCCCTGGGCAACCTTCCTGTTCCACTGTTTCACCACCCTCATAGTAAAGAACCTGTTCCTAACATCCAATCTAAATCTTCTCTTTTCTAATTTGAAGGCATTGCCCATCATCCTATCCCTGCAGGCCTTTGGAAACAGTTCCTCTGCAGCCTTCTTGTACTCCCTTTCAGGTACAGGAAGGCTGGTATTAGGTCTCCCCCAGAGCCTTCTCTTCTCCAGGCTGGACAACCCCAGTTCTCTCAGTCATCCCTGTAGCAGAGGTGCTCCAACCCTCTGATCATTTTTGCGGCTCTCCTCTGGACCTGTTCTATCAGGTCCATGTCCTTCCCATATTGAGGGCAGCAGACCTGGATGCAGTACTCCAGGGAAGGTCTCACCAGAGCAGATTGAAGTAACAAGCTACCTAGAGAGGTTTTGGGGTCTCCTTCTCTGGAGACTTGCAGAACTTGCCTGCATATGTTCCTTTGTGACCTCCTCTAGGTGATCCTGCTCTGGCAGGAGAGTTGGATTGGATGATCTCTAGAGGTTGCTTCCAACCCCTACCATTCCATGATTCTGTGATTGGGGTGGTTTGACTTGGAAAGGTCAAAATAATACTATTTTATGTGAATTCTGGCTTGCTGTGCAGGTCATTCAGACCTTGGTCATAGAAGGTGAGTTAAACTGCAGGGGTTTAGCTCTTAGTTGGGAACTGCAGAAGGCATTCTAACTTTGTATGCAAAAAAAACCCCTACTTTGCAGTAGTACAGGATATTTATTTGGTTGTTAGGGTGCAGGCAATCTGCCAGGAGCCTGAGGGATGGCAGACTGGTGTGTAGCTGGAACTGCAGGACATGCTTGTTCTTAATAAAATCAAATCCTTCCTATGCTTTTTCTTATTCAAGATGAATGCTAATCCCTTAAAATCTTAGGACAATGACTATTCAGATGTGAGATGCTGCACATAGGTTAACAACAAACACCTGGAGCAAATTTAGCTGTGCTCACGCAAGCCAGCAGCATTGCTCAGATTTGATTTTTCTCCAAGACTTCTGAAGATTCTGACAAAGGTTTGTGTTGTCTTTAGCAGCAATCCTGTTCCTCATCTTAAACATATTGGAGGCATCTATAGCATATGAGATGAGCAGAACAGATTGTGGCCCACCTACCCCCTGATTTGAATAGGATTCTTACAAAGTCAGTTTGTAGCCAGGGGATTAAAATGGTGTTCTGAGCACTTATATATGTTAATTAGCTGCAACCATGCTGTGGAGAAAACAAAACTGTGCTTAATGTGTAACTTCCCTCAAATACATAGCAAGCAGAGTTGAGTGGTCATGCTTCCTCTTGATGGTGGCTGGAGAAGTCTTACCCATTTTTTTTCTCCCCGTTTGACTTCTTCTGAAATTAATTTTAAGCTCTCTGTGTTTTGTTGGATAGCTACAGAAGGTGAGGATGGTGAGACACTGGAACAGGTTACCCAGGGACTTTGTGGGTGCCCCCTTGTACTGGGTTGAGGCTAACTGGAATATTTTAATATGAGAAATTAGGTTATAGGTTGTGAAAAAAGAAACAATGGTGATATCTGTGTGCCTCATAGGTTTGCTGAGATGTACAAAAGCAAGGACCCAAACATAGATGAGATAGTCACTCTCTGTCTGCAGAGTCTGATCTCTCTCCTTGGCTTCTAGCTGGATCTATGTAACCCAACTAATTAATTCTGCTTCTAACCCCCCTTGCTGATCCTCCTAATTCACCTTACACATAAGGTAGATTCTGGGATAAGATTGGTGTGCAAGTGGAAGGGTGGTTGGGAACCCCTCTTGGGGACTCTGATCTCTAGGAGGGGTATTATGTTCCTGTATTACCTTTTTACTGTATACAGCTGTAAATATTTGTAATATATTGTAAATATCTGCTTGTATATTCTGCTAAGCTGTGAATATAAAGCTTCATCCATTAACTTCCAGCCAGCTGAGTCCAGTCTGGGTGAATTCCAAAGTGGGGGGTGGGGAACTCCTGAACCATCACACCCCTGCCTGGAGGTGTCAAGGTCTGCTTGGATGAGGCCATGGGCAACCTGGCCTAGTGGAAGGTGTTCAGGGAGATTGGAACTTCTTGAATCTCTGAGGTCCCTTTCAACCCAAACCATTCTCTGTTGTTCATGGTGTGGTTTCATTCCTAAGATCCATGAGACTTTGGTTTATCTGAAGGATTTCACGAGAGGTTACCCAGTGCAGGGCAAGGGTGACCTGATGTCTGGTTTCCATGCCAGACCCTGAAAGGAAATGTTTGTTATGTTTTCGTTTTTTTTTTTTCCCTGTGGTCAGCCATTTGACTCTAGACTTGGCCACACTAGGTTGCATGGTCTAGCATTGCTGTGTCCTGGCCAGCCCCTTTGCAGGACGGTCAATTTTTTTTTTCTTTTTTTTTTTTTTCAGGGGGCAGTCCCTTTGTATGAGATTCAATAAGGTGAAGTGCAAGGTCCTTTGCTTAGATTGAGGGAACCCTCAATAGCAATCCAGTCTGGGGAATGATGACACTGAGAGCAGCCTTTCAGAATAAAGACTTCAGGGTGCTGGTGAGTGAGGAGCTGGACAGAAGCCAACAATGAGCATTGGCAGCCCAGAAGGCCAATGGCAGCCTGGGCTGCATCAAAAGCAGTGCGGTCAGCAGATGGAAAGAGGTGATTCTGCCTTTCTGCTCTGCTGAGACCTCACCCGCAGTGCTGTGTCCAGCCCTGGAGTCTCCGGCAGGTCCAGAGGAGAGCCACAAAGATGATCACGGGGCTGGAGCACCTCTGCTATGGGGACAGGCTGAGGGAGCTGGGATTATTCATCCTGGAGAAGTGAAGATTCCAGGGAGACCTTAGAGCTGCATTTTCAGTATCCGAAGGAGATCTATAGGAAGGCTGGGGAGGGACTGTTTGGAAGGGCCTGTGGTGACAGGACAAGGGGCAGTATTTTGAAATGAGAGAAGAGTAGATAGAGATGGGATGTTAGGAGCAAGTTCTGCACCATGAGAGTGCTGGAATACTGCAACAGGGTGCCTAGGGAGGTGACTGATGTCCCATGCCTGGAGGTATTCAAGGTCAGGCTGGACAAAGCTCTGAACAAGCTGATCTAATATAGGATGTCCCTGCTGACTGCAGGGGGGCTGGACATGATGACCTTTGGTGGCTCCTTCCAACCCAAAGATTTCTATCATTCTGTGGTCAGTCCTGTCCCTGCTGGCAGGCAGCTTTCTAATATTCTCCTTATGTCAGGTCCAGCCTATTTGCCAGTTTTCAACTAATATCTGATTTAAAACTATTTTCAGCCTGTAATTGCTAGAATGAAAATACCAAAGAAATTGATTTCTGCTGTTCCTCACATTATATTACTCTGGATTCTTGTCTAAGTGCTGAGGGGTTAAATATGATTCATGTAATCTACTTTCCCACTAATCATTTATTCGATTTCCTATTAGAACTCAGGCAAGAAAGCCTGAAGAAGGAAAGGGAAGAGAGACTAACCTGGGCTGTCCATTAAGTAGAATGTTGCAAACAACAACCAATCATTAATTATCTAATCAGCATTCTGTGAGTTGTTTTTCAGCCCTCATCTCATTACTGTAATTAATTGCAAGAATCATCTTGTGAAGTGGGGCACAGAACAGCACCCAAACTGGGTCTAAATCTCAGCATGAATACCAGAGGAATCTGGGAGATACTGCAAGAAGAGGGTGTCATTAAAGGAGATCATCTTTCAGTGTCACAATCTGGTGGGCTACTGGTGCTGCAGGAGTAAATCAATAGTGGTTGCACTGCAAGGACTGGGCTAGATCCATTTTGGTGCAATTAATCACAACTCCATTAAAGCTGAGAACGAGGGGAGTGGCTCCTTGGCTGGCAAAAATGAATCATTTCTGGTAGCTAGTGGGACTGGAGCGGGTTGGCAAAGCTTCTGCACTCTGCTGTGTTTTGTGGACCTGATAAATAAGGTTGTCCCAGTGCTTCAAGGAGATAAGATTGCTAAATGGCACCTCAAGTTCTAGGGTCAAGTTGAGGCCGTCACTCCAAGAAGGACGTTGAGGGGTTAGAGTGTGTTCAGAGAAGGGTAACAAAGCTGGGGAAGGGTCTGGAGAACAGGTCTGGTGAGGAGCATCTTGAGGGAACTTGGGTTGTTTTGTCTGGAGAAGAGTCTGAAGGCAGACCTCATTGCTCTCTACAGCTCCCTGAAAGGAGGTTGGAGCCAGGTGGGGGTTCGTCTCTTCTCTGTAGTATCAGGAGATGGGAGAGGAAATGGCCTGAAATTGTGCCAGGGTAGGGTTAGGTTGGAGATGAGGAAAAATTTCTTTGCTGCAAGAGTGGTCAGGGATTGGCCCAGGGAGGTGGTGGGGTTATCACCCCTGGAGATGTTGAAGAACTGTGTGGATGTGGCACTTGGGAAGATGGCTTAATGGCCATGGTAGTGTTAGCTTGGCCATTGTACTCAATCTTGGAGATCTTTTCCAAGCCAAACAACTCTGTAGTTCCATCCCCTTTCCTTTCAGTGGCAAAGATATGCTTGAAGGACTTCAATATGCCGTTGAACGCCCTCACTTTGGCCAGGTTTTTGTAGTCCTTCTGATAGTAGTAGCCCTTATGCAGAAAGACCACACAATATCTACTGGGCTCACAGAAAGTTGGTTTATGATACTAACAACGTTCTCCATCTAATATTTTAGCAGCAAACCACACTACTGTCCCTGCCCTTACCAGCCTCTTGACTGCATCAAGTATTTTGTCATCTCTTTCTCTCTTTCATTTAATTTTTCATTATATTTTATTTACCTCCTAAGGATCAATGCCAAGATTCATTTAAAAGCTGTAACACACAACATACAAAACAAAGTCTCAACAACCATAGGTTGTGCCATTGATTTTTGGGTTTTTCCTGAGCAGAATTCCCTGCTGACTGCCTGTAGTGGGGAGCTGCTCAAAGATATTGATAGTTCGTGTCCCTTTACAGAGAATTTAGATTAAAAGCACAATACCTTCTAGTTAAAAAGGTCTCTGTGGAGTGCATTAACTTTGGGGGGAAAGCTGTATTGTACCAAGAATCCACAAAATAGCTGGCAGTCTCTAAAATAGCTCTGCTGGTGGAATAAGGCTGCAGACAGAATGACAAGGAATGGGCTCAAGTTGCACCAGAGGAAGGTTAGGTTGGAGATTTGGAAAAATGTCTGCTGCAGAGTGGTCAGGAGTTGGAATGTGCTGCCCATGGAGGTGGGGGAGTCACCATCCCTGGAGGTGATCAAGAAATGTGTGGACATAGCACTTCAAGACATGGTTTAATGCTGTTGGATTAATGGTTGGGTTTGATGACCTTAGAGGTCTTCTCCAACCAAAACAATTCTGTGGTTCTAAGAATGTTGCAATGTAAGGGAAAAAGGGAGGTGGAGACCTCTCCCTGCTGAGACTTTGCAAAGTAATGACCTCTTAGACAACAGAGTGCCTTAAGGTAGGGTAGGAGGCAAGTGTGGCTGATGGTAACCTTCATGGGTGATCTCTTTGAACAGCAGCTCAAACTAGTGCTTGGTTTACTGGGTCAGATTGGCCAAAGTCCAGATTTTGAGGAAAACATTGAGGTCTTAGAGGGCTTTTCCAACTTCAACAATTCTATGATTCTAAGATCATCCAGTCCAACCATCAAGCCGACACCACTACAGACATTAAAACATGTACCAAAGTGCCATGCCCACATGTTTCTTGAACACCTCCAGGGATGGTGGCCATTTCCTCTTATTCTGTCACCTGATTTTAGGTAGATGTGACCAGCACCACCTCACTTTAACCTTCTGTGTGAGAGCTGTAGAGAGCAATGAGGTCTCCTCTCAGCCTCCTCTTCTCCAGACTGAATAACCCCAGTCACCTCAGCTGCTCATCACCAGACCTGTTCTCCAGACCATTCATCACATTCCTTGCCCTTCTCTTGACAAGCTCCAGTCCCTCAATGTCTTTCCTTGCTGGCAAGTGCACCATGCCTGCCTTGGTGTGGTGCCATGCTGTTGCATTGGTTCAGATGTGCTTTGGAAGGGTTGCCATGGCATTTCAGTGTTATTTATTGAGCTCCTGAGTCCAGAGCATCCCTTCAATCCTTCCTTCAAAGAAAATTCTACAGAGTCAATGCAGAATGCCTTGTTAATTCAGTTTTTAATGATGAACACCCTGTGGCTCTCCCTTTGATAATCACAGTTTGCTTCCATGAGCAGGTCACAGCTCTTTTAGCTCACTGTGCTCCTTCTTAAGGCTGCAAATGCCTGCAGGTGACACTGAGTGTTAGCCAATGCTCTAAGTGAGTGGAATATCAAAAAGTGGAACTTTGGCCTGTGCCTGTTCTGCAGGTCTATAAATTAGTGGAAATGCAACTGAGCCAGAGAATTACATTTTATTGTGATTCATAGAATGGTTTGAGCTGGAACAGACCTTGAAGATCATCCAATTCCAGCCCCCTGCTATGAGGAGGGAAACCTCCCACTAGCCCAGGTTACTCAAGGTCTCATCCAACCTGGCCTTGAACACCTCCAAGGAGGGGCCATCCACAACCTCCCTGGGCAACCTGTTCCAATGTCTCACCACCCTCACTCTAAACAATTTCTTCCTAATCTCCAGTTTTAATCTCTCCCCCCACACCCTCCCCCCCACCTCCAGCTTCCAGCTCAAAGCCATTGCCTCTCATCCTGTCACTACAAGCCCTTGCTGAAAGTCCTTTCCTGGCTTCTTTGTAGCTCCCCTTACAGTACTGGAAGACTGCTCTTAGGTGTCCCTGGAGCCTTCTCTTCTCCAGGCTGAGCAGCCCCAGCTCTCTCTGACTGCCTTCACAGGATTTGTACTTGGCATTTCTGCAACCCTGGTGCAGGACCTTGTGCTTGACTTATTGAACTTCATGAGGTTAGCTTGGACCCAGCTCTCCAGCCTGTCCAAGTCACTCTGGATGGATCCCTTCCCTCCGGTGCATCATTTGTGCCACAAGGCTTGGTGTCATCTCAAACTTGATGAGAGTGTCTCAATCTCACTGCCCATGTCACTGACAAAGATCAGAAGATGTTTCAAGTCCCTGGCTAATTGGTTTTAAATACTCAAATTCCCTTAAAGTATTTTTGCTTTGGAAAGGTGATTCTGATGTTTTATGTAGTCAGCCTGATGTTTAAAGTCGTTTGTCTTCAGCAGCACTCTCCTGCTATATTTAGCAAGTGTATTTTAATGCTAGGGTTAAATTAAATGTTTTGGGTTTTTTTTTCCCCAGTAAGAATAAAGTGCAGCAGCTGTATGAATTACTAATTTCCAAAGTAATAAATATTATGAACTTACTCAAAGACACACAGGATAATATTTCTCTAGTTCTTAGACTGTTAGCCAATTTTTACATATGCTGTGCCTGGCATGCTGTGGAGATGCCACAAAGGTGCCAGCCTTGTGTGTTTGTGTCTTGTGCAGCTGTTGGTTCAGTGACATTCTTTGATTTGTAACTCACAGCAGCAACCTCTGGGACTGTGTCTACTTATGGAGTTATGCAATGGTTTGGGTTGGAAGTGACCTCCAAAGCTCATCCAGTCCAACTTCCCTGCACTCAGCAGGGACATCCTCTACTACATCAGATTGTTCAGAGCCTTGTCCAGCCTAATCTTGAATAACTCCAGGAAGGGAGCCTCAACTACCTCCCTGGGCAACTTGTTGCAGTGTTCCAGCAGCCTTATGGTGCAGGACTTGTTCCTAAAATCCACTCTCAATCTGCTCTTCTCTCATTTCAAACCATTGTTCCTCATTGAATTACCACAGGCACTTCTAAACAGAAAACACTCTCTGTGCGGGGCACCTGCTATTTGGATTGTAAAATTCTTAAAATGATTTTGGTTGGAAAAGACCTCCCAGATTGAGTCAAAGCATTGTCCTAACACCACCACATTGATTTAGCCATGTCCCAGAACGTCTTCACCAGCTGCTTTGCCCTTCTCTGCACCTGCTCCAGCACTTCAGTGTCCTTCTTAGAGTTAAGGGCCTAAAACTGAAGACAGTATTTAAGGTGTGGCCTCTCTAGTGCTCAGTACAGGGGGACAATGGATTTCCTGGTCCTGCTTGGCCACACTGGTGCTGATTTGGGCCAGGACTCTGAAAACAAGTTCACAGAACCACAGAATGCCAGGTTGGAAGGGACACCGAGGATCATCTGGGCCAATCTTTCTAGGTAACAATGGCATTGAAATGATCTGGCCCAGCACCCTGTCAAGATGAGTCTGCAAACTGCCCAGTGCAAGGCACTCTGCTTCCCTTGGGAGATGATTCCAATGTCCAACTGTTCTCATGGGGAATCTTGTGCCTATCACCCCTTGTATTCTCCATGGGATTCCTTATAGAAAGGGAGTCTCCATCCTAGTGGTAGCGACCCTTTATGTCCTGACTCATGGTAGTAAGGTCTCCCCTAAGCCTTCTCTTCTCCAGGCTGAGCAAACCTAGGTGATATTCTGAGATTCCTTCCAACCCCTAACATTCTGCAGTGGTGGTTCTGTAAGTTGTTGTTTTATTGAGCTGTTCTCTTTTGTGCTTCTGTGCAGTGGCTGAAATGAGACGATTTTTCAAGCTGAGGTGCTTAGGAAGGTTTTGGGCAATGCTAGCTGACATAAAATGTGAGATGTTTGGTACTGGCAGGAGATCTTTCCTTTCAGGGAGCACTAATAGCTGCTGTTCCTCAGTGAATTACATGACCCTTTCCATTGCCTTTAATCCTGACCCCCAAAGAATAGATTTTTACTATGTGCATGATCACTGAGTTTGAGAAATAAGCTCCAGAAGGAATAGGAGCTGCATCATCTGTCCATGTAGGATGATTAAACTGAAACAGCTCCATGGTATTTTGTCAGTTGGCTCCCATCTTCAGCTTGAAAGCCCAGACAGCATAGTCTCTCCACTTACAGCTCTGAATATACTGGGGGAGTTAATAAAGTGTCATTTGGTAGGTACAGAAGGATTACAGGATAGCAGGCAGTGTTTTCCAAATGGGCTAACAACTACTAGGAGAAAAGCCCACCAATATTTCCTCATAATAATGAAAGTTATCTTTTTACATCTTTTGCTTGCTGCTCTGGAATCATCAAGGAGATGAGAATTTCTCCTGCAGCTAAAAGGCAGCAGACCTGCTGAGGTATATCTGCCAGTGCTTTGCACTCTGAATAGCTGATGGAAATAAGCTCCTCACTGTGGAATATTGGATAGAACACTACTTAGGCTGGTAGGAAAGAGGTAGTTTGATGAAGACGAGGCTGAGGGAAGACATTTTCACCCTCTGTAACTACTCAGAAGGACAATAGAGAGAGGTAGGTGCTGGTCTCTTCTCACAGGTCATTAGTATAGACAGAGAGGGAACAGCCTCAAACTGCGCAGGGGAGGTTTAGGCTGGATGTTGGCAAAAATGTTTTCACTGAAAGAGTGGTCAGGGATTGGAACAGGCTGCCCAGGGAGGTGGTGGGGTCACCATCTCTGTACATGTTTAAAGGTCATTTAGACATGGTGCTAAGTGCTATGGTTTAGTGGTGGACTTGGTGGAGTAGGGTTAGTGATTGAACTTGATCACAAGGATCTTTTCCAACTTGAATGATTCTACAAATCTGTCACTTCTCTGCAACCTTACCCTTTTGCTGCATCTGTGTGAAATTAGTGAGATTTTGGTGAGTTTTGAGCAACCTGACAATGATCTGTGACAGTGATCAGAGAATCACAGAACTGTTTGTGTTAGAAAAGCTCTCAAGTTCATTAAGTCCAACCATTGACCCAACACCACCATGGCCATTAAACCATGGTAACTCCACCACAGGATCACAGGATGGTAGGGGTTGGAAGGGACTCAAGGAGATCAGAGCAGGACCATGCAATCTAGCACAGATCACAGAGGAACACATCCAGACAGGCCTTGAAAGTCTCCAGAGAAGGAGACACTACCACCTTCCTGGGCAGCCTGTTCCAATCCCTGAACACCCTTGCAGCAAAGAATTTTTTCCTCATCTCCAACCTAAACCTCCCCAGTACAATTTCAGGCCAGTTCTTCTCCTCCTATCACCTAATACTAGGAAGAAGAGACCAATCCCCACCTGGCTCCAATCTCCTTTCAGGGAGTTGTAGAGAGCAATGAGATCTCCCCTCAGCTTCCTCTTCTTCAAACTGGACCACCATAGTTTCCTCAGCTGCTCCTCACCAGACCTGTTCTCCAGACTTTTCACCATTGCCCTTCTCTGGATGTACTCCATCTCATCAATGCCCTTCTTGGAGTCAGAGGCCCAAAACTGAATCCATCACTTAAGGTGTGGCCTCTCCAGTGCTGAGTAACAGGGGACAATCACTGCCCTACTCATGCTGATGAAGCCATCAGATTTGCTGTCCCTATGAGGTGTAGGCTAGAACTAGAGGACAGAATTGGTGGCTCTGCAGGATAATCCCTTCAGAAGCCCTCATGGCATGTGGGGACACTGACTCATGAACCCTTGCTGAAAATAAATTAAGGATGAGGTCAGAGCCAGCTGAGCTGCGTGTCAGAGGATCTGAGTGCAACGGGTGCTAGAAACAGCCCTGTGGCAAGGGTGTAAACAAAGCAGAGCATCTTAGCACTGAATTTCTTTGAGAGGAAGTGCTCCAAATTTACACTAGAATGCTTTACTTTGTAGGAGGTTTTCATCTTTGCTGGGCCACGTTTCATGTAGGTTCTCAGAACAAGAATACTATAGTCTAATCTTGTTTGACTAAAGCCCAATCTGGAAATGGCCCTTTTAAGCAAGCGTGACAATGAGTATTTCCTTTCTTCATTGTCTGGGTCTGTCATTCAGCTAGGGATGAAGACTAACACAGCAGAAAATTACATAAGACCTCTCATGAGGTTCAGTAAGGTACAGTGCAAGGTCCTGCACTGAGGTCAGGGCAACCTCTGATATCAATCCAGGCTGGGGGATAAGATCGAGAACAGCTCTGCAGAGAAGGACTATGGTGGAGCTGGTAGGTGAGAAGCTGGACAGGAGCCAGCAATGGGCACTGGCAGCCCAGAAGGCTAATGGCAGCCTGGGCTGCATCCAAAGCAGTGTGGCCAGCAGATGGAGAGAGGTGATTCTGCCACTCTGCTCTCCTGAGACCTCACCTGCAGTGCTGAGGCATTGAAAAATTGCAGAGATGTGGTGCTTAGTGCCATAGTTTAGCACCAGCCTTTGCAGAGATAGAGAATGGCTGAATGTAATTAATATATTCATAGAATGGTTTAGATTGGAAGGGAGCATAAAGATTGTCTAGTTCTAAACCACCTTCCACTAAGCCAGGTTGCTCAAGGCCCTGTCCAGCATGGCCTTGAACACCTCCAAGGATCTGTGAGGTCTTTTCCAGCCAAAGGAATTCTATGATTTAGATGAATACAAGTATGCTTTGTAACAGCATCTGTCTTTCAAATACCAAATCCAACAGACAACTCTCACCAAAAAAAACCCCAGTGCCCCACCCACCATATCCCTCTCCTCTGTGTGATAGTTAAAATCTGTTTCAAAGCAGGACAAGGGTTGAAGCCAAATCCGTGCCAAGTGCAGTTCCTGGAATAACATTGCATCAGTAGGAGAATTGCTCATAGATGCCAGTCTGAATTTATATTTTTCTGGAGTTTGCTGAAGTGCACAGCTTGGAGAGGAGAAGGCAGGCTGTTGATGTGTGTGACAATAGTTGTCTGTATTTCAGAAGCAACATGCTGTCCCTTTTTTATAGCATCATCTCTGTAGCTCCAGCTAATCACTCCCAGGTTAAAATTAGAACAGGAGCCTGTGGCCAGAGAGTTTTAACACTTCTGCAGCACTTAAACAGTCAACATTTGGTGGGAGGGAAGCACAGGTGATCCATAGAGCACGCACTTTGCTAGCTGTCAGGAGGTTAATGGTGTGCCTCAAGCACAAGGCTAAATTAGGATGTGAACACCTTAATCTGCAGTTGCAAATGCTGACAGCAATGGCACTTCATCAACTATTTTTGCAGTCTTATTTTGCTGCATACCTCCCGGATTTCTCAAGTCTGTGCCACCAACCCTCCCTCATCTCCACATAAATTAGCTAAATGACCTCTTATAGCCTTGCTTGAAATGAAAATTGTCATCTGAAGGAGAAAATAGCTGCCCTAGATGTTTGCAGGGAAGGGGAGAGGGTGTTGAGGATTGCAAGCTGTCCTCCAATACAAAACCTTCACCCCCCCAAAAAACCCAACCAAAAAAACCCCAGAAATTGTGTCAGAAATGAGTCTTCTCTGATATGCAGAGTGAAGAAATGAATAATTTTCTCTCAAAAAAACCCAAACCCCAACCCCCCCTAAAAAACCCCTCACCATCAGATAAAGGCAGATGTCTTCTTTACATTTGCATTTACCATTTTTATCCCTGTTAACACATTAGCAAGCTTGTTTAAGAAAACCAAAGTTGCTGTAGCAGACCTGCAATGCACCTGTACTTGTTACATGTGCCTTGTAATGCAGGTTCAGTGCCGTACAGCTAAGGAAAGCTGACAGCCAGGTGGCTGAGTGGCCAGCCTGGGCACAAGGATGCTGTGCCCTTAAAAGCTTTACTGTGTGAAAGCTGCATGGCAGAGACAGCTTCAACCCTCCTTTGGTACTAGCTGATGGGAAAAGAGAAACTGAAATCAGAAACTGCAAATGGAAATATTTGCATTTTAGTATCGAATCAGGGCATTGTATTGGTTAGAAAAGCCCATCCAGTCCAACCAGTCTTTAATTCCACCAAGGCTGGTGCTAAACCATGGCTGTTAGCACCACATATCTGCTTCCAGGGTTGAGGGCTCCAACACCTCAGAGAATCAGAGAATTTGAGGAGACCTTCCAGTATGTGAAGGGGGCCTACAGGAGGGCTGGGGAAGGACTATTCACAAAGTCTTGTAATGACAGGATGAGGGGCAATGGGTTTGAACTGGAAGAGGAAAGATTTAAATGGGATGTTAGGAGGAAGTTCTTCACAGTGAGGGTGGTGAGATGCTGGAACAGATTTCCCAGGGAGGTTGTGGCTGCTCCCTCCTTGGAGGTGTTCAAGGCCAGGTTGGACCTGATCTAGTGGGAAGTGTCCCTGCCTATGGTGGGGGTTGAAACTGGGTGATCTTCAAGGTCCCTTCCAACCCTAAACCATTTTATGATTCTGTGATCATAAAGGCTGGAAAAGACATCTAAGATCATGAAGTGGTCTGGCTAACACCTCTGTGATCAGTAAGCCATTTTCTGAAATGCCACATCTGCGTGCTAACACCTCCAGGGATAGTGACTGCCACCTCCCTGGGCAGACTGTTCCAATCCTTGACCCATTTCACAGGAAATAATTTTTGTCCTAATAGCCAGTGTAGACCTACCCTGGTGCAGCTTGAGGCCATTTCCTCTTGTCCTGTTGTTACTTGAAGAGACCAACACTGGCCTCACTCCAAACTTCCTTCAGGGAGTTGTAGAGAGCAATGAGGTCTCCTCTTCTGTAGGCTAAGTAATCCCAGCTCATTCACCCTCTTCTCATAAGAGCTGCTCTCCTCAGCATTTTTGCCCTTCTGTGTACCCACTCCAGCACCTCAAACATCTGCAAACACTTCTTCAGGAGGGTTCCAGCCTGCAGGCACTGAGTGCTCTCACCCTGATTTTAGACAGGCATTTAAAGTTATATTTAACCATACACACTGGGTTCCACCAGTGTCTCCAGAGCTGAAGATAGTACTCCAGGTGGGGGTCACACCAGAGCAGAGTGTTTGTGTTTATAGCAGCCTTCCAGTACCTAAAGGGCCCTGCAAGAAAGCTGGGAAAAGTCTTTTTGCAAGGACTTTTAGAGCTAGTTTGAGGGGGAACAGGTTTAAACTAGACTAGGGGAGACACAGGTTGGACGTTAGGAAGAATTTTTTTACTATAAGCATGGTGCAAAACTGGAGCAGGTTTCCCAAGAAGGTGGTGGAGGCTAATTCATGGAAAATCTCATGGGGTTCAATAAGGCCAAGTGCAGGATAGAATAGAATGAGCCAAGTTGGAAGAGACCTCCAAGATAATCCAGTCCAACCTATCACCCAGCCCTAGCCAATTGCACTAAGTGCTCCATCCAGGCTTTTCTTGAACACTTCCAGCAATGGTGACTCCACCACCTCCCTGGGCAGCCCATTCTAATGACAAATCACTCTCTCTGGGAAGAACTTCCTCCTAATATCCAGCCTATACTTCCCCCAGCACAGCTTGAGACTGTGTCCCCTTGTTCTGTTGCTGGTTGCCTGGGAGAAGAGACCAACCCCCACCTGGCTACAACCTCCCTTTAGGTAGTTGTAGACAGCAATGAGATCACCCCTGAGCCTCCTCTTCTCCAGGCTAGACAACCCCAGCTCCCTCAGCCTCTCCTCATAGGGCTATGCTCCAGGCCCCTCACCAGCTTCATTGCCCTTCTCTGAACATGTTCCACTACCTCAGTATCCCTCTTGAATTGAGGGGACCAGAACTGGACACAGTACTTAAGTGCCAAGTACAGGGGAAGGATAACCTCCCTTGTCCTGCACCTAGGCTGAGGCAACCCTTGGCATCAGTCCAGACTGATAATTAAGAGCAGTCCTAGTTCCAACACCTTACCATGGATAGGGACACCTTCCACTAGAGCAAGCTGCTTGAGGCCTCATCCAACTTGGCCTTGAACACCTCCAGGGAGGGAGCATCCACAGCCTCCCTGGGCAACCTGTTCCAGCTTCAGATAATTAAGAAATAGTTTGAATAACGAAGACTCTGCTAGGCAACATCAAACTCTTGTAGCTGGAGGTCTGCAACTATGCTAAGACAAGCATTAAGACGGTGGTCGGTGAGGAACAGGAAACAAGTGTTTTGTAAAGTGACATGGAAACTGGATTTGGCATTGAGAGATGTCTCAGGTCAGCAACCCAGAGCAGAACTTGCATATCAGTAGAATCATAGAAGTCCCTTCCAACCCAGTGCATTCTAAAGTTCATCTAGTCCAAGTCCCCTGCACTTGGCAGGCCCATCCCCAGTTAGATCAGGTTACTCAAAGCCTCATCAAGTCTGACCTTGAATGTCATAGAACCACAGGATCATAGAATGGTTCCAATTGGAAAGGACTTTGAAAGATCATCTAGTCCAAGCCCCTGCAGTCAACAGGAATGTCTTGCACTAGACCAGGTTGCTCAGAGCTTTGTCCAGCCTGACCTTGAATATATCCAGGGATGGGGCCTCAGCTACCTCCCTGAGCAATCTGTTGCAGCATTTCAGCACCCTCATGGTGCAGAACTTGTTCCTAACATCCAATCTTAATCTGATCTTCTCTCGTCTCAAACCATTGCCCTTATCCTGTCACTGCAGACCTTTGGGAACAGTCCCTCTGCAGCCATCTTGTTAGGCCACTTCAGGTGGAAAGCTGCTCTAAGGTATTTCTGAAATTTTCTGCAGGCTGAACAACCCCAGCTCCCTCAGCCTGTCCTTGTAGCAGAGGTACACCAGCCACTGGATCACCTTCGTGGCCTCTTCTGGACCCGCTCCATCAGCTCCATGTCCTTCCTGTGTTGAGGACTCCATAGCTGGACACAACACTGCAGGTGAGGTTTCACCAGAGCAGAGGAACAGGATCACCTCTCTCCATCTGCTGGCCTTAGTGCCTTTGGTGCAGCCCAGCCTGCCATCCTTTCTCAGAGACCCAATGGGTAACTCTGCTAAGTAGCAGTACCTGCACAGACAGACAGTGCAATCATTACAGCTGTCAGTAAAGCCTGCGTCAGGGTAGCTCTGAAGAGTGATTAATGGGTTTTGACAATATCATTGCATCTTGGATTTAATCAGATTATGCATCTGTTAGGAATGGTGTGCTCTAAACATCTGCAGTCAGAGCCCATGATCTGCATCCAGATCATTAGTTTCGCAGCAGCGTGCAGCATGGTCTACAGCAGGCCTTGGAGAACTTAGTCTGTGGCTTTACAATTAGGTGTATTCTTCTGCACGCCTCCTCCCTGTGTAGGGATGTCCATAGTCACCTTTCCTGCTGAAAATTCCCCCTATGACAGAGCATACAGCCTGAAGACAAACCAAACTGCATTTTCCTTTGAGTAAGAGCAGGTTCTCTCCCTCTACTCTGCTCTGCTGGGACTGTATCTGGAGTATTGTATCCAGTTTTGGGCACCTCAGTCCAAGAGGGACAGGGAACTACTGAACAGAGTCCAACAGAGGGCTGTGAGGATGATAAAGGGACTGGAGCATCTGTTATGAGGCAAGGTTGAGAGACCTGGGCTGTTTAGTCTGAGAGGGGATCTTATCAGTGGTCATCATAAATGCATAGAATATTTTGGGTTGGAAGGGACCCTGAAAATCATCCAATGCCAAACCCACTACAATGGGCAGGGACACTTTCCACTAGACCAGGTGGCTCAAGGCCTCAGTCATGGAATTCCATTTGCAGGAGCTCTAAACCAATGCTGTAAGGTGAATTTGCCTACAACATACAAGGGGAAGGTTCTACTCCCCCTCCACTCTGTGGGAAGAAGGACAATGTTCTCCTGGAGAGCCTGAGGAAGAGTGTGGCCAGCAGCAGGTCAAGGGAGGCTCTCCTCCCCCTCCAATATCTAAAGGCTAGAGATCAAGAGGACAGGGCTGTGTTCCAGTGACAGGTCACAAGACAGTGGGTACAAACTGGAAGGCAGGAGGTGTTACATGAACATCAGGAGAAACTTCTCTGCTGTAAGGGTGCTGGAGCCCTGGAGCAGGCTGCCCAGACACATTGTGGAGTCTCCCTTCCTGCAGACTTGTAAAACCCACCTGGACACTGCAATCTTATGGAATCCACTGTGTCTGACCCTGCTTCTGTAGGGAGGTTGGACTAGCTGAGCCTCAGAGGTCTGTTGTACCCCCCACCATTCTGTGAGGTTATTGGAGGGCAAGACTGGTGTAAGCTGCTGTTAGCACACATACCTCAGGATGTTTCCCTATTGCGTGGTTCCCAGTTCTGCTGAGTGCTGCTTTTGTGACTTCTGCCAAGCTGGCTGCAGATCATAAGAAGTTGCCTTGTCTTTCTCTGGTACTCAGAATCGTGTAATTGTTTCAGCTGGAGAAGCCCTGTAAGATCATCCAGTCCAGCCTTCAACCTAAGCCCACCATGGCCACTAAACCACATCCCAAAAGTGCCATGTCCTCATGTGTCTTGAACATCTTCAGGGACAGTGACTCCACCACCTCCCTGGGCAGTCTTAGAAGTCTCTTTCAACCTAGACAATTCTGTCATTCCATATTTGGGCAGCTTTTGAAATAGGTGGGAGTCACTGCCCAGAAATACAAGAAACAAAACTGATGTACTTCAGCTAAAGATGTCCCAATACATCTTTTGGAACAATGCTGCGCTGAACTCTTTCTGAAAGAAACCAAACTGTAGAAGTCATGTCTGTGCTCCTGTTATTCTTTGTTTTGCCTTATATATCAAAGTGCTCCTCAAGCAGAGAACCTGAGCATGGTATCACAAACTTACATGGGCCAGTGTTGTGATTATTAATAATCAGTTATGGATTATTAATTTTTAAATTATTAATAATTGAAATTTTGGGAAAATTCCCTGAGGTTATCAGGGTGTTCAGTTGATAAGAGGCAGTTACACAAAGGTTATTAATAAATGCAGAATCAAAGAGTTTAACAGCTTAAACAGTCAGAACTTGGTAAACAAGGAAACTGATAACAGGGGAAATCTTAATCTCGCCTATACTCACAGAGGCGATGGGTACAGAGCATCCCGAGGAGAGGAGGAAAGGTTTGCCCTGCCGCTGCTGTAGGCTGCAATGCAGGCTGCAAACACATGGCCACTGTGAAAGAACTGCGAATAGATGTCCAACCCTGGTGAGAAGCAGCAGGAGAAGCAGCAAGGGCTGTGTCACTCTTCCTTAAATACACTACTTTGAAGGGTGAAACTGGCCAATGGGCATTAGCGTCCATTGTTTTGGCCAATGAATCCAAAGTCCTGCGCCCAGGTGTCCACCCTAACACTTGAGGGACAGCACAAGACACCTGACTTGGTTATGTGCCATGGGGTTTTCTCGGACCAAACCCTGTTTGTTTGCTCACATCCTGCAACTCCTGGACCTTGCTACAGGAGGAGAGCAGGGATCTGAACCAATTTGGGCAGGATTTATGCCCTACCAGGACAGCCAGGAATTTTAAGAATTCAGTCCAGAACATCTGGTTTTGGTACGCATATCATGAAGGACCTCCACAGCTGTTGTTGGGGAGTGATTGCTGTGTAGTGCCTGTACATATGGTAGTCCTTGCTCTACCGGTGGCATCACAGAGTGAGGGGCAATCCTGTGAAGACAGGCTAGGAGAGTTGGGACTGTTCATCCTGGAGAAGGGAAGGCTCCACAGAGACATTAGAGCTAAATTTCAGTATCTAAAGGGGACCTACAGAAAGGCTGTGATAGGATGAGAGGTAATGGTTTTAAACTGGAGCAGGGTAGATGTCAGTTGGACATCAGGATGAAGTTCTGCACCATGAGGGTGGCAAATTACTGGAACAGGTTAGGTTTCCCAGGAATGTGGATGAGGTCCTAACCCTGGAGATATTCAAGGTCAGAATCGATGTGTCCTTGAGCACTCTGATCTAGTTGAATATTTCCCTACTGAGTATTGGGGGGGAGAGGAGGGGGATGCTGAACAAGGTGACCTTTGAGGGTCCCTTCCAGCCCAATGTAATCTATGAATCTTTGCAAATGTGTCTTAGGTCTTAAAAGCAGACTCTAGAAGTACACTGCAGGGTGAGCAGGAACAACTGTGAGCTTCAGTGCAGTTAGGCACTACCTCCCTATGATCTGTTGAGCTGTCACCATCGTCACAGAAAAGCCTCTCCTTTGCTGCCCTACATCCTGCAATATATGGGAGCAGGATTTGCATGCAACTTGCAGCTTTTGTGGGGAAAGAGGAGTTCTAGTTTCACCTCCCTTATTTCTTCTTCCTCTCAGTGATTTTGTGATATGCAGGGTGTTCAGCAATCTCACACTTTCTTTGGAAGATAAGGTCCTTGCTTTGACAGCCTGAGAAGAATTAATTTTCCATTTAAATACCAGCTGTCACCCCAGACTGGTTGCATGACCATCTACATCTGCAGGGCAATTTTCTTCTCAGACAAAAAAAAAAAAAGCCCAACAAAAAACCAGAGCACTCTTAGTTGCTCTGTGCGTGTTTAAAATGAAGGATTATTGTTGTCTGCTTACATAAACGATAGATAGTTAAAAGCCACTACACTCAACAAACCAGATCAACAGCCTACAGTTCCCTTCTCTGGACTAGTGCAAAAAGCCGTACCTTACTGGGCAGCCTTCTGTCGTCTCTTGGTGTCTCTTTGCTCTCAGAAGTGTCAAAATGTGGCCAAATGTCTTTGAACAGATGCAGGAATCTGCATTTGAGGAATAATTGCACACTAGTACAATGAAATGATACCAGGGTTTCATCACTTGGTTAGAATCTCTTGCTCAACAATGTCATCTCCAAAACGCTCTGAAGGCATTGTCCTACAATCACAGAGTAGTAGGGTTTGGAAGAGATTGTCCAGTCCAATACTGCTGCCAGAGCAGGATCATCCAGGGCAGGTTACACAAGAATGCATCCAGGTGAGTTTTGAATGTCTCCACAGAAGATGACTCCACAACCTATTTGGGCAGCCTGCACTGATTTTTTTGTTTTTTCCTTATGTTCCCACATGATCTCCTCAGCTCCAGCCTGCACTCATTGCCTCTTGTCCTGTCATTGGGCATCACTGAGCAGAGCCTGGCTCTGTTCTCCTGGTGCTGCCCTTTACGTTTTTGTAAATATGAATGAGGTCACCCCTCCAATTTCCCTTCTCCAAGCTATAGAGCCCCAGGTCTCTCAGCCTTTCCTCAGCAGGGAGATGTTCTCCTCCCTTCACCATCCTTGTGACTCTGTACTGGACTCTTTCGAGCAGTTCTCTGATAATGAATAAGCTGCAGAAATTCTTGGAGGACATAGCCTGATTGCATTTGGATCTGAGTAGGGCTCTGCTCTAAAAAGTCAGCAAAGACTCCAGGTAAACATTGCCTCAGTGAACACTGTTGGCTAGGAAACCGTTCCCCTTTCCCTGGCATTTTGTTTGCCAGTAGGGAAACTCATCTGTGTGAGATGGCCTGAATTTTGACAGTTGAGTTCTGGGACTTGGTGTGGGTACTGTGCCTGGAGGGCTTTCAATATGTCCCCTACATGCTGTTATGAGTGAGACGTGCAGCTGGATTTCTTCTCCTTGAGCACCACATTTCACTGCTGAAGAATTTAGTAGCTGTCCCAACTTTTAATAAAATGCGTGGAAGAAGCATGCCCACAAAGGGCTGCTGAACTTCAAAGCCCGAGAGCTGGTATTAAAATGGTCCAGGGCTTCATTAATTGTGCTTCATCCATTAACCTCTGGACCCAGCTTGCCAGAGGGCACCACTAAAAGCCAAATTTTTGTGTTGAAGACACAGACTTTTCTGCTTGCCTGCCCTGTAGTCACCCAGGACCTCAGGGAATAAATCATCTTCAGATTTCCCAAAGCCTCTAGAAATAGAAGCCTCTAAACCAGTAGTCAGCCCTTCAAATGGGATCATAGTGTCCCTTGGGTCAGTGCTGTGTAACATCTCTGTCAGTGACATGGACAGGGGGATTGAGGCACCCTCAAAAAGTTTGAGGATGACACCAAGCTGCATGGTGTCCCCTCCCTGGAGGAGTTTAAGGCCAGGTTGGATGAGGCCTTGAGCAACCTTGGCTAGTGAGAGAGTGCCTCTCTGTAAAGGGTTAACCCTCCTGGGAGGGCTTACCTGAACTGGATCCTGACTCCTCCCTGGGGGTGGTCTGACCTGCCCCCAGGTGTCGTTTAGCCCCTCCCGTTTCCTGCAGAGACCCTTTATAAAGGGGAGATGAACTTCCTGATTCTCTCTCCTGCTCCTGCTCCCTCAGCAGCCAGTGTCCTGCTTTTCCTGCTGCTGCCATTTTACCAGCTGGGGAGAGCAACCATATTTGGAACTCTTTGACTCACTGCATTTCACCATCATCTTCTATCCATTGGCATCCACCACCAATTCCAACTTAACCATCTGGATTCAACTCCATCCATTCAGATCTACCACTTGTATACCTACCTTTATTTGTATTTTGTTTCCCTTCCCCATATCCTCTGTAATTCCCCTTACCTTATACCTATATTTTATATTTTTGTTTCCCTTCCCCATAACCTCTGTAGTCCCTTACCTAAAATACCTTCTATTTATTGTTAAAGTGTTTTTTTTACTTCCAAATTGAATTAAGTCTGTTTATTGAGCTCTTTTGAGCTCAGGAGGCTGGCTTAAACTAATACACTCTCCATGGAAGGGGGTTGGAAGTGGATAATCCTTAAGGTCCCTTCCAACCCAAATTATTCTATGAATCTGTGAATCTATGAATCATTGAGTCCAATCGTTCTCTAACTCTACCAAGGTTGGTGCTAAACCATGTCTCTCAGAACCGCATCCCTGCCTCTTTTCGACTTCTCCAGGGATGGGAAAATTTTACTTGCTAAATATCAGTATGATTTTCCAGCATGGCTGCTACAATGCTCAGTGACAAACTGGAAAGCCCAGAAAATACAGTAGAAATCATGGAATACACACTGAATACATTTGGCTGCAATTAAGGAGCACAAACCTCAGATTGCAGATCTATTTCTGATCTCTGAGGATGATCTAAGCTCACAAGGGATGCAGACATAAAACTTAGACAATCTGGAGAAGCATCACATCTCAGATTTTGGCTGTGCTGTTCAGACAAGCCTAAGTGAGTCAGTTCCAAATAGCACTGCAATTAAATCCACACAGAATTCCATAGCTGTGAATGAACAGAGCTACTCGCAGCTCAGGTCATCAAAGCAGCACTGCTAAAGCCTTGCTGTCATAATGCTGCACAGGACAACAAACACTTGGTTCTATTGGAGGGTTTCATGGATTCATGGAATGGTTTGGGTTGGAATGGATCTTAAAGATCATCTAGTTCAAAATTCCCTGCCATGGGCAGGAACACCTGCCACTACACCAGGTTGTTCAAGGCCTCAGCCAAACCCGCCTTGAACACCTCCAGGGAGGGGGGCATCCACAACCTTCATGGACAACCTGTTCCAGTGTCTCACCACCCTCACTGGAAAGAATTTCTTCCTAATGTCCAGTATCAGTGTGCCCTGTTCCAGTTCAAAGCCATTGCCCCTCATCCTGTCACTACAAGCCCAGTGTGTCAGCTGGGCCACACAGCTTGGTGTCATTTCAAACCTCAATGCCATTGCCTTTGTCACTGACAGAGATGTTAAACAGCACTGGTCCCAGTATAGACTTCGTAGGTCTTTTGCAACCAAAATGATCCTGTGATTCCAAGCTGCCCGAGCTCTCCTATGGGCCTGCAAAGTCCATCAGCTGCTGTTGTATTTCAAGCTACATCTTAGCCAAGCACTGCTGCGAAAATACAATTCCCAGCCTTGCTGATCTTTGACATCTGTTGGATCGATTGCTCTGAGCATTCCAGGCAGAAGTGTACAGATGTACAGAAACAAAGAGATGTGTGGCAGTCAGGAGGTGTGCAAGGCTCCTGTGAAACCAGGCAGCGTAGCAATGTGCTGTGGAAAAGCTGAAATTCGCAATAACTACAGCACAGCACAGTCGAGGGTGGCCTATTAATTGTATAATTTTCTTTCTTTTCTTCCTTTTTTTTTGTTGTGTTGTGCTTGTATTGTGTGTGGGGGGGATGTGTGTCTGTGGTTGTTTTCTTTTGTTTGGCTGTTTTTTTCTTATCTTTTTCTTTTTGTCCTTCTGGTCTTATGCCTGCCCATTCTCTCTCACCTGTTCTCTCTTGCCCTTTCCCTTCTGCCCTCTCTCTCCAGTTTTGGTTTTTTTGTCCCCAAGGAAAATTTCCACCAAATAAGCATTGTTTCCTTTTGTTATGCAGTCACAGTACTTACCATGCCAGAATCTTTGAAGAAGAATACAGACTACATTTGACCTTAGGAAGGAATATAAGTTAAGAGTTGCTTTTAAGAATTCAAATGAGATTTGCAAGCTGGTTGGTTTGAGCCAGGATGATTTTGTGAAGGGTGGGCAGGGTTATTGCAGCAGGCTAGGTGTTTGGCCATCAAATACTGCAGAAAATATTCCTTACCTCCTGTTTTTAATCCTCAGAGCACTGAACTAGGGATCTGTGAAGCTGTTTTTTTCAACAGGCTACAGAAGTTGAAGGTTGCATTTCTGACCAACTTATGAGAAGTGGCTGAGTTTAGTCTGAAGTAGAAGAGACTTAGGGGAGTCTACCTTGCTCTCTACAACTCCCTGAGAGGAGACTGGTGCCAGGTCAGGGGCAATCTCTTCTTTCTTGTAACAATAGGATGAGAAAAAATGGCACAGAGTTCCATCAGGGGTGTTTAGATTGGTTATTAGAAGCAGCTTCTGGATGGGAAAGGGTTCTCAGACTGGAACAGTCTCCCCAGGTGGTGGCCGAATCTCCATCTCTGGAGGTGTTTCAAAGAGGTGGACATGTGCTGCTGAGGGCCATGCTTTATCCCCTGCCTTGGGAGAGCTAGAGAATTGTTGGACTGGATGATCTGAAAGGCTTTTCCAACCTACATGATTCTGTGACAATAAGGGAGAGCAGTGGAGGCAGCCCTACTTGCAGGGGTGACACAAGAGGACCGAGGGCAAAAGCTTGACATATTTGTTGTGCATGAGTAGGCAATGGATAGGCTGCAAGAGTTTGGAGTGGTTCAGCCTGGAAAAGAGAAGGCTTCAGGGAGGCCTTAGAGCAGCCTTCCGGTACCTGAAGTGGTGTACAGGAGAGATGGGAAAGGACATGATACAGTGGAGTTTAGTATTACACAGAGTAGAAGCAGACCAAGAATTACAATTGCAACCCTGGACTTCTGCAGAGCTAACTTCGTGCTCTTCAGAGAGATACTTGCAAAAATCCCATGGGCTAAGACCCTGGAGGGTAAAGGAGCCCAAGAAAGTTGGTTAATTTTTAAAAACCACTTCCTCCAAGCCCAAGCTAAGTGTGTTCCCTTGAGTAAAAAATCAAGTAGACATGCTAGGAGACCTGCGTGGCTGAGCAAGGAGCTCCTGAAGGAAATCTCAGGGAAGAAAGAAACTTTCGATTCATGGAAGAAGAGATGTGTCACTTGGGAGATCTATAGAGAAGTAGTCAGGGCATGTAGGAAGGCAACAAGGAAGGCCAAAGCCCTCTTGGAACTGAAGCTGGCAAAGGAAGTAAAAGAGAACAAGAAAGGCTTCTTCAAATCTACCAGTAGAAAAAGGAAGAATAGGGAAGGTGTGAGGCCACTGCTGAACAAGGAGGCAGCCCTGAGAACTGAGGATGCAGAGAAGGCAGAGTTGCTGAATGCCTTCTTTGCTGCAGTCTTTACACCTGAGGCTGAACTCTCCTATGTACTGCAGACCCTGGAGGAAGGAGAGGAAGCCTGGAGGAGGGAATGCTCCCCACTGGTCAGCGCGGACTGGGTTAGGGATCAACTACAGAAACTGAACATGCACAAGTCCATGGACCCTCATGAGATGCACCCAAGGATGCTGAGAGAACTGCCTGATGTGATTGTTCTGCCACTCTCCATCACCTTTTCCAAATCATGGCAGACAGGAGAGCTGCCTGAGGACTGGAGGAGAGTCAATGTCACTCCAGCCTTCAAAAAGGGCAAGAAAGAGGTTCTAGAGAACTATCGACCAGTCAGCCTCACCTCCATCCCTGGAAAAATGATGGAGTGGTCCTTTCTGGAGGGCATCTCAAGGCACTTGGAAGAGAAGAAGGTTATCAGGAGTAGTCAGCATGGATTTACCAAGGG
>VWZI01012116.1:0-26795 GCA_013396835.1 Psilopogon haemacephalus | reverse complement strand
CTTGGCTGATCCAGCTGAAGGCTGTGTGGCCATCCAGCAAGACCTGGATAGACTGAGAGCTGGACACAGAGGAACCAAATGAGGTTCAACAAGGACAAGTGCAGAGTCCTGCACCTGGGGAAGAATAATAAACTGCACCAGTACAGGCTGGGAGGTGATCTGCTGGAGAGCAGCCCTGTGGAGAGGGACCTGGGAGTGCTGGTGGATAACAAATTAACCATGGGACAGCAATGTGCCCTTGTGGCCAAGAAGGCCAATAGGATCCTGGGGTGTATTAGGAAGAGTGTGTCCAGCAGATCAAGGGAGGTTCTCCTCCCCCTCTACTCTGCCCTGGTGAGATCCCATCTTGAGTACTGCCTTCAGTTTTAGGCTCCCCAGTTTAAAAGGAACAGGGATCTGCTGGAGAGGGTCCAGTGGAGGGCTACGGGGGTGATTAGGGGACTGGAGCACTGCCTTATGAGGAGAGGCTGAGGGACCTGGGACTTTTAGTCTGGAGAAGAGAAGACTGAGAGAGGATTCAATAAATGGTTATAAATATGAGAGCTGGGTGACAGGAGGGGGAGAATAGGCTCTTCTCACTTGCTCTCTGTGACAGGACAAGGAGCAATGGATGTAGGTATCCTGGACACCCCAGATTCCTTCTCTCTTCCCCTCTTCTGGGAGAAGAAGGCATGAAAGTGCTTTCCCATGCCGCCCTGTGGGCTTGCAAGGGGGACAGCAGTGCCCTTTCAGCATGTTTTGAGATTGTGCTGCCAGCCCACACAGGGATTTGGGCTGTTATGGGCTGAGTTTTCATGCCCAGTACGAACTGGCAAATGAACATCTTGTCCGAAAAGGCATAAATAGGCAAGGGAAAAGACGCGAGGGTCCCCGCCTGAAAGTTCCCATGTGGAAAGGTTCCCACCTGTACAAGCTCCCTGTGTTCCCAGAGCTCTGCCTTCCCAACGGCCTCATTTTTAGCACCCTCACAGTTTTGAATGGCTCCTCTTTATCGCAGGGCTCTTGGGTTTGTACTGTCCCTGCCTTTTGCACAATCTCCACTCTGCACCACCCTGCAGCTTCGCAGGCTCGGCAAGTCCCGGGTCCCTTTTTGAGAGAACTGCTGGCGGCACCCGGACCCGGCTCCTTAGGACCTTCCTAACAGGCAGTTCCCTGTTGTTACCTGGCTGTGTGCTGACTGAAGGACTGCAGCAGTTTGGCTTTCCCTCATCACTACCGGAGGCAGCAATTCCCACAGAGCTCTGCCTTGTGGTAATCACATATTTGAAATGCTGAACCTTGCCTTTTGAATCTGATTGGATATTATTTTATAGCCAGAACCAATCGAGCCACAGAGAGAATAACAGCGAGAGTTTCACAACGAGCATCCTTCTCCTCAAGATTGTGAGTAAGGCGTTGTTCCCTTCATGCTCTCCTTAAGTCAAATTGATAATGGGGTAAGGAGCTGTTCATAGTTTGGCCTTTTCTGACTTTCTGACTTCATAAATTTCTGAATTTGTCTATAGCACCTTTTGGAGATTTTTTTTTTTTTTCCAATCACATTGAAACCTGTTTAATAAATGAAAAATTAATTCCATATATAGTGGAAGGTGGGGGTTTCTGGGAATAAAATAATTCTGTTTTTATACTTCCCCACTCAGCCATGTTAATTCCCCTGCCCTCTACAACAGTAAGCTGCAGCTCAGGAGGTTCCACCTCAACACAAGGGGGAACTTCTTTACTGTAAGGGTCACAGAACACTGGAACAAGCTGCCCAGAGAGGTTGTGGCGTTTCCTTCCCTGGAGGCTTTCAAGGCCTGTTTGGATGTGCTCCTGTGTGACCTGACCTAGATTGTGTGGTCCTGCTATGGCAAGAGAGTTGGACTCAATGATCTCTTTGGGTCCGTTCCAACCCCTGATATCCTGTGATCCTGTGACTTTTGACAAGGGCTTTGTAATAACAGGATGAAGACAGTGTCTTTGAGCTGGAAGAGGGGAGACTGAGACTGGGGATTAGGAAGAAATTATTTCCAGTGAGGGTGGTGAGACACTGGAACAGGGTGCCCAAGGAGGTTGTGGATGCTCCCTCCCTGGAGATATTTTAGGCCAGGGTGGATGAGGCCTTGAGAGACCTGGTCTGGTGGAAAGTGTTCCTGCCCTTGGCAGGAGGTTGGACCTGGATGATATTTGAGTTCCATGCCAGCCCAAACCATTCTGTGGATGGTAATAAATGCTGGATGCTTCAGGGGGAGTCAGATGCATTCTGCGAGTAAGTTTCCCTGTAAAGAAAGTTTTCTTCCATGTCTGATTGAAGTCCTAAAGTAATTTCATTTACTTAATCTTTTCCCTTTGCTTTGGCAATATTCTGCAGATCGAAACAAATGCTGCTCTTCTGAATGCTGGTGCAGTTATCTTCCGCTGGTATCTTCTGGTGCAGCTCTGAAGATTAGTGATGGGGAAAGTGTTTTATCAGTTCTGCATCTAGAATTTCTTATTTTCACATGGGTCTGCAGTCTGATTCGGAATGGGAACAATAAATCTCACAGGAGCCCCTTTAGCCTTATCCTCTGCGTAGCTCTTTTTAAAGACATCCCATTTTCATGTAGCAGCAATTCTCATGAACAACAACAGCAACATTTCTTTTGGCATATTCTTCTTAAATTTGTGTTTATCAGATCTCTGGAGTTCTGTTGTTGGGGGTTGGTATGAACACTTATTTATGAGAATTGCCTTTTTTATGTTGAAAAACTGCATCATAAAGACACAACTTTGGGAACTGCACTCAGTTCAGACTTCAGCTTCTAAAGGCAGAAGATAATCTCAGAAGCCTTGCACTGTGGTAGCTGGTACATGCTGGAACATACTGGTGTCACTGGTTTTAATTTACTTGGAATGGGAAACATGAGTGGTTCTCAATAAGGTCAAGTGCAAGGTCCTGCACCTAGGTTGGGTAACACTTGATATCAGTCCAGGCTGAAGGATGATGAGATTGAGAACAGCTCTGCATAAAAGGACTTGGGGTGCTGGTGGGTGAGAAGCTGGACAGGAGGCAGCAATGGGCACTGGCAACCCAGAAGGCCAATGGCAGCCTGGGCTGCATCCAAAGCAATGTGGCCAGCAGATGGAGAGAGGTGATTCTGCCCTTCTGGTGAGGCCTTACCTGCAGTGCTGTGTCCAGCTCTGGAACCACCAACATAGGAAGGATATGGAGTTACTGAAGTGGGTGTAGAGGAGGGCCATGTAAGTGATCAGGGGGCTGGAGCACTTGTGTTATGAGGATAGGCTGAGGGAGATGGAGTTGCTCAGCCTGGAGAAGAAAAGGCTCTGGGGAGACCACCTAGTAGCCCTCCAGCAGGTCCATGCCTCTCCACCATTGGAGGCCTCGTAGCTGGACACGGCACTGCAGATGAGGCCTCTCCAGAGCAGAATCACCTCTCTTCATCTGCTGGCCATGCATCGACAGTGCTGTGTACAGGGGGACTATCAGTTCCCTGGTTCTGCTGGACACGGTTTCTGATCCAGGCCAGGATGCTGTTTGCTTCTTGGCCACCTGAGTATTCTGCTGAGTCATCATCAACACAGCTGAGGTCAGGCTGGCAGTATTTGGTTGTGAAGTTAGGATACTTCCACAGAGCGCCTGCGTTTATCATCTAATGCGGGGGGGCAGGGTGTATAAGCAGATTTTTTTTTTTTTTTTATCAAGTACTTCTCACCCCGTTCTGTGCGGTTCTTCCATGTCATTCACATAGCTGTTGAGATGAGGTTCCAGAGATCATATTAGGAGCTCTTTTAGTAACTGGAATAGCAGTTCAATCCCCCTTCATGTGTCTGTTACATAATCATAGGATCACAAAATGGTTTGGGTTGAAGGGATCTTAAACAGCTTCCAGTTTCAACCCCGCTGCCATGGGCAGGAACACCTCTTGTGAGACCACATTGCTCAAGGCACCATCCAATGTGGTTTTGAACACTTCTAGGCTTGGAACCTCCACAGCTTCACTGTTCCAGTGCTTCACATGAAATGTTAGGATGGAGTGAGCGTATTTAGTACTGAAGAATACCATAGAATCCTGGAATGGTTTGGGTTGGAAGGGACCTTAAAGATTATCTCATTCCAACTCCCCACCATGGGCAGGGCCACCTTCCACATACCAATGCTTCTCATGCTGCTGTGAGACTCTGTATCCTAATCTGGCAGTTATTATGTACCGAATAGCAAAGAAACGTTAGAATTGGCCCAGTCTTGTGGTAAAACTCGAGTTTAGCTAATCCTCCATCAATTTGACTAAATGCTGACTGCTTGGAATGTTCCATCTGTTAATATTCAACTTCAGTAGAAGTCTTCCATATGTTCTCCTTGCAAGACTGGATTACTCTGTTAACTAATTAGAAGCACTGTTAAAATATTTACTCTCTGAACTTTCAAACACATGAAAAGATTAATGAAATTCTGATGATTATTTTTTCTGCTGTTTGGAGTTCTTTTTGTCAGAAAAGAAAAAAATGTTAAAACTTGACTTTTACTTAATAATTCCACTGAAGCAGTGCTTACTCAAATCTCAATACCTGTCCCTTCAAATACAGAGCAGCCATAAAGAACTGCCTATCATGTCTGGATATCTGAACATCTGTGGAAAGAATCTTGAGGAGTTAAATGGCAGAGGCTCTTGAGTTTTTCCGTACTCAATCTTCAGTAGGTGCAAGCCAACTCCTGAATCATAGAATCATAGAATCATTTTGGTGGGAAGAGACCTCCAAGATCATGGAGTCCAACCTTCAACCTAACACCGCCCTGGCCATTAAACCATCTCCCAAAATGCCATGACCACAGGTTTCTTGAACACCTCCAGGGATGGTGACTCACCTCCCTGGGCAGCCTCTTCCAATCCCTGACCACTCTTGCAGAAAAGACATTTTTTTCCTTATCTCCAACCAAAGCCTCCCCCAAAGCAATTTCAAGCCGTTTCCTCTTGTTCTATCACAAGAATCTAGTGTTAGAAGCCTTGGTGTTGGTTGTTATAAATCCTTCATGTGCCTGTCCTAGTTCCGAGTAGGAAATAAGCTCTGACAGGTCATGGTTTGTGCTTTGGGGTAGATCCATGTGAGCTCTTCTCAAGCTCTGACTCTAGGAAGACTTCCTCAGTCTCTGTGTATCTCAGCCTTTGCAGCTGAGCCTGCGGAATTGCCAACTGGATCTTCAGTCTGAACTTCAAACAGCAGTAAAAAAAAAAATTAGAGTGGGTCCAGAGTAGGCCACAAAGGTGGTCAGAGGGCTGGAGCACTTCTCACATAAAGACAGGCTAATAGAGCTGAGGTGGTTTAGCCTGGAGAAGAGGAGGATTTGGGGATAGTCTTCCAGTATTTGAAGGGGGCTGCAGGAGAGCTGGAGAGGAACTTTTGACAGAGGCATGGAGTGACAGGACAGGGGTTAATGGCTTCAAATTGGAAGAAGCAGAATCAAGATGAGACTTTATGAGGAAATTCTTCCCCATGAGGGTGGTGAGGCACTGGAACAGGTTGCCCAAATAATTTATGGAGGCTCCAAGCTTGGAATTGTTGAAAGCCAGAATGAATGGTGCCTTGAACTATCTGATCTAGTAGGAGATGTCCCTACCCATGATGGGAAGTTGGAACCAGATGACTTTTAACACCCCTTTCCATTGAAATAGTTTCATGATTTTGAGATAAAAAAAAAAAAAGAATGAACAAAGCTCAAACTCCAAATTCTACTTCTTGAAGGATCTGGTGAACTTGAAACTCTTCTCCAATGTGTAACATTGCAATACCATTTGTTTTCCCAACCTAATGCATATGGTATTTGTTGAAATTGATTGTAAATGACATTCTCCCTGAGTGGCAAAAGCACTGAAAGCAGCCAGATGGTGAGCAGAAATGCAGAGTATATTAACAGACCATGACAACTTGGGCCTCTAGCTTTTCTCATTGGCAAGGGAAACAACTCCTTTTCCAATTGAACATCTAAGTTCACTGGGGAAAAAAGGAGCTTTTTTTTTTTAATGGTGTGAATTTAAAAGCAGAATTACTGCATTTAGATGATTCCTTGTTTTTTTCCCACCTCTCTGGAGCACTACAAGTGGAGGACAAATATGTAGCGTTTTAAGTTTATAGGATCATACAATGGCTCAAGTTGAAGTGACCACAGAAATCATCTACCCCAACCCCTTTGCCAGGGGCAAGGACACCTCTCAATGAGAGTCAGTTGATCAAGGCCTCATCCAACCTGGCCTTGACCACTCTCAGGGAGGAAGTATCCACAACCTTCATGGACAACCTGTTCCAGAGTCTCACCACCCTTGTACTGAAGAACCTGTTCCTAAGATCCAGTCTAACCCTCCTTTCCCTCAGCTTCAAACCATTCTCCCTTGTCCTGTCTCTAGATAACCTGATGAAACATCCCTCTGCAGCCTTCCTGTAAGATCCCTTCAGGTATTGTCAGGCAGCTCTAAGATCCCCTCGGGGTCTTCTCCAGGTTGAACAATCCAAACTCCCTCAGCCTGCCCTCACAGCAAAGGTACTCCAGCCCTTAGATCATCCTTGTGACCTTCTCTGGACTCACTGCAACAGCTCTGTGTCCTTCTTATGCTGGGGACATGAGAACTGGATGCAGTATTGCAGGTGGGCTTTCAGCAGAGTAGAAGAAAGGGGCAGAATCCTCTCTCCCTAGAACAAATTAGCATAATGACACTAGTTAAGTAGTGGTTGGGCTCAATGATCTTCAAGGGTTTTTCCAACAACAGCAACAAAAATCTGTGTCTAGCTGTGGAGCCTTTAAAACACAGAAAAGACACAGCCTTGATGGAGCAGATCCAGAGGAGGGTCACAAAAATGATCAGAGGGTTGGAGTACCTCTGATACGAGGACAGGCTGGGAGAGGTGGGGTTGTTCAGGCTGGAGAAGATTCCAGGGATATTTTAGAGCAGCCTTCCAGTACCTGAGGTGGGCTACAAGAATGCTGCAGAGGGACTGTTTCCAAAGGGCTGCAGTGACAGGACAAGGGGCAATGGTTCAAAATGAGAGAAATGCAGATTGAGATTGGATGTTAGGAACAAGTTCTGCACCATGAGGGTGCTGGAACACTGCAACAGGTTGCCCACAGAGGGAGTTGAGGCCACATCCCTAGAGATATTCAAGGTTTGGCTGGACAAGACTGTGAGCAACCTGCTGTGGTGGCAGATGTTCTTGCGGAGTGCAGGGAGGTTGGACTGGATGACTTTTGAAGGTCTCTTCCAACCCAAACCATTCTGTGATTCTATAACCAAAAAGCTCTTTTTCCAAACTGTCTAATCTGACTGCATTGAAATGTGGTTTCTGGGTTCAGGAATCTTCTGCATGGCTGAGTGGCCCTATCCACCTACAGAACAGGGGAGTATCTGGCCTAGGATGTCAGAAGACACTTAGGAATTCACGGGCTCTGGAGCTGGCTTAGAGTTTTAAATATCCTGATGGCACACTGGGAGGTAGCAAAGATGGCCTGAGTCTTAGCTGGAGAGCTCACTGCCACCTCAAATCAACAGTGGGATTTGCTAAATAACTCAGGAAATAATTAAACTGCTGCAGTTAGAAGTAACAGCATGATGAGTCCTACTTGGAGGAGTTCATTGCAGAGACTTACACTGATACCTATCAGCTTGTACAATGAAGTTAAAAAGAAATTAAGAATTAGGGAAAAGAAAAAAAAAAAAAGAACCAAGGTCTTTAAATAGTTCAGTCACCTCAGACACCTGCTGTGAATGCTGTGAGTCCTACAAAGAGAGAGGCTGAATAAAGATGGAAGGGCTGTGAGGAGCTTGGTATTTTCCTGCTGGAGCTAGAGAAATTCCACAGGAGCTGACATTATTGATTAAGGGGAGATAAAGCTTCAGGGCACTGCTTTTCAGTTCCACTGCCAATCCTATTACTTCACTATTATGCTGAGTTTGTTATGGTTGCACCTCCAAACCCTGAGTGAAATCAGAGCTAGGTCACCCTACACACATCCTAAAGCAAAGAGCATCTTTGTGCTGTGTGCCCTCACGGCCAAGGATGCCAACTGTATTCTGGGGAGCATTAAGAAGAGTTTGCTCAAGAAAAGTTCTCCTGCCCCTCTACTCTGCCACAGCTGGGATACTGCACAGGGTTCTCTTTAAAAAGGACAGGGAGAGTCCAACAGAGGGCCACAAAGATGCAGAGGGGACTGCAAAATCTCTCTGAGGAGGAGAGGATGAGGGACCTGGGGCTCTTCAGCCTAGAGAAGAGCAAACTGAGGAAGAATGTTATCAATGATTATAAATACTCAAAGGGTGGCTCTCAAGAGGATGGGGTTGGGCCCAGTGCAAGGACAAGGGACAGTGGGTACAGGCTAGAACCCAGGAGGTTTCACTTAAATATGAGGAAAAAGTTTTATGTTGTGAGGGTGGTGGAGCACTGGAGCAGGCTGCCCAGAGAGGCTGTGGAGTCTCTGTCTCTGGAGACTTTCAAAACCCAGTGGGATGTGATACTGTGCCACCTGACTGTGCTTTGGCTGGGAGGTTGGGTTAGATGATCTCTGGAGGTCCCTTCCCATCACTACAGTCCTACAACCGTGACACAAAAGGGATTAAAAGAAGAGAGAGTTGCACAAAGCTGCATAAATAGCACTACTGAGCCCCAAAGCAGCAGTCTCTTGGTAGACAACCTCAGTCTGTTCCAGCAGATCACAGTAAACACAAAGTTTGAGCCAGGCCTGCTCAGACAAATAGACCACATATCTGTGTTTGCTGCTGCAATGAAATCTTAGTTACAGGGGAGCCATATCAGCACTAAATGGTCTCCCGAGGTCCCCTTCAAACTGCATTTTCCTATGATCATAGGACAGGGTTTATCTTGGTTTATTTGTTGCGAGCCTTTAGAGACAAAATAAAATGGAAGAGATTTGCTGAATTTTCTGTAGCAGGCACCACTGAAAAAAAGGAAAATATCTTTTAAATGGTTTGGTCATGGAGTGATTTTTAAAAAGCTGCTGCTTGGCATATCTAATAGAGTCAATCTTCAACCGCATCTGCATACACCATTGATTGGGCTGGTGGCCAAGGATTTGTCCTGTACTTGTCATTATTTGGGAGTATCTTGAATGGCTGTTGGGATTCTGTTGGGAAGGATGTCTAAGAACTTTTTAAAACTTAGTACTTGAATATAGCACTAATCCAGGTTGGGTGAGGAGTGGCTTGAGAGCAGTCTGGATGAGAAGGGCTTGGGGGTGTCAGCTGGTGGCAAACTCACAATGAGGCAGCAATGGTCACTGGCAGCCCAGGAGGCAGCCGTGTGCTGGGCTGCATCCAAAGCAGTGAGCAGCAGGACAGGGAGGGGATTCTGCCCCTCTGCTCTGCTGAAACCCCACCTGCAGTGCTATGTCCAGTTCTGGTCCAGCGTAAGGGGCACATTGAGCTGTCAGAGCAGATCCGCTGGAGGCCATAATCAGAGGGTTGGACTACCTCTACTATGGGGACAGGCTGGGAGAGTTGAGGCTCTTCAGCCTGGAGAAGAGAAGGCTCCGGGGAGACCTTAGAGCAGCCTTTCAGGACCTGAAGGGTGCTACAGGAGAGCTGAGGAGGGACTTTTGACAAAGACTGGTAGTGATAGGATGAGAGGCAATGGCTTTGAGCTGCAAGAGGAGAGACTGAGACCAGAGATTAGTAAGAAATTCTTTCGAGTGAGGTTGGTGAGTCACTGGAACAGGTTGCTCAGGGTTGCTGTAGGTGTCCCCTCCCTGGAGATGTTCAAGGTCAGGATGAAGTGTGGGAGGTGTCCCTGCCCATGGTAAGAGGGTTGGAACTGGATGATCTTTGAAGTCCCTTCCCATGCTGGTAACAGTTATAGACTGGGACCTGAGCTCTGTGCTGCCAAGGGGACAGCAATCCAAGAGGCAGCTCCATTGTGGATCTGTCTTATCCATCAATCTTTATTCGGCAAAGTCTGTAAGCTTTTCTGAACTCTCGAGTACATGCAGATGATTTCCTGCTGCTCCAAGAGATGAATCTAATTATGCTTTCTGCTCACAGTCATTTAGAGAAGCCCTTCCCCTTTGTCCACACTCAATATCCAAACACTAGATACAGGAGGGGAAAATACCGCATGAGGTTTGTTTTGCTGCTGGTGGATTAGCCTTCAGTGGTTGGTGATAAAATGTGGTGTGATGCAGAAAGCCTTCGCATCCCACCCCCGTGTGGAATGTGTTGCCTGTGTAACTAGGGTGAATTCCTGAGCTGGTGCAAGAGCTGCCGAGCAGCGCAGGAGTCTGTTGTGTTCCTCTCACACTGCAGCCATGGCACTCTGGAATTTAGGCAGAGATGAGCAGTGGCTGCCTGCCAGAATGAGCTATCCATGTGCTCTTAAAGGAAACACATCCCCTGCTGAGCAGCAGAAGTTCTGGCACTACAGAGGGATGTGATGGCCAGGCCCAAAGAATGATGGGAATGGAATTAAATCCAGTAGGTGACTGGTCAGCACTGGTGTTCCCCAGGACTCAATGCCAGGGCCAGTTGTCTTTGGTGTCTTTATCAATGATGTAGGCAAGGTGATTGAGGCAACTTTGAGTTTGCAGATGACACGAAATTGGTTTGCAGCGTTGAAGGTAGGAAGTCTCTGCGGAGGAACCTGAACAGGGTGGATTGATGGGCCAAAGTCAGTTGTATGAAGTTCAACATGACTAAGTGCTGGGTTTGCAACCCCATGAACGCTCCAGGCTTGGGGCAGGGTGGCTGGAAACTACTCAGCAGAAAAAGACTTAGGGGTGCTGGTTGACAGCCATCTGAAAATGAGCTAGTGTGTGAGCCCAGGTGGCTAAGGCCACCAGCATCCCCACCTGGATCAGCAATGGACCATGGAAATTATTTTGGCCCTGGGAGGGAACACTTTGGGGAAGCCACACCTTGAATCCTGGATTCAGTTTTTGGCACTCAAGAAGGACACTGAGGAGTTGGAGTGGGTCCGGAGAAGGGCAACAGAGCTGGTGGAGGTCCCTTCCAACCCCTGACACTCTGTGATTCACTGTTTCACCTTTGCACCAAACAAGCACAGAAATTAGGGGCGCTTTTCCAGGACAAAAATCTCCAGTAAAGAAAAACCAATTACTGTCATGCTGGGCAAGGTATCTGTTCCTGGAGATGCTGTGGGGTTTGAAAAGCCTTCTGATTTATCTTGTCTGTTTTAGCGAGCCATAGGGGACTGCACATCACGCTGCAGTTCTGCTTGCTGAGACTGAAGCTCCGCCACTCTGCTGCTCCTGTCTGCTTGACAGCATCACAGGGAGCCAGGTTTGGGTTGAGAGTTGGGGCCACAGAACAAGGTCCCATAGAAGAGCATTTTCTGGGAGAAGCAGATCCTTAGGGTCCCTTCCAACCTGACATGTTGTGGTTCTGCAATCCTTCCAGCAGCATTTCTAGGTAACTAATAAGGTATTTGACACACATAGCCCACCCAGTACACACCCACAAACACAAGTGAACAGAATATTTATCACCACGCATTTTTTTCTGGCCTTACAGCAGCCTGTGAAAGTCTGCACTAGTCCCTGAGCTCCAGGAGGAGCCTGTTTGTGCTGTTCCAGAGAGTCAACAACAGTTCCAGCAGGCTGGATCCAACCTGCACTGCTGCTTTTGCTGCCAGCAATGAAGGGCAAATCCTTCAACAAAATGGTCCCCTTCAGGGGCTTTCAGTTCAGCTTGTTGATAGGGTTGAAAGCCAGAGCTGCATTGTGTGAATCTATGGAGGTGGAATTTGACCTCTGAAAAGGAAGTATTCAATTGCCCAGAAGCACAGAATGCCAGGTTGGAAGTGACCCCAAAGTTCATCTGGTCCAAGCTTTCTAGGTCACAGTAGAGTTGAAGTGAGTTGGCCCAGCATCTAGTGAAGCTGAGTCCTCAAACTGTCCTGTGTAAGAGAATCCACTGCTTCCCTTGGGAGATGATTCCAATGTTGGACTTGCTTTCATGAGGAAACATTTTCTTCTGGAGTCCAATGGGAATCTCCCCACCAGGAACTTGTCTCCATCACCCCTTGTCTTTAGCATGGGACTCCTGTAAAAAGGGAGCCTCCATCTCCCTGGTAGCTACCCTTTATGTCCTGGTCCATGGCTCCCCTAAGCCTTCTCTTCTCCAAGCTGAACAAACCCTGCTCTCTGAGACTTCCCTTTTTCTGCCAGGTCCTCCAACCTTCTTCCGGCCCTTTGCTGGACATCATCTTCTACTGGGTGATCTGTGAATATTGCCCATGTGTTTCACACTCGTCCTGGGACAGCACCATGTCACTTGCATCAGCTGCCTACATGTGTTTCTCCCCTGACTGCAGCCACAGAATCTCATCACTGACTTTCTAGACATGTAACACATTTTCCTTCCCCTCCTGGCTTGGCTTCTTGTCTGTTCATGCATTGTCTGTATAGTACATGGTCATTTCCTCTTGTCCAGCTCATTCTTTGCTGCTCCCAGAAGTATCTTGGTACTCTGGGGCTAAGTAGACTCAGAAAAATTTCTTGGAAAAATGCCCAGCTTTTTCTTCTTTGCTTATATCAGATTCATAGGATGGATTAGGTTGGAAGAGACCATGAAGATGCTCTGGAGTTAAAACCAAGGTGTCATACAGGAAAAGGTGAACTCTGCTGTTGAGTGAGAGCATGAACTGAGAATTTGACCACTAAAGGCTGTAAAGCAATTAGCAGTGTGAGGCAAGCAGGCTTGCTCATGCTGCCTCCGTGCAAGCATACACCCACAGATCCACACTTAACACACAGATGAGCTGTGGCACTGTGTCGATGCTCCTGAGGGCACACTTGATTTTCTGAAACCAGGCTTACTTGACAGGAAAAATACAAATTATCTAAGAAACTCTTAGATGTTTAATATGAAGTCCAGCTTGACGTCATTAACAGGTCACAATGAGCAGTCTGCACCTGCTAACTCAGCCAATGCTTATCCAAGCAGTCTAGAGAGAAGTGCAGAATGAAACTCTGGGATTCAGTGAGGTCTGATTATGGATGGCTCAAAGCCAAAATGCTTTGATTTGAAGTTTTGATTCCATAAGGTCAAGTGCTAGGTCCTGAACCTGGATCACAACAACCAGGCTTGGGGCAGAGTGGCTGGAAACTGCCTAGCAGAGAAAGACTTGGGGGCACTGATTGATAGCTGTCTGAAAATGTGCCAGAAGGTGCCCAGGTGGCCAAGAAGGCCACCAGCATCCTGGCCTGGATGAGCAGGAGTAGGGAAGTGATTGTGCCCCTGTACTCAGCACTAGAGTGGCTGTGCCTCGAATCCTGCATTCAGTCTTGAGCAGCACACTCCAAAAAGGACATTGAGGTGCTGGAGCAGGTCTAGAGAAGGGCACCAAAGCTGGTGAAGGGTCTGGAGAACAAGTCTGGTGAGAAGCATTTGAGAGATCTGGGGATATTTAGTCTGGAAAAGAGGAGGCTGAGGCACAGAACACCTTCCTATCCACTGATACAGCTAGGAGAAACACAGAGTTTTGTCCTCTCCTAGATGAAGAGCTCCAAATCACAAATGGACCTCTTTGGAAAGCATTCAGTGATGGAGCTCTGATCTCTTGTTGAGTGGATGTAGCAATCCTTCTGTTTCTGCTGTAGCAATGCATGGAGTAGGCAAGGATCACTGGATGTCACGGAGGGAGTGAAAGCTTGGGTGCCTCATCACCCTAGAGAGAGGGCTGGCTGTGAGGAATAGGAACTAAGATGAGCTGCAGGACTGAAATGTGGCCATGTGCTCTGAAGTTTACCACTGGCTCACCCTTCCCCTTAGCACATGCATCTCCTCCAGCTACAACCAGCCTGGACATTTTAGTCATGGTACAGTTCCCTGCCACCAAGCTGATCAAATTATGGCAGTGTCTGGTTTACAATAGCACTGATTAAGCCACAGAGGAGGAAGCTAATTATAGAGGAGCAGGCTATTTACACACATGGATGCTGCAGCAAGCGCTGCAGGAGGCAGATGGAAGATTTGGAAAGGAAAAGAGGAAAGGAAAAGAGAAGGGGGGTGGAGGGGTGGGGAAAGGGCATATGGCAGCAGTCCACCGTTTCTGTGGGGAGTGCTACAGCCTCTCCTCCTCCTCCTCTCAAGGCAGGCCAGAGATGGGCTCAGCAGCACTGTCAGTGTTTGAGGGTAGTTACAAGATCATAGAATCATAGAATTGGTTCAGTTGGAAAAGGAAAGCTTTTAAAATGGAGGGCAGATTGAGACTAGAGATTAAGAAGAAATTTTTACACTGAGGGTGGTGAGGTACTGGAACAGATTGCCCAGGAAGGTTGTGGATGCCCTCTCCCTAGAGGCTGGATGGGGCCTTGAGCAACCTGGTCTAGTAGAAGGTGCCCCATGGCAGAGGTTTGGAACTTGACGATCTCTGAGGTCCCTTCCAAAGTAAGCCACTTTGTGATCTGTGTATCACTGAGTCCAGTCTTCAACCAAACACCTCCACAGCCACTACACCATGTTCCCAAGTGCCATGTCCACACATCCCTTGAACACCTCCAGGGATGGTGACTCCACTACCACTCTGGGCAGGCTGTTCCAATCCCAGACTGCTCTTGCAGCAAAGACATTTTTCGTTATCTCTGACCTAACCCTCCCAGGCACAATTTCAGGCTATTTCCTCTCCTGTCACCTGAGACTAGTGAGAAGAGGCCAACCCTCTCCCCACTGCAACCTCCTCCCAGGGAGCCACAGAGAGCAATGTGGTCTCCTCTCAGCCTCCCCCCGAAGAAGCCATGTTGATGTTGCTGGGCACGTGATTGTTCTGCTACAGACCAGAATAGCTCCAGCTTTATTTGAATGTCAACCTCTCAGCATATTCATCACTGAAGAAGGATTACAAAATTACACTGACTCACAAGAGCAGAATAGAGGAGTTTGGGGTTTTGGGGGGAGAGTTATTTTAGTGCAGAGTGATCTCATTTGTATTGATCCTCAGCTCTATAACATGTTTAAGGATGAGTGTACTTAGAGGCCAACCACATATCAAAAGCAGGGTCTGGGCTCAAATGGAGGCACAACCACACTGTGGGTACTTGCTCAGACAATTTATGCAGCAAATGGATCCCCACCTCAGATACTGCATCCAGTTCTGGTGTCCCTAGCAGAAGAAGGGCACAGAGCTATTGGAGTAAGTCCAGAGGAGGCCACAAAGATGATCCAAGGGCTGGACCACCTCTGCTATAAGGACAGGCTGAGGCAGCAGGGATTGTTCAGCCTGGAGAAGAGAAGAATCCAGAAGGACCGTACAGCTGTCTTCTGATAGCTGAAAGGACCCTACAGGACTGTTTCTAAGGGTGTCTAGAGACAGGACAAGAGGAATGGTTTGAAGCTGAGAACAAGCAGGGTTAGACTGGATCTTAGGAAGAAGGTTTTCAATATGAGGGTGGTGATACTGGAGTACATTGCCCAGAGCAGTTGTGGATGCCTCCTCCCTGGGGATGTTCAAGGCCAGGCTGGATGACCAGGAGATGAAAGACAAAAGAAAAATTTGTTAACTGCAAATTCATAGAAATGTTGTTTTGGGTCTCCAGGGAGCCTGCTGTTTGAGCAGGATGGCTGGCAAGCAGTGCTTGAGAAGCAGATCTTTTCCAAGACTGGAGCAAGCCAGACTTGCTCCTTGTGTAAGCTGGCTCAAAATGATAGAGCAGTTAAGGTTGGAAAAGACGTTGAAGACTGAGTCCAAACCTTTTCTAAAACTCTACTAGGGCTGGTGCTAAACCATGGCCCTCAGCACCACATCTGCCTCCTTGAAGCACCTCAGGGATGGGGACTCAACCACCTCCCTGGGCAGCCTGTTCCAGTCTTTGAGAACCCTTTCAATCAAGGAGTTTCTTCTCACCGTTGACCTAAACCTGTCGCGATGCAACTTGAAGCCATTTCCTCTTGTCCTATCATTTGTTACTAGGGAGATCAACCCCCACCTTACTCCAGCCTCCTTTCAGGGAGTTGTAGAGAATGAAAAAGTCTCCCTTCAGCCTTCTTTTCTCCAGGCTGAAACAACCCCAGTTCCTTCAGCTGCTCCTCACCAGACCCGTTCTGCCAACCTTTTAAGAGTTCGGATTACCATGTGACGCTTTCCTTGTAGGAGCTTAACAGTCATCAATGTTAGGGACAAGTTCTGCGCCAGGAAGGTGGTGGAGCACTGCGGTAGGCTGCCCAGGGGGGAGTTGAAGCCCCATCCCTGGACATATTCAAGGTCAGGCTGGACAAGGCTCCAAACAACCTGTTCCAGTGGACGATGTCCCTGCTGGGTGCAGGGGGTTTGGACAAGATGACCTTTGGAGGCCAATTCCAGCCCAACCAATTCTATGAGGGGCTATAGGGACTTTCCTCTCAGACACACAGAAATCCCCTGTACTCACATCAGTATTTTCCCAGCTGCTCAGCAGAAGTGCAGGTAGCACAAACAGGAGGAATCAGATTACTCCACTTTATCTGGTTCTTGAAGGGCATTTAGCAGAGCATTTTCAGCTCAAGAGGATCAGTTAGCACAGCAGGAAGGGGGGGAAGGCCATAATTTCCTCTCTGTGGGAATGACCATTGAGAAGTCAGGTGGTAGGAGAGCTATCAGCATTTCCTTTGTGAGGGTGAGCTTTGAAACAGGGGTCACCTGTTTAGTCTCTGCTTATAGAGGGCCTAAGTAGCACTCAGCTGGATTCTGAGGTGTTTTTCCTGCTGCAGCCTGGTGGGTAATTTTTTGAAAGAGGACTGAGGAGCAGAAGATGATGTGTGAGCTATCTCTGGGCTGTCAGTAATTCCACCTCTTCCACACCATCACTGAAAGCATGAGATACCAGCAGATAGTTGCTGCTTGGAGTCCAACACCTCTGGCTGGGATGCAGAAGATGACACTGAGAGACAGGCTGTCAGTGCATGCGTGCAGAGGGGAAGGAACAAGCTGCCTGATCCGAGATGTTTTCCTTCAGCTGGCACAAGCTCAGCTTTGTCAGGATCCATAGGATCACAGGACGGCTCAGGCTCGAAGTGACCTCAGAGATCATCAACCTCCCTGCCACGGACAGAGACACCTCTCTACTACACTTAGCTGCTCAAGGCTTCATCCAGCCTTACCTTGAATAGCTGCAGGGAGGAGGCATCCGCAACTGCTCTGCACAATGTATTCCTGTCTCACCACCCTCATACTGAAGAACTTGTTTTGAGGATCAAGTCTAACCCTGCACTTCATCAGCTTCACACCATTTTCCTTGTCCTGTCTCTAGACACCCTGATGAAAAGTCCCTCTGCAGCCTTTCTGTAGAATCCCTTTAGGTACTGGAAGGAAACTGTAAGGTCCCTCCACAGACTTCTCTTCTCCAGACTGAACAACCCCAGCCTGTTCTCATAGCAAAGGTGCTCCAGCTCTTGGATCACCTCTGTGGCCTCCTCAGGAGAGCTGATGAGAGACTTTTTGCAAGAGCAAAGAGGATGAGGGGCAATGGCTTTGAGCTGGAAGAGGGGAGATTTAGAGTGGTAATTAGGAAGAAATTCTTGATAGTGAGGGTGCTGAGACACTGAAACAGGTTGCCCATGGAAGTTGTGGATGCCCCCTTCCTGGAGGTGTTGAAGGCCAGGTTCAATGAGGTCTTGAGCAACCTGGTCTAGAGGGAGGTGTCCCTGGAAGGGGGTTAGGAGTGGATGATCTTTAAGTTCCTTCCAATCCAAATCATTCCACAATTCTATGAGTGGATCTCTTTTTAGATAATAGCAGAATCACATCCTTCCAGCTGCAGCTATAACACTTCTAATGTTTAACAAGCCACAAGACAAGGATGAGGAGAATAATTTACTTGCCCCATAAAAGTGCAGTAGTTACACGGAATGAACACATCACTCTGATGGTATTCCCATTCCACACAGTTCCCTGTGGCTTATTTCATTTTAGACTTTTTTTTTTTTCTTTTTGAGGGAAATTAATTCAATGATGATACAGTTTCTTCTGGGTCGGAGAGACTGGGTTAGGCAGAAAGAAATGACTGCTCAGCAATAGAAAGATGATGCTTTGCCTGGCTTTCAAGCCTGCTACTGGGACAATAGATGGATATAAATTTCAACAAACACAAAATAAGGCAAATTGGAGAGCTGCTCCAGAGGGACTCTGAAATGAGACAGAAACAAATGGGTTTATGGAAGTGGAAACCAAAATACTGCATTTCTTAGATCATGTTTCCTGAAGGCATAAAAAGATATTAAGAAGTCATTAGCTATGCAGGCTTAGCCACCTGAGAATCTCTGGGAATGGCATTTCAGTTCTGCTTCCTAATGACCATGTGGGTTTGGAGAAGTGAAAGGACAACAGAATTAATTCTTCTGGAGGAGTTCTGTGCAAGGAAGATGGCAGTGCTCCTAGCAGCTCCAAGATCAGCTTCTCACCCAAACACGCATTTAAAGGTCAGATCTGTGTCAGATCTACTCATGGTGGCTGGTATTTCAGTCTGTGCTAAGGCTGCAGAGGTGCTGCTAGCAGCTTCTGTGGATGTCTTGTTATCTGTCTAGCAACCTTTCCATCTGTCTGAGGGTTTTGTGTCCTCTAGTTCTGTAAGGCTGTGCATTGTACTTCTCTCGTTTTATGCTCTTCTGGGGTACAGCAAAACTTTTGGGGCAGGGTAAAAGCTGATGGCTGATGTAGTCACTTGGCAGTCAGAGGTTTGTCTTCCCTGCAGGGGATGCTTGCTTTGCATTCAGGAAGAATCTTATAGTGGCAGAGGTTGGAAGGGACCTCCAGAAATCATCCAGTCTGACACCCCTGCCAAAGCAAGATCACCTAGGAGAGGTCACACAGAAACACCCATATGGGTCTCCAAAGTGTCTAGACAAGAAGACTCCACAACCTCTCTGGGCAGTCTGCTCCAGGGCTCCAGCACCTTCATAGCAAAGGCGTTTCTTATGTTGAGATGAGACTTCCTGAGTTCCAGTCTGTATTTGTTGCCTCTAAGGTCATCCAGTTCAACCTTCAACTTGTGACAACCACAGGTGTTACACTATGTCCCAGAGTGCCATGCCCACACATTTCTTGAACGTCTCCATGGATGGCAACTCCACCACCTCCCTGGGCAGGAAAGTTTCTTTCCTGATCTCCAACCTAAACCTTTGGCACAATTTCAGGCCATTTCTTCTTATTGGATGATGGCACCCAAAGTGTAGCAGTCAATGGCTCAATGCCCAGGTGGAGATGGGTGACAAGTGGTGTCCTCCAAAGCTTTGTATTGGGACCAGTGCTCTTCAATGTCTTCATCAGTGATATAAACAGAGACTGAGGCACCATCAGCAAGTGTTCAGATGATGACTGAAAGGATAGAATGAGTGGCATCCATACCTTGTCCATGTGAACATGCTTTAGCAGGGGAGTTGGACTCAGTGATCTCCAGAGGTCACTTCCAACTCCTGCCACTCTGTGCTTCTGTAAATGCAGACTTTCATGCTATAGCATGAAGGCCAGCAGAATTTGTGGCTTCTGAGTAAACTCCTATCTCCAGCAATCCATTATGCAGAAAGAAGCTGAGGTGAAGGAAAAAAAAAAAAAACAACAAAAAAATCAGGGGGGAGGAGGAGGATACCAGACAATAAGGACGTGTCTCTAGGGGGCAGCTAAGTTCTAAATCACTTCTATGGTGTTCTTGAAATGCCAGTGAATGTTTCCAAGCATTCTATTAAAATTTCATGATCAATAAGGTTGCAAGTGGCACTGTGCACAGGCTAAAATACCTGCTGACAATTCAGTGGCATGTGAGTGGAACCCAAAGTTCTGCAGCCTCAGCTGTGCTGCCCTCTCCAGATCATCTCTTTCATTAGAAGTTATCTGTCAAAAGGGTGCTGAATGTGAGCTGAGTGTAGATCAAAGGCAGCACTGATGCTTCTCTGGGGTATTTACTTCCAGAAGTAGGTGACTGGTTATTCAAACATAGTCTAGCTGCTCCAGAATATAGCCTCTCAGCTAGACTTGTTTACCCCAGCCCTTATCTAACTTGGCCTTGAACACCACCAAGGAGGAGGCATCCACAACCTCCCTGGACAACCTGAAACAGAAGCTCACCACCCTCACACTGAAGAACTTCTTTCTAAGATCCAGTCTGATCCTGCTTTCACTCAGCTTCATACCATTCGCCCTTGTCCTGTCTCTAGACACTTTCATGAAAGTTCCATCTCCAGCCTTTCTCTAGGATCCCTTCAGGTACTGGAAGGCAGCTCTAAAATGTCCCTGAAGTCTTCTTTTCTCCAGGCTGGACAACCCCAGCTCCCTTAGCCTGTCCTCATAGCAGAGTGATCCAGCCCTTGGATCATCTTTTTGTCCTCCTCTGTACTCACTCCAGCAGCTCTGTGTCCTCCATGTGCTAGAGACACCAGAACTGGATGCAGTATTGGAGGTGTGGTCTCAGCAGGGCCAAGGGGCAGAATCCCCTCTCTTGCCCTGCTGGCCACACTCCTCTTGCTGCAGCCCAGCACACAGCTGCCTTCTGGGCTGCATGAGGGCACTGCTGGTTCATGCTGAGCTTCTTAGCAACCAACACTCCCAAGTCTCATTCTCCAAGGCTGCTCTCAACCCACTCTGCACCCAGCCTAGTTTTGTGCCTGGAGTTGGCCTGACCCAGATGCAGGACCCTGCACTTGCACAAATGTGCTGTTTGGTTCAGTTGAGTCTTAGGTGCATGCTATGCCCTGTGAAATAACACAAGCTCAGGAATAAGGAATGAGCACATCCTGTCACATCTTCTTATGCCTGCAGGTATGCTGTGGCTTAATGGTGATGCACTCTCCTGAGGTATGGGAAAACTGGATTTACATCACTTTTTATTCTTACAAGTTGTCATGCTTATTAAGCAAAAAATAAGGGAACAGTTGGGGCATACCATCACTGCTGTCTTCATCAAGACAACACACTGATGCTCTCTGAGGCATTACATCTTCACTGGGCTGTAAGAGCTCCTGGTAATTCTGCAGCAGCTGGAGGCTTTGTGGGAATAGGCTTGTCCAATATTAAGGATAAAAGGAGGTTGGAGCGAGGTGGAGGTTGGTCTCTTCTCCCTAGTATCAGGTGATAGAACAAGCGGAAATGGTATGAAGTTGTGGCAGGGGAGAGTTAGGAGGGATATTAGGAAAAATTTCTTTGATTCAAGAGTAGTCAGGGATTTGAGCCACCCTCCCTGGAAGTGTTGAAGAAACGTGTGGATGTGGCACTCTGGAACATGCTGTAATGGCAATGGTGGTGTTGGGTAGAAATGTGGCCTCAGTGACCTTAAAGGTCCCTTCCAACCCAAACAGCTCTATGATTCTACGATGATGTTTGAGTCATGCAATACAATTCCCATGTTTTGCAGTAGGAAAATGTTCTATTAACTCTCAGTGCCTCTGACCATCAGAACCTTCAATACACTTCCATGGCTGCTTTGTCTGGTTGTGCACATGTTCAGTGAATCGATTCCTTTCCCCTTAAAATGATCTAAACCACCCCATTTTAGTGTCCTTTTTGTGCTTTGAAATACTCTTACGTTTCTTATCTGGCTGGATAGCTTCCCAGGGTTTGCTTGGAACTATGACACATTAAAAACCAGACATTGGGGTTTATTGTATCTATCAGGGAGATGGTAAAGCAAAGCAATATAAACACATTGTAGGACCACTCTAACTCACAGTAATGGCCTTGGAGCCTTCTGTGGGAGAGCAGCTCTTACAAATTAGCAAGTAAATGTGTAGTATCTTGCTCATTTATTTGGACAATTGCTCTTTAAATAATTTATGACAGCACTTCATAGTGATCAACTAGGAGAGATACTGTAGTTGTATGTCTTGCAAGAGGGAAGAGGGAGCAGTAATCACAGAATGGTAAGGGATGGAGAGGACCTGCAGAGATCGAATCCAACTGCCCTGCAAAGCAGGATCAGCCAGGGCAAGTCACACAGCAACACATGGAGGCTGGTCTTGAATCTCTCCAGAGAAGGAAACTCTACAGCCTCCCTGGACAGCCTGCTCCAGAGCTTGAGCACCCTCAGTAAAAGAGGATTTTTTTCATGTTGAAGTGAAATTTCCTGCGATTGGGTTTACATCCATTGCTTATTTTATTCCCTGCTGCCCCTCCATCAGCCTGCCTGACCTCTGCTGAAAACACACTTTGCTCTTTCATTTTGCAAAGGCATTTTCAGTTCACCAGAAACCTCTCCTATACTAAGTCAAAAAATCACGTAAATTGGGTTTGGTCAGGTTGTTTGGGTTGGTTTTATGCTGGTTGAGATTTGGTCGATTTTTGTTGTTGTAGTTGATTTCCTTTTTTTTCTTTGGATTGCTTGGTTGCGTTTTTAACCAGTGGAATCTTTGAACATTAAACTAGCTCAGGGTTTTCTGGCTCAGATTACAAGGGGGTAGCAGTGCCTGGAGGCATTTTTGCTTGACCAGAGCACAGAGCATCACTCCTACAATAACAGAAAGCAGTTTCATGCAATACTTGTGCATTTTTCAGGTTGACACAGAAAATGGTAACTCCTTTTTTTTCTGCTGGTTGAAATGGAAAGCTTCACAACTCCCCTGTCGTACCTTTGGAACTTTGTGCCATCTCAAATATTTGCCAATTCACAGCTGGTCTAATCCTTGGGTTCAGGCCATCATTTGTTTGGACTTAATATCTGCTTTTCTCTCTCCAAGATGCTTCCTGAGCATGAGTTAAAGAAGCCATGGCATGTTTGGGTCTTCTTAGGGGCAATGGTAATCCTAAACTGCTATTCTCCCCTTCCCTTTATACCAGTAGCCTTCCCTTGTACCTGAAAGGGAAGACTGATTCTGAGTTACTGCTATCAGGAAGGATCTTGGTCTCCAAACAATTTCCACTCTGGATATTGGTGGTTCATAGAATCCTTTGGACACTGATAACTTTACTCAAGTGAGACCTCACCTGCAGTGCTGTGTCTACCTGTGGGGCTGCTGACATAAGAGAGACATGGATCTTCTAGAGACAGTCCAGGGGAAAGCCATGAAGATGATTAGAGGGCTGGAGAACGTCTCCTATGGGGACAGGCTGAGAAAGCTGGGGCTGTTCAGCCTGGAGAAGAGAAGGCTCCAGGGAGACCTTAGAGCTGCATTTCAGTATCTGAAGGGAACCTACAGGAAGGCTGTGGAGGGACTGTTTCAAAGGGCTTGTGGTGACAGGACGAGGGGCAATGGTTTGAAACTGGAGCAGGGGAGATTTACGTTGAACATCAGGAGGAAATTCTGTGCAATGAGAGTGGTGAAGGGCAGGTTGCCCAGGGATGTGGTTAAGATTACATGCCTGAAGTCATTTAAAGTCAGACTCTGTGTGTCCCTGTGCAGCCTGCTGTAGCTGGAGGCGTCCCTGCTGAGTGCAGGGGGATTGGACAAGATGACCTTTGAGGGTCCTTTCAAACCTAATGCAATGTGAGAGTCTGTGAATCCTGGCAAGATTGAAGTTCATTTTTATGTTAGCCACTGTGGTGGTGTCACTGAAGAGACAATCCTTGCTCAAGGGTACTGTGCATTGGAGAACGGAAAGGTTTGCTCTTTTTTCTTCCATTTTTTCTTCCCATTATGCTAAAGGCAGGGAAATATCCATGGTAACTGTGTGTGATATGATGGCAAATGTGTCATTTCTCTGTGTGTGTGAAGCAGTGACAGCTGCATGGTACCATTTCTAAGCATTTTCAGCGTATGTGTGTTGGGCAAGACTAGAAAGTTCCCTCACACATTGCTGACTTGAAAGCATCAGAGATTCAGTATCCTGTGTTTGTTCTTCTCCTCATGCTTTGCTTTAATCTCTAGGAGTGAGGTGCTGGGGAAACGCACCTTGCCAGCAAACTCTCCAAGCTTGCGAATCTTTGGAGAGTGTAATTAATGTCCTTTGAGACCCTTCCAAGTGAGGAGAGAAATGAGTGTAAATTTACTGCTACTTCTTACTATTTCTGGGCTGCAAACCTCCATGTCCTCCTGGGTTTAGTGAGAATCCAACATCACTTCAAAACTCCTTAGAATTATTGACAACTTCCAGGTTTCTCAGCAGGGTTGCGGCAAGCTCTCCAGCTGTCTTCTGTAGCTCAAATGCTAGCAAATGCTGCAGCAGCCTGGGCTGTTACTCGGAGAGGGACCTTTGCTCTGACTGGATATTCTGGAAGCTTTCAAGAAAGACATCAATGCGCTGTAAGATTTGTTAGGACATGGTTTAGTGGCTGTGGTGGTCTTAGGTTGATGGCTGAACTCAGTAATTTCTGAAGTCTTTTTCAATCAAAATGGCTCAATCATTCAAGTAACTGCCTAATTTGAGGCAGAAGGGCTCCTGATTCTCTTTATAGTGGACACCCCCACAGGGCAGTCCAGCCCCCTGGAGTCTGAAGGAGTGTCCCTTGCTTTCCTTGGTTGTGATAGGTGGTTCTAGGCTGACTTGGCTTTTAGCTTAGGCACTTAGCAGGAACGTTGTCACATAGTCTATGCTGGAGACATTATAGCTTGGCTGGCTGGCTGGCAGCTGGGCTCTTCTAAAACTTCTTTGTTCTGGAGGCTCTCAAAACTCTCTGCTAGATGAGAAACTGAGACATCATGCTTGAGAAGGCTGATTCAAATCCTGCCCACTGCCTGGCACAGTTCTTCGTGTGTCTGCCTTCTCCAACAGATTTCTTCCAGGCAATGAAGAGAAATTCAAAGATCTGAGCATTTTGCTCTGCTTTGAAGTGGGGCAACTCTGCAAATTCTACTGACATGATTTCTTCCCTTGTTGATACTGCCTAGCATCCTGTTGGCTTTCTTTGCCCCTGCAGCTCATTCTGCACTCATGCTGAGCTTGTCCACCAAGAAAGGTTCCTTTCCACAGGGCTGCTCTCCAGCCAGGTGGCTCTTCTGTACCAGGGTTGCTGCAGTGCAGATTTCAGAGACAGGCACACATCTCTTTTGCTGTTTTCAAGGACATTGTTCATGTCCTTTTAACATTCAGTCTGCCTGGTTTCCTTCCCATTTATTTGACTGTGGGTTCTGCAAATTTAGCTAAGACCAGAAACCCTCCAAGTTCAATAATCACTACACACATTTTATTACCCATGTTCACACTTGTGTTTTTCCCAGCCCAGCACTTAAAACCTAGGCAAGCAATGAATTTAATTATCTTGTAAAATATTGGAATTCTTTCCAGACATAATATTGAGGCTCTAGGGACAGCAGCTTTTTGATTCTCGAAATATGACATGTCCTACTTAAGTCCTAATTTCTGCTACAGTGTTTATTGCTCCTTAGGACAGACTTAAGGAGGGCCCAGCTTCTTTATTTAGAGTAGTATTGCAGTGTGTTTGGTAGATGATGGTAGGTGTATTTGAGAAGAGAGTAGTACCTATGGGTGCTGGTTGGCAGCCATATGAACATGAACCAGCAGTGTGCTCAAGTGACCAAGGCAGCAGAGAGCATCCTGGCCTGCATCTGCAACGCTGTGTTAAGCAGGAGTAAGGAATTGATTGTTCCCTGGCCTCAGCACTGGAGAGGCCACACTTGAGCACTGCCTCCAGTTTTGGGCCCCTCACTACAAGAAGGATATTGAGTTGCTGGACAAGGTCCAGAGAAGGGCACCAAAGCTGGTGAAGGGTCTGGAGAACAGGGCTGGTGAGGAGCATCTCAGGGAACTGTGAGTGTTTAGTCTGAGAGGAGACGTCACTGGTTGCAGTGAGGTGGGAGTTGGTCCCTTCTCTGTAGTATCAGGCAATAGAAGAGGAAATGGCATGAAATTGTGCAAGGGGAGAGTTATATTGGAGATTAGGAAAAACTTCTTTGCCACAAGAGTGGTCAGGCATTGGAGCAGGCTGCCCAGGGAGGTGGTGGAGTCACCGTTGCTGGAGGTGTTCGAGAAACATGTGGACGTGACACTTTGGGACATGATTTAACGGCTATGGTGGTGTTGGGTTGAAAGTTGGACTCAATGATCTTGGGGGCCTCTTCCAACTGTGTGATGACCCAAAAGTTGTGGGGTCTAGGTTTCTCTTTCTTTGGTTCTGATGGCATGAATGGATTTACACCTTGATGTGAACACAGCATTGATTTCCTTGTCCAGAGGATGCATTCAGAGGCACCCTCGAAAAGAGCAGCACCCTGTAACCTGTTCATGCCTCTTAATGCTTGGGTTAAAGGAGAGTGGGAAGACAAAGACTAGCCACAAACCCTACCTCTGCAAGCTGAGTTTGCAAGTGTTACAACTCTATCTCTGAGCTGTGCCTAGCAGATAGAGCTGTAGATGTAGGTCCAAAGTGACTGGAATTTCAGCCTTCTTTCATAGAATCATAGAATCAGTCAGGGTTGGAAGGGACCCCAAGGATCATCTAGTTCCAACCCCCCTGCCATGGGCAGGGACATCGTACCCTAGATCAGGCTGGCCACAGCCTCATCCAGCCTGGCCTTAAACACCTCCAGGGATGTGGCCCCAACCACCTCCCTGGGCAACCCATTCCAGGCTCTCACCACTCTCATGGTGAAGAACTTCTTCCTCTCGTCCACTCTGAATCTCCCCACCTCCAGCTTTGCTCCACTCCCTCTAGTTGTGTCATTACTTAAAATGTCCCTCCCCAGCTTTTTTGTAGGCCCCCTTCAGATTCTGGAAGGTCACCTCAGAGCCTGCTCTTCTCCAGACTGAACAGCCCCAACTCTTTCAGTCTGTCCTCATAGCAGAGGTGCTCCAGCCCTCTGATCATCCTCATGGCCCTTCTCTGGACACACTCCAGCTTGTCCACATCCCTCTTGTAATAGAGGCTCCAAAACTGGACGCAGTACTCCAGGTGGAGTCTCAATAGAGCAGAGTAGAGGGGGAGAATCACCTCCTTTGACCTGCTGGTCACA
>VWZI01012115.1:37882-76108 GCA_013396835.1 Psilopogon haemacephalus | reverse complement strand
GCCTGTCCTCATAGCAGAGGTGCTCCAGCCCTCTGATCATCTTTGTGGCCCTCCTCTGGACCCTCTCCAGCAGTTCCATGTCCTTCTTGTGCTGGGGGCTCCAGAACTACACACAGTACTCCAGGTGGGGTCTGACAAGAGCAGTGTAAAGGGGAAGAATCCCCTCCCTTGCCCTGCTGGCCACGCTGCTCTTGATGGAGCCCAGGACATGTTTGGCTGTCTGGGCTGCATGTGCACACTGTTGGCTCATGTTGAGCTTTTCCTCTACCCAGGTCCTTTTCCTCAGAGCTGCTCTCCAGCCATTCACTACCCAGCATGGATTTGTGCTTGGGATTGCAGCGACCCAGGTGCAGGACCTTACACTTGGCCATGTTGAATGTCATGAGGTTAGCCTGGGCCCACCTCTGCAGCCTGTCCAGGTCCCTCTGGATGGATCCCTGCCCTCTAGCAAGTCAAGGCTCCAGCATGGCTCCTCACTTGCAGAAGTGCTGTGGTTTTTATAAACACTGTTTTTTTTGTTTGGTCTGTGTTTCTTACCAAACAGTGAACCTGGCGAATTATTGAATCAAAGAAAAATGTGAAGTGCTGCAGTTCTGCCACAATGCAGAAGGAGATAATAAATTTTAAAACCTTACAACCAACATTAAAACTTTTCTCCTCACACCTGCTCCCTCTTATTTCTTCATTAGGAATTCTTTCTTACTCTACAGAACAGCAGACCACTTAGTGTATCTTTTTCCTAAACATTCTCTCTAATCTTTCTGTTCTTGAATTTCATCTTCTTTGGTCATACCTTTCCTGCCGTGGTGTTATCCACTGACTCACTTGCTCACTTCGATCTTTGCTATGCCTCCACATCAAGCAGCTTTTCCATTGGGTTAAACAGGATTGTTCATTGCAAGAGAAAAAGGAATTGTTTTCTCTCATATTTGCAGCATTTTGAGGCTTTGTATGACTGACCCCCCTTTAATGTTTTGTTTTAGCAGACTGTCTTTTTTCTTTTCAGGGTAATTTTCCTCTAAAACATTCAGGAAGGCCTAGCTAAATTATAGATGTCAACATGTACTCTGGAAGGAATTGCCTGTTTTGTTGAACTAACCCATACTCTCAGACAAGAGGTTCAGATTCCATTTGCAATTGTAGGAAAAAGAGACTTTTTACCTGACTTACATAACCAGCTTGCGTACAATGTGTGTTTGTCAGGTGAAATTTTAAAACATTCAAAAGTTTTCTGGAGACAGCAAGGAAAAAGAAATCACTTTGAATGAATTTGAGGTCACTGTATATTTTCTCCTGATGCCATAGTGAAATGAGGCTGAGCAACAACTCTACCTCTAAAAGCATGGATGATTTCCAGCATACTTAAGATTCTATGCAATACAAGGAGAGCACTCTTGGATGCCTTCTGTGCAGTAATTACTACTACGTTTTTTTCTTTGTCTTCAGTCATCCACTGTGTAGTCAGCAGGCACCATCAATCTGAGGTGTAAAGAATGATTTTTCTACTTCATCTCTTGCATCTTTCACACAGAGGGTAAAATACCTTTCTGTGCAGGTGTGCACTGCATTCTACCTGCTCATTTGCTGGTGTTTCTTCTCCTTCCAAACAAATATAAGCTGAAAATGTGAATATATTTCAGTTCATTCTTCATACACTGAAGCAGATGTGGTTAACCCCACTGTTTAAAAAAAATAAATAAATTGATGTGTAATAGAATATTTTAGAAATACTAAGTAAAACCTGGTGCTGAATCATTATTGAATTATCTGGGCTTTAACAGAAGCAGCTCTTCTGTCTCTGGAGCTTTCAGAATAAGTTCTGGTGGGAAAAAATCAAAGAAACAAACAAAAAAAGGTGATGTGATAGGAGAGAAGGACTCACTTTTGGCTAGAAAATACTAGAAAGAGGAATTTAATATGCTTGTGGTTGGAAAGAATTTTTATGATCTGTGATTAATTTCACTGAATGCTGTGTTTTAAACCTATTTTCAAAACATTTTATTTACATTCATTCCCGTTCTGACCTAGCAAATTTGCAGTTAATGATGACTATGGCTGCTGACCAGGCGATAGGTAGTTACTGCTCTTGATTCTTGCACTAGGAATAAAATCAACTTCTGTGTCGAGTATAAACCTGTTTGCATGCTGTGGCATACTCTTACTGATAAAGCGCCATCATTTCTGTATCCACCTAGGCTTATACTGTCTTTGTAAAGCAAAGCAAACAAATAATGGAATCTGTTACAACCTGCTCCTTGTCCTTTTAAGTAACTCCGTGATTGCACCACTTCAGGAATTTTCTCACCTATGACTTCATTTTGACCACATCTTTGTTTCTCAGCATCTTTGACATAGCCCCTTTTTAGCCACGTCATTAATTTGGTATCTGCTTATGGACTGGGTCACAGGATGTCAGAGGTTGGATGGGACACAAAGAGATCAGAGACTCCAATGCCCCTGCCAGAGCAGGACCGTGCAATCTAGCTCAGATCACAGAGGAACACATCCAGACAGGCCTTGAAAGTCTCCAGAGAAGGAGGATCCACAAGCTCTCTGGGGAGCCTGTTCCAGTGCTCTCTGACCCTTACAGTAAAGAAGCTTCTCCTTGTGTTAAGGTGGAACCTCCTGTGCTGCAGCTTACATCCATTGCTTCTTGTCCTATCACACTGAGCAACTGAGCCTGTCCCCCTGATCCTGACTCCAAGCCCTCTGTTATTTATAAACATATATTAGATCCTCTCTCAGTCTTCTCTTCTCCAGACTAAGGAGCCCCAGGTCCCACAGCCTCTCCTCATAAGGCAGTGCTCCAGTCCCCAAATCATCCTTGTAGCCCTCTGCTGGACCTTCTCCAGCAGATCCCTGTCCCTCTTAAACTGGGGAACCCAAACCTGAATGCAGTATTCAGGATGGGGTCTCACCAGGGCAGAGTAGAGCGGGAGGAGAACCTCCTTTGATCTGTTGGACATGCTCTTTTTAATACATCTCAGGATCCCATTGGCCTTCTTGGCCACAAGGGCACATTGCTGTCCCATGCAAAACTTGTTTTCCACAAGGACTCCCAGGTCCCTCTCCACAGAGCTGCTCTCCAGCAGATCACATCCCAACCTGTACTGGTCCAGTTTATTATTCCTCCCCAGATGCAGGACTCTGCATTTGTACTTGTTGAACCTCATTAGGTTCCTCTGTGTCCAGCTCTTCAGTCTGTCCAGGTCTTGCTGGATGGCCACACAGCCTTCAGCTGTATCAGCCAAGCCTCCCAGTTTGGTGTCACCAGCAAACTTGTTGAGCAGACTCTGTCCCCTTATCAATGTCATTGATGAAGATGTTGAACAACACTGGACCCAGCAGTGGTTCTTGGGGGACTCCACTGATTACAGCTCTTCAGCTGGACCTGGCACCATTAACCACCTCTCTTTGAACTCTGTCTTGGAACCAGTTCTTAATCCACCTCACTGTCTGCTCTTCCATCCCACACTGCCTGAGCTTTGTCATTAGAATGTCATGTGAGACAGTGTCACAGGCCTTGCTAAGCTCAAGGTAGGCTACATGCACTGGTCTCTCTAAATCTACCCATTCAGTTATGGTATCATAAAATGCTATCAGATTAGTCAAGCATGATTTCCCTTTGTTAAATCCGTGCTGACTGCTCCTGATAACCTTCTTCTCTTTCAAGTGCCTTGAGATGCCCTCCAGAAGGAGCAGCTCCATCATTTTTCCAGGGATGGAGGTGAGGCTGACTGGTTGATAGTTCCCTGGAACATCTTTCTTGCCCTTTTTGAAGGCTGGGATGACATTAGCTCTCCTCCAGTCCTCATACACCTCTCCTTTCTGCCGTGATTGGCAAAAATGATGGAGAGTGGCAGAGCAATAACATCAGGCAGCTCTCTCAGCACCCTTGGGTGCATCTCATCATCATCATCATATTTCTAAGGTAACCCTGCAAATACATGCATGCAGAAATTGGGAGATCCTAAGCAGTAGTGTAATACTCATGTCTTTTAGTGTATGAATAATTTCAGAAAGTCTGTTTGATATTTGCTGCTCCCAGGTAAGACAATGTTACCTGACTGCCCAAAGTGCAGTCAGTATCAGTGTAAAGGCAGGAACACAACAGAATGCAACATATTAGGTTAAACTGACCCTGCTGAGCCAGAAGCTGTGTAGAGGAAAGGAAAAGGAAAAGTAATCTGTCAAACAAGAATGGAGCTGATGCTAAATAGAAAGCAGAGTATGAAAATTAATCTCTTCCTCCTGCTCAACCCTCTTCTTCTTGTTTGTTTCATATCTTGGTGTGGTTTAGGTTTGGTTTGGTTTTTTGCTACTCCATCTCATTTTTTGTTTGTTTGCTTTCTACCTGCTCTGCCTGAAAATTAGGTTTCTGCCCTGCTGGATTGTAATTACTGTTGGCAAGTATCATAGTGTGCTGCAATCATTGTGCTTGCATAGGTCTAGGCTTGGCTCAGTGATTTTCTAGCATATTTTCCTAGGAAGAATTAGGGCACAGCTAGGTTGTTTTCCTAGAATTTAATCCTGATCACATTACAATTCTTCAGTAAAATCTACAATGAGGTAGAGGGAAGACCTTTCCAGGTCTTTTGAAGAGTGTTTTCTTCCTGATTTTGAAGACCAGACCTCATGCATTTCATTCAGGCAGGTCAAAACCACAAATGGAGGAAAATGGGAGGCAGTCTTGTGACAAAAGTGTTTGACGCAATTGGTCTTTTTAAGGGTAAATACCTTTCAGTCATTGTCTCTTCATTCATTATCCTCATAGATAAGCTGAGGAGATATGATATAGACAGTTGGTCTGTAAAATGGATTGAAAACTAGCTCAGCAACAGAGTTCAGAGAGTTGCCATCAGTGGCACAGAGTCAAGCTGGAGGCTGTTATGAATTATGTACAATTAATAATCAATATTTGTTTTGATATCCAGGCAAAGATTGTTAATAACTATGAAATTCATTTATTAACATTAAATCTCACCAGAAAATATTTTAAACGTTCGAAATGCACAGATTGGATACTTATACACACAGGGAACAGGCAAAACTAGAACACTTTGAGAAATAAATAGTAGATGAAAGCATTAAAACTGGAAAGAGGTTCTTAGTTTCAAATATACCTCTTGGCCACCAGAGGACTTGAGAAGCTCCTTTCTGCTACTAAGGCAGAAGGGCACAAGTGAATCTAGATACAGAATTTCTTAGAGAGAGGCTTTGAATATTTACTCACAAAATTAGAGAATTAGCCCCTTACTCACAGGCTAGCTACAGCTTCAGACATCACCCAGACACTTTCAGGGAGTTCTGTCAATGTCTCGTCAGCCGCTGAGGCTTCTGATTCTTCCCAGGCTTCACAGGATGCAGGGGAAAGGAGGCAGATGATCTCTGACCTTATCCTGGCCCCTCTGGACAATCTGTGTCCCTCTTCCAGAGCTTTTTCATCTTGGCAGGTGTAGGCAGGATGCAATAAAGCAGTGATGCGTTAACACTGCCAGAAGCAGAGAGCAATGGCAGCAGGCAGCAGCAGCTGCAGCAGCAGCAAGCAAGTAAGCATGAATACAATGGCAGAGCATGTTATGTTACCTGCTCATCTCTTTTACCAATGTAGCCTGAGACTAATAGGCCTTTGGACACAGAATAGCCAATCAGCAGTTAGCCAAGTTTGACCGTATTAGGTGAGGCCGTAGGCTTACTTTACCCAAATTTGGGAAAAACATAAACGAGGCAGGCACAAGCCAGGTGTGTGTACCTTGAATGCCACAAGTGTAAAACAAGTCTGGGCAAGCCAGAGTCCTTAGACTCAGTGACTCTGGGTTCTTTGTCCTCTTTACTATGGTTGCTTCTTCCCACAACACAAAGGGGGAGCAGAAGAACATGTCTGGACAAGTCAGGACATGTTCAGGATAAATTGGCCTGTTCAGACCTACCATGACAGAGGCCTATGGCCAGGTGGTATTCCTCAGGGATTAGTACTGGGCCCAGTTTTGTTCAGTATCTTTATCAACAGCCTGGATGAGAACATTGAGTGCACCCTCAGTAAATTCACTGGTGATAAAAAGCTGGGGGTGGGGGGTGTGGCTGACACCCATCAGGCTGTGCTGTCATTCAGCAAGATCTGGGCATCTAGACAGACTGGAGTGCTGGGTGAAGGCTAACCACATGAAATTCAGTAAGGACAAGTGCAGGGTCCTACATCTGGGGAGAACTAACAATAGGCACCAATAGAGGTTGGGAGCTGCCCTGCTGGAAAGCAGCTCCATGGAGAAAGACCTTGGAGTCCTGGTGAACAAGAAGTTCTACCTGGGACAGCAATGTGCCCTTGTGGCCAAGAGAGCCAATGGCACCCTAGGGTGCATCAGGAAAAGTGTGTCCAGCAGGTCTAGGGAGGTTGTTCTCCCCCTCTACTCTGCCCTGGTGAGGCCACACCTGGAATACTGTGTCAAATTTTGGGCTCTAGAGTTCAAGAGAGACAGGGACCTGCTGGAAAGGGTCCAGCGGAGAGCCACAGGGATGACTGAGGGATTTGAGCATCTCCCGTATGAAGACAGACTGAGAAACCTGGGGCTGTTTAGTCTGGAGAGGAGAAGACTGAGAGGAGCTCTTATCAATGTATACAGATTTCTGAGGGGTGGGTGTCAAGTGGATGGGGCCAGTCTCTTTTTGGTGGTCACTCGCAATAAGACAGGGAGCAACTGCTACAAATTGGAACATAGAAGGTTTCCCCTCTTCTTTACAGTGAGGGTGATGGAGCACTGGAACAAGCTGCCCAGAGAGCTTGTGGAGTTTCCTTGTCTGGAGACTTTCAAAACCCACCTGGATGCATTCCTGTACAAACTACCCTGGGTGATTCTGCTTTTGCATGGAGGTTGGTCTCTGTCTTTGGAGGTCCCTTCCAACTTGTAAAGTTCTTTGATTCTGTGATTTAAACAAGAAGGGCTTTCTTTTAATTTCAGCAATAAGCAGGTTTCTTAGTAATTAATTGTTATTTTTACATCTCAGTGGTAGACATTCTTCCAGAAAGAGCTGGAAGAGCTGCTCATCTGGGAGCAGAGTTTACTGATGCAGATATTTTCCTTTGGCAGTTTTATATACATAGTGCTGCAGCATCTATAGCCCATTGCAACATTGTACAGTGTCCTATTTTAACAGCACCTGTATTCTTTTTCTCAGTTCTCTATGGTGATTTACACAGGAGAGTAACTGTAAATGCCAAGTAGCAAGATGTCTGACACAGGAATGACTGTTGAAACTAGATGAATATATTACAAGCAGAATTCTTATCTTCTAATTAGTGGGAAAGAAATAACCAAACAAACAGGCTTCCAAGAAGTTATTTTGAAATCTAGGAATGCTGAACACTTCTAAGTGTAAATTCTGTGTAAATACTTTACGATGTGTCCCTATCTCCTCATGCCTATGACTACAAAAATTAAAGGATGCAGGAAAAAAACTGCAAATGCTGTATAAGAAGTAAATCAGTGTTACAGGAAAAATTGCACTTCTCATAACTGTCATCATATAATGCAGAAATGCAGAAACACAATTCATCCTTTCTTTCTGTAAAGGTAAAGAGTCCTTATCACAAGGCAGTAGGATCTTAACCAATGACACCATGTAAGTTTTTCTGCCTTTCAGTATGTTATGAAACCCATGGACAAACATTTAAGTTGGGGAAGGGGATGGGGGAAGGAGAAAACATTTGATTAAAAAAATATTGAAAAAACGGGGAAAACCATTTAGGAAATGCATTTGCAATAACAGCTATGAGAAAAGGCAGAGCAACTATGAAGCCCCCTTCCTTAGTGAATTATTTGAGCATGACAGCACCTTAACATAAAGCTGCATTGGCTAGGTCTGCTCAAGATGCTTGGAGTTCCTCAGAGGCTGCTAATCTAGGATTGAAAACAGCAATGATATTCCTCCAGTGCCATTGTTACTGAAGGAGAATGAAAGTTACAGCTACCTCGTTTGATAATGATCTGGCTTTGCCAGGTAAAGTAGGAGTGGTAATATCAATGCTTCGGCAGTCCACATGTGGCCACTTAAAGCTTTATCTTCCAAAATTCATTCTGCAGAACCATTAGTGATGAAATCTTTTTCTCTAGTGTTTTAAAAGCACATGTCACTATACTCAGTTTCCCCTGATATCTAGCAATGTCAGCAACCAACATATATGGCAAAAATAAAAGGTGAACCAATTACACCTGAACAATGCTGAAGATCAGGGCTAAGATTTTATCAACAGTGTAAAGAAGTTGGATCCTCACCTTATTACAGTGCAACCCTATCTTAAATCTTCCACTTTGTGAATGAACAGAAAATATTAGTCAAGCTTTATGGCAATCGTAGGAAGACAAGATAATTTTCTCAAAACCACGGGAAACCATGACAGGGCAGAGATCTACTACGAAATCCAAAGTGAAAAAAAAATATGTTTTGCTGTCGGGATGCAACATTTTAAAGGATCATAGAATCACAGAATCACTCCGTCTGGAAAAGACCTCTAAGTCCAACCATAACCCAGCTACCATTAGCACTAAACCATATCCTGAAGTGCCACATCTACAGCCTTCTTGAATGCCTCCAAATACAGTGACTCCACTACCTCCATGGGCAGCCTGTTCCAGTGCCTCACCACTCTCTCAGTAAATGATTTTTTTGTAATGTCCAATCTAAGCCTCCCCTGGCACAACTTAAACCCATTTCCTCTTGTCCTGTCATTAGAGAGATCAACACCAGCCATTCAGGTAGTTGTAGAAAGGATTATTAGTTGTGAAAAGTTCCTCAATTAAAAAAAAAAAAAAAAAGTATTAGTAAGTGTGGTAAGTTGCTGCAGGTTGTCTAAGATGGTCTTCAGGACCTGTAACAGGAGAGTGTTGTAGGAGAAGAGTCAGAGATCCCTCAAAGAGATGTGAGCTAGTAGTTAGTTTATTGAGTTCTGATAAGTAAATTTATGTATGTAAAATATGCAATAACCACAGATGTATTCACAGTCAATATTTTAGTAATAACTACCTCAGTGTTAGCATGGGATACAAAAATTTTCATGTAAACTTACTATGTGTATCTCATTGTACATTCATACAAAAAATACTGCTTGTTTACCTGGTGTCAGTGAGGCATCCCTCAGCAGGTAAGGGATCTCTTAGCACTGAGAGAAACCTTGATAAGTGTCTCTACCCAAGAGGAGATCACTGCTGTGTAGACAGCTGCTATGGAGGGAGAACTCAATGGGCCCTGATGGATGCAGATATTTATAGTGTAAAGTGATCGATTCATGTTCAGACTTTCTGCTGTGTTAATGCATGTCAGCAACCTAGCAGTCCAGTCCCCAGCCAAACCATTTTTTTAGGGTTTAGTGCTGAGTTCTCGATAGGATTAACCTTGAGCTTTAGGAGAAGTGCATCGATCACAGAAAGACACCAGCTGTGTATACTTAAAGTTAACCTAAACTATAAGGAGAGGCTGAACATACCTGTTTACCATCCTATAAGATTTTGCACACTGAGAACAGACAAAAGTCAAAAATATCACCTGAATCTTGAGCTACTAGACTCACAGTACTTTAAAATGGAGTATCACAACATTTTGCCTTGGTTCTGTCTAAATTTCTAGTTCATCACTCCCAAAATAATAATAAATCTGGTATGAGTCTGAGCACTATTTCTATTTCCAATTTTTGGCCAATTATTTATCTTATTTCTTTATTTTACTACTTGAATTATGCTAGACCTCTTAAAAATAATAAGTAACAGTTACTATATAAAGATAGTCTTTTAATTCTAATGTAACTGAAGTGCATGGTTTTATTTTTAATACATCTGCAATTTATTCTGCTGTAGGGGATTTATTTTTCTGAGGCTTGCATGGGAGAGGGATGAAAGAGAAACAGGAAATATAAGGTTATATGTGAATGTGATCCAGTGCATGCAAAGTGTTTCATTTAGCTTTCCTGTGGTGATAAGCTGATCAGTACTTGCAGTGTATGTGATGCCTTCTAATTAGGCTGGAAATTCACTGAGCATGTGTTTAGTTTGAGATACACTTGTTCTTCCACGAAACTCCTGTTGTTCAGTATTTTCTGTCCCCAGTGTGCAAACTGCCTCAGCTTTGGCCTTAAAGAAGAAGGGCAGCCACCAGGAGCAATGGTGCAAGCAAGACATTCTCAGCATTAGCCTGATCTGCTTGCCCAGCTGTCACACTTCCCTTCCGTGCTACAGTGATACACTGTTGCTGCAAAAATTCTGTAGGAAATTGTGAAGCACTTTGAGGATGTTATGATCAGACTGTTATGTGGCAACACTGTGAATACACCCACTTACTGTCAGCACCTGCTGGAGTACCATATGAGAAGGAAGAAGTTCCTCTTTCCCACAGGGGAAGGGAGGAATGCTTTCTTTTCCTTCCACCTTCTGACTCGCCTACCTATCTGCTACCTGCTGTGGCACAGTTCATCATATGTAGCATGGGATATGCATCATGACTATGTACATCAGAGGGCCTGGTCTTGTCAGCTGATATTTTTATTGTGATTTGCGATAACACATACATAGAAGTGTGTATTTGTACCCACATTATGAGTGCTTTGCAGGTCAAACACTGCCTTCACCCCAGGGAAAGCTTTCTTGCATTAAGTGATGAAGAGATAAGAAAAAAACATTAGTAAAAACATCAGGAAACATTTCTTCACAAAGTTCATCAAGCCCTGGAACAGGCTTCCTAGAGAGGTAGCTAATGCCTGAAGCCTGCTAAAGATGCATTTGGACAATGACTAGATGATCCTTGTAGTCCCTTCCAACCCTGACTGATTCTATGATTCTATGAATATGCCTGAAATTTTGTGAGCCCTGGAATGGTGAGGCAGTTGGACTAGATAATCATTATTAGGTTCCTTCCAAATGGAGCTACTCTCCTCTGCTCTGTTCTAAAAGCTGTAGTATGAGGATAGACATCAAGTAGTTTGCCAAAAAGCATCTGCAGACTTCAGGGGGAGAGAGAAAATAGATATTAAAGCATCATTTCCAGAATTCCTGCTTTGTCTCAGGAACACTCAGAAACTAACCAAGCCTTGATTAACTGTGGAGGACCTCTAGCATAATTTTTTTCTCATATGAATCATTTTAGACTTGATCTATTGACGAACTGAGCTAAGCTGGTTTCCTGTTACTTCATCCACTTTGCTTTTTCAGGTTCCAAATTGCTGTGCTAGTGTCTCTGTTGCCAAAGTTTCTTCCCTGCTCTTTAATCTCCTTGGGCTCTATGAACAAGTAGAATAGGTGCTACAGGAGGTCTGCAGTGGATTTCTTGGGATGCACTCCAGAGGGCTAATTCTGCTGGCAAACAGAATCTTGCCACCAAAATGTTACCTGAGTCTTGACCAACATATGTATTTCCTCTCCCTATCATGTGCCCTGATGTTTGCTACCTATCTCAAATGCTGCTGCAGTTCAGTGGTCCTATACAAGTAGGCATCTGGGAATCAAAGGATAATGTATGCTACTGATGTGAGTGTAAAACATGTTTAGACAATTCCTAATTGCTAACTTTGAAAAAATAAAATAAAATTAGGCAGTCTGTACTGGCAAAAGAAAACAGCAAACCAGATAACAGATATCCAGATCAAAACAATGGCATAGGTTTCATTAGTAAAGGAAAGGCACTAATAAAAATCCACAGTCTCAGTTTCTTTACAAGAAGCAGAGGCCCAAGAGCAGCTATTGCCATGGCAACAAAGGGAGCAAGGAGATTTACTCTTCTATATGTTTCAGTGCAGTTGTAACCAAAAGTGAATCTGGCTTAAAAGAACAACCTCACTATATTAATTCCTCTTCTTTGTGAATCGTATATCTCACTTCACTGCCTCAAGCTCAAATTTTGTAGTGATAGTTCACTGGCAACACATGGCTAAAGAGGTCATCATAATAAATGAGGAAGCGGTCAGTGACCTGCTATGCCTCTTAGACACACACAAATCTATGGGGTCAGGTGGTCTGCGCCCAAGGATGCTGAAGGAGCAGGCAGCTGTGCTTGACAAGCCACTTTTCATTGTTTACCTGAAGTCCTAGTTAATTGGGGAGGTCACAATGGACAGGAGGGTAGCAAATGTGACACTCATCTACAAGAAAGGAAGAAAGGGGGATTCGGGAAACCATAGACCTGTTAGTCTGACCTTGGTACCAAGGAAGGTGATGACACAGGTCATCTGCAGTGCCATTATGCACAATATAGAGGACAACCAGAGGATCAGGCCCAGTCAGCACAGGTTTATGAAAGACACATCCTGCCTGATGGACCTGACCTCCTTCTAGGGCAAGATGACCTGACTATTGGATGAGAGAAAGGCTGTGGATATTGTCTACCTAGACTTTTATAAGGCCTTTGACACAGCTCTGCTGGATAAAGCACTGGATGGATGAAAGGGCCCAAAGGGTGGTGGTCAGTAGTGTTAAATCCAGCTGGCAGCTGGTCACAACTGGTGTCCTCCGGGGCTCAGTGCTGGGACCACTTTTGTTTAACATCAGTGATCTTCATAAGGACAAAGAGTGTGTCAGCAGTAAATTTGCATATGACACCAAGTTAGGTGGCAGTGTTGATCTGAACATGGGTAGGGAGACTCTACAGAGGGACTTGGATAAATTGGGTGGATGGGCTAATGTCAATGGCATGACCTTCAGCAAGGCCAAATGCCAGGTCCTGCACTTGGGTCACAACAATCCCAGGCTGAAAGCTTGGGGAAGTGTGTCTGGAAAGCTGTCTGGCAGAAAGGGACATGGGGGTTGGAATTGACAAGCAACTCTATATGAGCCAGCAGTGTGCCCGGGTGGCAAAGAAATCCAATGGCATCCTGGCTTGTATTAGAAATGCTGTGTCCAGCAGGAGTAGGGAGGTGATTGTCCCCTTGTAGAAGCTGGTCAAGGGCCTGGAGAATAAATCTTATGAGGAGACACTGAAGGAGCTGGAGCTGGTTAGTTTGAAAAAGAGGAGGCTGAGGGGAAATCTTGTCATTCTCTACAACTGCCTTGAAAGGACGTTGTGGAGAGGTTGGTGCTGGTTTCTTCTTACACATAATAGGGATATAAAAAGAGGGAACAGTCTCAAAATGCAACAGGGTAGGTGTAGACTGGACATTAAGAAGACTTTTTTCACACCAAAAGTGGCCAGGCATTGGAATGGGCTGCCCAGGTTGGTGGTTGAGTCTCCAGCTCTGATTGTGTTTAAAGGTCATTTAGATGTGGTGCTTGAGGATATGGTTTATGGGTGAACTTTGTTGAGTATGGCTGTTGGTTGGACTTGATGATCCCAAGGGCCTTTTCCAACATGAATGTTTTTGTGATTCTCTTATTCTCTGATATTTCTGACCTGTCAGAAGGCAAATTCTTAGATTGTTTACCTAAATTTCTACTATATAAAACCATGAGATAAAGTAGGTTTCTAATTTCAGCCAAAAATATTTATTCAATGTCTGTAATTCCATCTGGTAGTATACTTGGAACACCAAATCTAGTGTTACTCTAATACAAGAACATTCCTTCCTTTCAAATTTCATCCTTTAAGTATCACTTTTCTTCCATATGCTCATTAATAAAATTTCTACATTTAGCAAATTTTATCTCACAAAAAATATTGCGTGTTAATTCTATCTAATAAGTTTCTTATTACCTGTATAAATGTAATTGGGATGTTTTAATAGCCAAATGGCGTTTCCATTATTTAATTTCTCTTTTAAAAGTTTACTCTAGTTTCAATAATATTATTGTCTTCTAACCTTTCAGATCACAGTATTTCGCATGGGATCAGAAGGACACCAGGATATTGATTTAGCTATCCTGACAGCATTACTAAAAGGTAATGGAGTTTTCTCTCCACAGTGAGTCTGTATGGGTCCAAATGGATTAACAGTTGTGTCTCTGCTGTGCTGAAACCTGCATTCATTGGCAATATCTACCATATCATGATGATAAATTTATATGTGAAATCAAAGTATGCTTTTTGTTTTATCTGCTTTATACTAATACAGATCTTCCTTTAATGTTTAAATAGCTATTAATTTTCCTTTCTGAATTTTTATTCTCCAATCACAGTCATTAATGTATCACAAGAAACATAGTAGTGACTCTCCAGTAGATTATTGAGAAGTCTATTACCCACCAGAAGACAGATAAAGAACTAATTAGGTTGCTTTGGTGATTAGTAGAACATCCAGAAGGAGGTTATCGCCTTTTTGGGTAAAACTGTCACTACTGTCAAAATAAAGTGTTATTTGTAGTCATCTGTAGGAAAGTCTGGGAGCAATGTAGGTCTCCTTTTAGTCTTCACTGATAGTTAAGAACTCAGGTACTGGGGTGACAAGTAAACTTCACAGGTCACTAAATCTTTCTCAGCCATTGCATATTACACTCTTAAAAGATTGTCTTACCATGAATGTTCTGTTGCTACAGTTCATTGTAAACCCTGGTCTTGAAACACTTATTCCCTTCAAAATACATTATGAGGTAATTTAACACATGCTTGCAAATGCAGAAACAGATGAGATTTTGAAACCTTTGAAACGAATGCACTTACTTGATGAAGGATTTATCGCCTAAACAAGGGCTGATATGTTCTAGCCCTACATTTATACAGTAATTCCCAAAAAAAGATTTTCACAAACTGCATGTGTCAATTACCATGGTTGTCTTTTTGCTGTTTGAACTGTTTTGTGCTATCTAATACAGGGCATACTGATTTCAAAAACACATAAGAGATAACGGACAACTTAAATAGTAATCTGAGCAACATTAGTGAATGAACTTCTAGAGGTGACTGGGAAATGTTAAATTTTATGAACCATTGTCTGCAGTTAGAGCCTATTGCCAGTCCCACCTCTAACTAATGCCACGTGGCAGACCAGAATTTGGGTGATACAAAAAAATTAATAGATTCAAAAGGCAATGGGAATTATTCTTGCTTGTTCCAGGTCTCAGTTTTCTTTGCAATGTCTTCCAGAGCATGCTCACAAATGTTATTTGAACAGAAAAGGGAGAAAGCCTGAGTAATTTTCACCTAATCAAGCAAAATAATATTTTACCTTTTAACCAATTATTGGCACCATTTCAAAAATGTTACTTTAAACATTCAAAACAGCAGTTTGAAGAGGAGAAGTAAAGCACTGGTGATTTTAAAAGTATGATTGCAAGCTGATAGTTACCAGCCAAGAAAATGAGCTGAAATTTCTTTGCTCTAATAGTTTTTGTTTCTTTAGGCTTCTGTAGTAATGCTTTCTCCACTTCTTTTGCTCATTTATACCAAGATGCCAGTTGTTTGTCCTGTTGGTGACATGAGTGTTTTGCTGCTACCCTGAGGTAACAGGTTTTAGCTATCTGCATAATTAGATCTCAAGGCATTTTGGACATCTTCACACAGAAACAATATAAATCAAGGTGAAGAAAGGATAAAGAATTAATTAAAAGCAAGGAACAAGAGCTGTATCCATTACCACATTACTCTTTTCTGTCCTTAGGAAATATTTTAATTGTAGATTTCGTTTTTGTCTTAAATATAACTGGCTACTTCACTGTGTTCAGTGTAAAGTGTATTCTCTTCACACTTGTTCTTAATCACTGAAACGACTGCTCAAGATTTCTACTAGAAAGATACCAACTGTGCTAAAGCTGTGGTCCCACTTCTTCTAGGTATATTTTCAGGGTCTGAATCCCCACATAAATCTCTGGACTTTTTTACCATATGGAAAGTTGCTTGTTTATAGCTGAAGAAAATAAATCATAGGCGTGAGAGAGATTGTTTTCTGTTTGAAACGTTATTCTACTGTACTTACATGAGTAACTGTACTATGACTGCAATCTGGGTATATGAGTAGTCCTCTCTGGTCAGGAATATTCATTTGCAGCCATTGGTCCTGTCATCTGCTTACTAAAACTATATTACTTTACCTCATAATAATAGTAGTGCAAGACATTGTAGTGAATTTCTATTAGATCAGAATGTGCCGAGATCTGTGTAAGTAATTCTGATATATCTGTTAATGCTTGCCTGTCAATCTGGATGTGGCAATCTACAAGTGGCAGCAGCCACTACAAGTAGTGTTGCTCAAGGGCCAGAGGGACAAAACTTACACCTTGTCTTTACTGCTTCCTCAGCACTTTCTGACTATTGAAGGTACTGAAATCATCGTGAGGGTAGGGAGGCTCTACAGAAGGACTTGGATAGATCAGATTGATGTACCAATGTTAATGGTATGACCTTCAGCAAGGCCAAGTGCCAGATCCTGCACTTGGGCCACAACAATCCCAAGCAGCACTACAGGCTTGGGGAAGTGGCTGGAGAGCTGCCTGGCAGAAAGGGATCTGGGGGGTTGGAATCAACAAGTAACTCAGTATGAGCCAGCAGTGTGCCCGGGTGGCAAAGAAAGCCAATGGCATCCTGGCTTGTATTAGAAATGCTCTGTCCAGCAGGAGCAGGGAAGTGATTGTCTCCTTGCACTCAGTGCTGTGAGGCCACACCTCGAGTACTGTGGAGAGGTTGGTGCTGGTCTGTTCTCACCAGGTAAATAGTGATAGGGCAAGATGGAATGGTCTTAAACTGTGACTGGATAGGTTTAGACCAGCAATCAAGAAAAAACTTTTTACATGGAGAGTGGTTAGGCATTGGAATGGGCTGCCCAAGGAGGTGGTTGAATCACTGACCCTGGATGTGTTTAAAAGTCACTTGGATGTGGTGCTTGGAGATACGGTTTAGGGTGAACTTTGTAGAGTAGGGATGTTGGTTGGACGTGGTGATCCTGAGAGAGCCTTTTCCAACCTGAATGTATCTGTGGTTCTGTGATTCTATGTACAATAGTTCTGGCCCATCTGGAAAGAAATGCTACCTTTTCATAAATATAGCCCATTAGGGTGTTGGATAGTGTTTTTTTTTTCATCAGATCAAGAAATCTAAGGTAGCAATGCCAAACTATTTGTTTATTGGCTTACTAGTAAGTGGATTTGTAGGGTTTGAATAATCTTGGAATTCTTAAGTCTAGATTCAGGAATGAATCTCTCATCCTTTCAGCACCGTTATGGGATAAAGAGACATTCAAACTGTTGAGTAATTATGACTTGCTTTTCCTCATTCTCACAAAAAATGACTTTGCAGTTCTTGTGAGCCAGTGTTCAAGGCACATGTCAGCTAATTACCAATCCCACTCTGATCGAAGTGATTTTTTTCAGGAGGACAAGGATTGAGAAATAAGAAGTGTTGCTTCCCTCTTGCTGTGTAAACTTTGCAGAGAGCTAGTCTCTTTTTAAACCCACATTGGGCATATTGCCAATGCAACAATTCTTCTGGATGGGATATTCCACAGCCCCAGACCTTACCCTGAAGATGAGTGGTTATTTCGTTGTTTATGTTCATGAATCATTTGTTTTATGTTGCCAGCAGAGCTATCTTTCTTGGAAGCAATCTCCAATAAACTAGAGAATAGCATCCAAACTGGTTATCAATTTACATTGCATAGATGTCACAACAGCATATGGCTTGTGAATTATTTTTTTCTTTTGATTTTCAAGAGACACGCAAGTGTAACTTTCCAATAGCATGAATTTGTAACAAGTTAATTCATTGATAGTCTTTAACTTTTTTAGCTCTCCTACCTTGAACAGCTGAAACTCAAACAGTAATGGATTTTGGCCTTTTGCAGTTGCCATTTGAGCAGAAAGCATATGAAAGGAAAGTTAAAGCCAGCATATGGAGGTGTTCTAAAATATAATTGTTTTGAAGAGGCTACACAGAATCACAGAAGACATCTGGTTGGAAGAGACCTTGAAGATATCTGGTCCAACTCTTCAAGCCAGTACCAAAGGATCAACATTAAAGAATTTCCTTAAGGGCCAGGTCCACACACCACTTGAACACACTCAGGGATGGTGACTCCATCACTGCCCTGGGCAAACCATTCCAATGTTTGATAACCCTTTTAGTGAAGAAGCATTTCCTAATATCCATCCTACACTTCCCCTGGCACAGCTTGTAACCATTTCTTCTAGTTCTGTTGCTTCTCATCAAGAAGAGGCTGGCTCTCTCCTCACTCTAATGCCTCTGCAGGTAGTTGTAGAGACCAGTGAGGTCTCCCCTGAGCCTTCTCTTCTGTAGACTGAACAACCCCAGCTTACTCAGACACTTCTCTTAAGTCATGTGCCCCAGGACCTTCATGAGCCTTGTTGCCCTCATTGCCCTTCTCTGGAAATGCTCCAGCACCTCAATATCCTAATAGTGAGAGGCCCAGAACTGAACACAATACTTGATGTATGGCCTCACAAGTGCTGAGGACAGAGGGATGATTATCTCCCTGTTCCTGCTGGCCACAGTGTTTCTAATACAAACCAGGGTACCATTGGCCTTCTTGGCCACCTGGGTACACTGCTGACTCAGGGCACACTTATGTTCAGTTGACTGTCAATCAGTATCCTCAGGTCACTCTCCAAGCTGCAGCACTCCAATTGCACATCCCCAAGGCCTCAATTTATCATGAGGTTTTCATGACCCAAGTGCAGGACCTGGCACTTGGCCTTGTTGAACTTCATGCAATTAGCCTTGGTCCACCAGTTTAACCTGTCCAGGTCCTGCTGAAAGGCCTCCCTACCCTCTAGCAGATCAACACAATCACCCAGCTTGGTGTCATATGCACACTTACTGAGGGCCCCTTATCTAGATAATTAATAAATATATTAAAGAGGACAGGCCCCAGTACTGACCCCAGGGGATACCACTAGTGACTTGACATCAGCCAGACTTAATTCCATTCACTACCACTCTTTGGACCTGGCTTCCAGGCATGTTTTAATCCAATGCAGAGGGCACTTATCCAAGTCTTCTGCCAGGAGTTTCTGAAGGAGAATGCTGTGGGAGACAGTGTCAAAGACTTTACTACAGTCCAGGTAGACAATGTCCATGTCCCTTCCCTCATCCACTAGGCAGGTCACCTTATTAGATTAGTCAGACAGGAGCTGCCACTCATAAACCCATGCAGACTGGGCCTGATCACCTGCTTGTCTTGTGTGTGCCACATGATAGCACTCAGGATGACCTGCTCCAGAACCTTTTCTGGCACCAAGGTCAGACTGACAGGCCTGTCAGGAGATCCTTGGATCTCCTTTTGGCCCTTCTTATAGATGGGCATCACATTTGTTAGCCTTTGGTCAGCTAGTTCTGGTAAATAATTGTGAGCACATCTGCTAGCTCATTAAGTCACTTTGGGTCAATCCCATCCTGTCCCACAGACTTGTGCACAATAAGCCATGGATGATTTATTCATGGAGGCTGATTTCTTCTCCCAACCCCTGTCTTCTAGTTCCAGCCACTGAACTTTCAAGGAGCAACTGGGGTCACTGGCAAATGCTGAGGCAAAGTAGCTGTTTGCAGCTCATCCTTTTCCTTGACTTGGGTCACCAGGTTCCCTCCTGCATCCAGTAGTGAGGGGACATTCTCTCTGGGTCTTCTTTCACCTATGAAGTAATTATAGAAGCACTTTTTGTTATCTTTAATGACACTGGCCAGGCTGAGTTCTAGTTGAACTTTGGCCTTACTAATTTTCTCCCTACATATCCTTGCAAGAGCTTGTATTCTTCCTGAGTTGCCTGTCCCTCCTTCCATAGCCAGTAGATATTCATCTTCTTCCTGAGTTCTACCTAAAGCTCTCTTCTTAGCCAGGGTGGTCTTCTACCCTTCCAACTCATCTTCTGATGCACAGAGACTGCTGTTCCTGTGCCTTGAAGATCCACCTCTTGAGGAATGTCCAGCCTTCATGGACACCTTTGTCCTTCAGGACTACCTTCCAGAGGATGCCAGCAACCAGTCTCCTAAACAAGTCCAAATTTGCCCTCCAAAAGCCCAAGGATTTAATTCTGTTGACTCCCCTCTATTGACTTCACTAAGAATTGAAACCTCCACCATCTCATGATCGCTTTGTCCAAGATGATCAGCAACCTTTACATCTCCTAGTACTCCTTCTCTGTTTACAAACAGCAGATCTAGTAGAGAGCTATCGCTCCTTGACTCATACACCAGCTACATTAGGATATTCCACACAACTTCAGAAACCTCCAGGACAGCTTCCTGTCTGCTGTATTGTATTTTCCCAGTTCATGAAGCTGTTGCAATATCTAGAGCATACTGGTTGCACCAGCTGTGTTTCAGTTGGTGGTCCAGAAGCCTTCCCGCTGCAATGTTCAGTACTGGGAAAGAGATGCTGTGTTGTCTTTGAGTATTGTAATATTATTGCCATGTAGCCCTGTGAGATGAGACATGTAAGGTAAATGCAGACCTGATATTTCTGCACACTTTCAGATTGTAAGTCATGATTATTGCTCACTGAACAGTTGTCATGTAGGATCAGATGGTCCTGCCAGCCATGAAGTCACAGTAGAATTTCAGAGTTAGGCCAGATGTCTTGTTACTGCCTTTACAGTAACAGTTGTTGTTGCTGTCAAGTTCATTATTGTCAATTATGTAGAATCATAAAATCATACAATGGCAGCAGTTCGAAGGAACCTCTAGAGACCACCTGGTCCACTGACAAAGGTATGCTTGGATCAGATTGCACAGGAATTTGTCCAGGTGGGATTGTAAAGTCTCCAGAGAAGTAGACTCCACGACCTCTTGGGGCAGCCTGTTCCAGTGCTCCATCACCTTCAAAGTAAAGAATTTTCTCCTTAAATTCAAGGGAAACCTCGTGTGTTGTAGTTTGTACCTGTTGTCCCTTGTCTTATCGCTGGCCACCACTGAGAAGAGCCCAGCTAGACACCAGGGAGATGGTTTTAGCATTTGCAGTGGGAACACAATCTTCTTCATCAAATCACTGCTGACAGAAGAGAGCATAAGACCTGCAGAGATGCAGAGCAAAAAGTTAACTTGGATTGCTTTTCCTCTACATTTAAGTATTTGATTATTTAAAGAGAACTTTGACATCATTAGAAGCACTGTGGAACTGAGCCTCCAACAATCCTGTCTGTGAATAGGTGAGTTTTGTGTCATTTCAGCTTTCTAGTTTCCTGAGCGCTGTCATAGACTATCCCTGGAGATTTCCTTTAGAGGTTTACATTGATCACAGTAAACTTCAGACAGTATATAAACCACTACTGTCTCTAATCTATTAAATAATATAGGACCCTGCAGGATCACCACACCTATTTCTGATGTGTACCCTGGGTCACCTAGGATGCAGGGTACAGTTTCTAGTCCTAGACTTTCTCATAAAGGAGTACTGCACATGTCCCAGACACTGGATAAACCATCTGAGTTTTTAACCAGGAGAGTCTGTGTAAGATATCCAGGCATTCCTGGGTGGCTGCCTAAGAGCATAAACAGGAACAAGCAGCTGTCACAGATCTTCTTGTTCATTTGACTTTGCATTGTACTTGCAATCCTGTTCTTTGACTTCGCATTGTCTATCTATATCCAGAAATATCTCTACTGAAATACTGCTGAATCGATTCATTGCATCCCAAATGCAATTTTTCTTTTAGAAGCAGATGAAGGGAAGAAGGAGTCCCATGGCAGATATTGGTCATATTATCTTAAAACCCTCTTTTGAAGAACCTATTTTATGCTCAGCCAGACACCAGGATATTGAGTAAATATTACATAGACATTAGTCATATTGCCTAAAACACTATTTAAAGAAACAAATATACTGCAGTAATTAAAACAAAACAATGTAGCTAAACAGAAAATCTTTCTATGAAACAGAATGGAACATGTAGGGAGAGGAAGTGATGAATTCTCACCATGGACAGTGTGAAAGGCCTAAGAAGTGGTTCCAATATGCCTATACTAGTTTAATACAAGAAGTAGGTTATTAATGCTGCCTAATTTTTAGTATTTTCCAAATATCCTTTAGCTTAGACTTGGTTACATTGCAACAATGCTCATGAGTGAGACGAGTCCTTAGAGAAGACAAGTTTTGGATTCTTTCTACTGCCTCAAATCCATGCTCTATAGTACCAAATGCAATCATGGAAATGACTGAAAGGAGACATTATCTTAAGGAGACCTTACAGTTATTACATTTTTTCTTCAATTAGTAGAGTTATTTTTACTTCTTTATAGTGGACAGCATTCCATCTGCAATAGCAGGAGTACTTTTACTTTCATATCAAAAGTCATCAGTCTGTCCTACAAAAAAATCAATTAAAGGTCTTCGGCTTCCCATGTGCCGTTGTATAGTTACTTCTACAGATTTTATTCACCTTTCTTCTCTTCTGTAATGCAAGTAATCCACCTGCACCTGAAAACCGCGTAGGGAAGACAGTAAAGAGGAGAAGGGTGCAAGGGCTTTCCAGTTGGGTGCAGCCATCCCACCACATGGCTCACAGCACCAGAATGCAGATCCTGTCTACACCCTAGCTGATGGACCAGTTTGGATCTCAAGTACAGAAACCCCTTGAAAAAACATACATGTCCTTCACTGCCAAATGTCTGCAGCTTTCTGTGAAAGTATGAAATGAACCATTATGGTTCATTTTTCATTGAGAAAAATTATGAGAACATCATCTGCAGGACTTCACATGCACCCACATGAATATTTGTCCACTGCTAGCTGGCAGCCTTAAGTACCATTTAGGGAGGTGGGAAGGGCAGAGGCTGGACTATGGGTTGCTTTCCTCCCTACTCAGTAACTGGAGCAGTAAGCATGCTCAAAGAAAAAGGTTTTGATGAACTGCTGAGTTGGGAAGCCTTTCTGGGGAAACAACCACTGCCTCATGCCCTGTGCCAGTTGCTATTTGTGTTCATCTAGCTGAGTCCTTCCTAAAGCATAAAAAGACCCAGATCACTCAAAACAAACTGAGAAAGGCTCGTTGATAAGGATCAGAAGGCGTTACCTGATGCATCTATGATGTGGCTTGAGATTCAGCTAAAGCAGGGACAGTGCAAGTAGTCCAGTTTCTTCCTCAAATCCATCATGATCCAGAATGGTTTCTAACCAGACTGTATCCCGGCTACCCAGGCTGCAGGCTGGAGTCAGTTCAAGAACATCAAGAGCTGGAACTCCTCTATCACAAGTGCAGAATGGTGGCATACTGTGTAATTGCCATCAGGGCTCTGCAGGTTTGGAGTTCACCCATGTACTTCCTCCACTGCTCACCAGAGACCTTGCCTCAGTACCTCACTTGCCTGAAGCTCTCACATTTCCTGCAGGTGGAAAGGATCCAATGACATTTTGAGATAATATTTTGCTTGCTTCAGTAAGGGGAGATCATTATTTGCTCTCTGCACTTAATTTACATTGTCGTACAAACTGTTGGTAGGCCTTTCCTGTTTTATATAAAAATATATATAAACATGTTTGCCCTTCCCAAAAGTAAATATTTGCTGTTCTTGAATGTTGCATGCTGCTTGTGTAAGAAGATCAGAAAGCTTCAGGTGTCATTGACATCCCCCACGAGGTCCCTTGTGAGATCATTTGTCTATATAGTAGTCAGAAGCTGTGTGTTGTACAAAGGTCTGTTCCTGTTACTTTTTAGTCACAGAAAGGTCTTGTACTTTTTTTGCTGTTTTTTCTTCTTCATTTCTTTCTGTCATTCTGCTCTTGTATCACCTTCCTTCTTATCATAGATCTTGTTTGCAATAAATTGAAAGTGATCTGAGTGATCTACAGTTCACCATCTCCCAAAAATCTTTGCTGTAGATATTGCCAAGTATTTGGCAAGGTTTCATGGAAATGAACTGACTGCAAAGTTGAGAGCTGCGAAATCTAAGGTCTGCCGAACTGATCCTTCATAGAGAATTTCAGCTGCCAGCATATTACGCTTGGTATTTTCTGTGGTTCGGAATACACATTAAGCTGGAACATTGTGTGATTTTGAATACTACTGAAAGGGAGGCAGAAATTATTTGAAGTAACAAAAAGCTCTTGTGTGTCCTCACTCCATAATATCATAATAAGCATTAATAAGGACAAGAAAACAGTGGAACTGAGAGGTCTTTAACAAACAAACCTTTATACAATCACCTAATCACTGCAAGCAGCTATGTAGATAAAAGTCAAAGGGAGCCCTTTATTTATTTGGTTGATCATTGTATTCAGGCCAGTTCTCCCTATGACTCTGAAGCACAAATACTGTTTTATTATTACACATCAGCAGATAACCATTATATCCTTAGAGAAGTATTAAAAATTCTCAGCAGGGCAGGAAATGTCCAACAGCATCCATTAAAACTACAGGGAAAAACATACACTCCCTTCCAAAAAAACAAACATCTTCAAACCACTTACAGTCTACATAGTTTCTTGTCATAGAATCATAGAATGGTTTCGGTTGGAAGAGACCTCAAAAATCACCCAGTTCCAACCCCCTGCCATAGGCAGGGACACCTCCCACTAGATCAGGACACTCAAGACCTCATTCAGCCTGGCCTTGAACACCTCCAGGGAGGTAGCAGACACAACCTCCCTGGGTAACCTGTTCCAGTGTCTCACCACCCTCAGTGGAAAGAACTTCCTCCTAATATCCCGTTTAAATCTCCCCTCTGCCAGTTTGAATCCATTACCCCTCATCCCCTTGTCCTGTCATTACGAGGCTTTGTGAATAGTGCCTCCCCAGCCTTCCTGTAGCCCCCCTTCATCTGAAGGCTACTGTAAGGTCTCCTCGAAGCCTTCTCTTCTCCAGGCTGAAAAGCCCCAACTCTCTCAGCCTGTCCTTATAGCAGAGGTGCTGCAGCCCTCTGATCATATTTTTGGCCCTCATCTGGACTCTCTCCAGCAGTTCCATGTCCTCCTTGTGCTGGGGGCTTCAGAACTGCACACAGTACTCCAGGTGGGGTCTGATGAGAGCAGAGTAAAGGGGAAGAATCCCCTCCTTTGCCCTGCTGTCCACACTGCTCTTAATGCAGCCCAGGACACAGTTGCTGTCTGGGCCATATGTGCACACTGTTGGCTCATGTTTAGCTTCTCATCTACCTAGACCCCAAAGTCCTTTTTTCCAGCAGTCCTTTTTTAACTCAGGTAAATTACACCTTGACATCAGCTTTATAGCATGCTTTCTTACATGGCAATTGGATGTTTGAAGGGAAATCTGTCCCACCAAGGGCTCTTAGTACAAATATGTATAGAAATCTTTATGCTTCTACATGATCCCAAACTTATCAAGTGGGAATGCATAGAAGATGTACATAAAATGCCTGCCTGTTGAAATTGGTGGGATCTTTGTAAGCTGAACCTATTCGTGATTGCTAGATGTGTATGTGCATGTGTATGTATGTATTTCTGCAAATGGGACAATATCCTTCCTGGATTCTAGTCTGGCTTCCCAAACAAGAGGAAGTAAACCAGTTTACCCTTTCACAGACTATCTGCCAATATCACATGTACCTACTGCATTCTTCAAGAAGGGTGTGAGGAAATAATTAATGTTAATTATACAATAATGGATTCAGATTTGATTACCAATATGTTATTACAGGGACAATAGAAGGTTTTGTTTTGTTGTGTTATGACACTAGCTCAAAAAATACCATGACATTTATGAGACTTTTGACAAAGGAATTACCATACTCACCTGTTGACCGAGTCTCAAGAACGTCTCATTTATTTTTTTCTCCTCCTCTGTCCCCCATACCCCTCTCTGTATCAACAGGAGCTAACGCATCTGCTCCCGACCAGCTGAGCCTAGCATTAGCCTGGAACAGAGTAGACATCGCACGCAGTCAAATCTTTATTTATGGGCAACAGTGGCCGGTACAGTATATATATATATATATAGCATCTTCTACTGAAACTCTTTAAACCCTACACAACATTAGATCCATTCTGTTGGCAATGGTGGCTTTCACACGGTTTAAAACACAGGGAAACACGCCCTCGGGCAAAAGCAAAGTTCCCCTTCACAGCTACGGAAAGCCTGCACGCTTACAGAGATGGCATTTGCTTTTTCAAGGAAATGGTGGCATCTAGCGGTGCCATAGGACTGGGAGATAACACCTTTTAAAGACATGGGAAGCAACACATTTGCACTATAAGGCAGTGATTCCACAAGCTAAGGAAAAAAAAAAGTGTCTGTTTACACGTACAGTGTTACCATGTTAAGCTATAAATTAAAGGAAAGACAAATATTTTTGCTCTTCAAGCAATATACTTTTATATACAAATACTGAATTTTATGATGATCAGATGGCAGAAAAATGCTGCATAGATGCCGGAGGTCATCAAATGGAGCACAAGAGCTGATCAGCAATGTTAACACAGAAGTGCTGTGGATTTAGACTTGAGTTGATGTTAATTTCTTACTCAGTGCTGGTCTGCATCAGTCTGCTTTTTTTACATCTGCCCCATCCTATTCTCCACCTGCCAGCTGTGGGGACAGCCTCCCTAGCCAGCACCATGTCGCTAGAAAGCATTATAGGGAAAGGGAAAAGAAAAAAAAGAAAAAAAACCACAGAGGGAGATTGCCTCTGCCTGTAGCTCTTTAAAGCCTACCATGTCTTTGTTCAGAAGGCTTAATTGAATCACAATATTAATTACTGTTGCACTTGTTTAGTCACTGTCATGGAAATTTCATGTACTATCCTTACATGAAAATTTACAAGTCTCCATGGAAAAAGAAGTATAAGAAAAGGGAAAGCTTCTGTATAATATCATTCCCTTAATGTTTCTGGAGCTGTCTGCCTCTTAAATGTAGTTTTGAAAATCCTTGCCTGTTCAGTTATGGAGTGAACAAGGCTATTTATCTTCTCTTCAATACTGGACATATGTATGCATCAAAACATAAAAAGAATTTTAATGGTATTAGACTGTCTTTATTGTTATTGCTCCACCAGCACATCACAGCATACTACAAGCTGCAATCATTTGGCAAACTAAAAGCTGTAAGTATGAGATAATTTCTCACCCTTCTAACTCTCAACCTGTGACAGATAGAAATAGAGAGATTCTGCGTAAGAAGATCTCTGGTGTTTTGCCCTTCAAAAAAATGCTAATTGTGAAGCTATCTTTATTTCCTTTGTTTCTGCGAATTTTCACACAACAAACAGGGAATTAAAGTGAGTGTGTGTGCACGTAACAAATATACCAAATATAAATAAAATATCTGTCAGGAAAGTAAGAAATAAAGATTCTAATTAGATGGTGTGGAGGTGTCATCATCAGTTTCCTGGGCACCAGTTCCTTGATACTAGTCTGGATTTCCTAGAGCATGTTAATCTGCTGTGAATCAGAAAATAACAATACAGAATAAGTTTGTGATCGTCCTATTCTAAGCTTAGCAGAGTGAGCAACCCTCAAGATTTTTTCAGGATTTCCTGCCTGTGCCAGAGTGACTGGACCAGCCAGACACAGCCTGCAAGGCCCAGGAACAGCCTGAATTAATCATTTGCTTTGCAGGTGGGCTCCCTAGAGCAAGCAATGCTGGATGCACTGGTGTTGGACAGAGTGGATTTTGTGAAATTGCTCATAGAAAATGGAGTAAGCATGCATCGTTTTCTCACCATCTCCCGGCTAGAGGAATTGTACAATACGGTAGGGCCAACCTAAGGCAAATTTTCTTTCTCTATGTTCTATGTTCTAGCTCCCACTCATATTACAATGACATAATTATGCACAAGACAGACCACAGCTGCTGTGGAAATTTTCCATGTCAGAAGTCCACGTTGTCTTTTGGCTTTGTCTCATATTGCAACATCCTCTATCTTGCTTGCCTAATCCATTGTACAGATTTTGTAAAATATGGGTCCAACCCCACACAGCACCAGCTAATTTCTGGCCATTGTAAATACAGTATGATAGACCCAAGATTTAGGCACATGTCATGGTTTGGAAGACACTAACTGGCAACTCACACCTGTAGGATGGTGATATGTGGCTCCTGATAGTATATGTCCTTATCATTTCAGAAAAATCATTCAACTGTTCATCAGACTCAGCCACTAGTATAGTATTCTGAACACAAAGGTGAAATCTGGTGATTTCAGGAGGTCCATTACAGTGAAGGACTTCTCCCAGTCCTCACTGAATGATCAAAAAGTGAAAGTGACTTTTAAAAACCTGGTTGCAAGTTTTGTATCTTTGCCCTTAAAATGAACACAAAGCTGCACAGGTTCAAATTGCTTCTGAGTTCTCAAATGCAAAACACATTCTAGCATTCATATCATTATTGCCTGACAAAAGTTCAAGTTGCCTACCTGTAAGTTCAAATTGCTTAAATGATACAGGGAAAATCATAAAAGCGTTGTCTGTTTCTTAGAATTGAATCTATATCTGTTGGAGAAAGGTTGTGATACAGTTCACAGCCCTTTTCAGAAAGGTTTTTTTTGTGACAATATTTTTTAAAGCCCTATCATCGTAAGCTGCCACCACCATGCTGTTACCCAGAGATGTTTTACACTAATGATGACTAGAAGTCAATCTTTCAAAAATATCAAACAATAAAAGGATTCATTACATTTGTGCAAAATAGAGGAAGATGTTTGTGCCACGCTTGAGACAGGTTCTCATCTGATTTTGATTAGCTTGAATTTTACCTATTAACTAGATAAATCAATGCTGAAAGTGGCTTCTGTATATTAAATACAGAAAGCTTATGGACTTTCTTGCTACAGAGATAAGGATTGTAGTTCCTGTACCAAAGCTAGTTTTCACAGGAAGTAAACTTTGGGAAAGTCTTCGGTCCTCTAGCTAAAAGAAAGCCTTCTTGAAAAAAAATGGTGAGCTGTAGAAGCCACCATGAATTATTCATGCAAGAGTTCCAGAAGACCCAGGCTGTGAAATGCCTGGACTAATAATTATGACATATGATCTAATGCATCCATAATAGCCTTAGGCCAGTTAAAAACTAGCACATTTCATCATAAGACCTGAGAGTGACCTGAGAAGATATAAGCCAATGAGTCTGACTTTTGTCATGGCAAATTTGTAAAAAAATATTGTGAAGAATAGAATTAGTAGACAAGGGGATCAATTTTATATCAAGAAAGAGTTTGTCTACATTCTGTAGGGAAACATTTAAGCTCTTGTTGGTGTTTTAGAAGTCAGCATGCAGGAGAATAACCATGTGTTGTTTGGTCCACCTGTTTTTGCAAAACCTGCTTGATGTTATTTCAAAACCTCAAAGGTTATTAAAGAAATTCAGCCATGTGGCATAGAAGATAAGAAGCACTTGCAGATTTAAATCTTCTTGAAGGATAGAAGCAGAGAGTAAAAATACATCACCTGTCACAAAAGGTGGTAACCAGGGTCATCCAAGACCCTGGGGCACCATCGGTGGGACCACTGCTGTTCAGCTTGTTTAGAGATGATCTAAAAAATATTTACTTCTGAAGGGACAATGTTTGTGGGTGATTTAGCATCACCCAGGGTAGGTAAATCGGAAGCAGTGTATCATAGGAAGTCATAGGAAAATCTCATCATACTCGGCAATGAGGCTACCTAGAATTAAATGTTGGCAAGTGTGGAGCATGTGTGCATGACGCGTGGAAACACTTATGCAGTTGTCTCATCTACAGTTCTAGCCAAGGGGACCAGGTCTTTTATCAGCAACAGTGAAAAACACAGGAGAAAAGAAAGTACTCAGTGGAATTTTTGGGAGCCTGCTGCAGAATGTTCTGCATGTCAGGTGGAGTTAAAAGAAACGTGGGCAAAATCACAGGCTGTGCATGCTGTTAGTGGCTTTCAGACGAGACAGTCTAGATGTAAAATCAGGCTCAGCAGCCCTCTGAGCCATCATTGGTGAAAGTGGAGGTTCTGAGTGCAGGAAGAGTAACACTTGAGCAATTATCCTTCCTCCCATTCTCTCCCAGAGGCTGTGCACGTTGTGCTGGGCTCCTGCTTTGTCTAAACCAGAAGCCTAACCTGGTATACTGGATCCTAGTTTTCATCCAGTATGGCAGTTATTTTGTGACTTTCCTACTGAAGGGTTTTGTACAAAAGAGAAGCCATGTGAAAAAACATTCTTATAATTTCTCTTTTAATTGATAACACTGTACAAATAAAGTTCTCTCAGTTGCCTGTTTTTTAAACTACTAAGGTGAGAAAGGCATTTCAGCATTTACAGGTCTGTGGACAATACAAAGCTATTTTGTTCTTCTTTATTTGTCATTTACAGAGACATGGACCATCCAACACTCTCTATCATCTAGTCAGGGATGTCAAAAAGGTAAGAGTCCAATAGACGGTAGGTTGGAGATAATGCTATCGTTGCTTTTCTGTAACTAGATACAGTCTCTGTTTTGCATGAGCTTTCAGTCAGAGCCTTCTCCTTCCCCTGCCATTATGGAATGTCATGTTTGTATGTACTGAATATGATTTTTTTTCCATACAAAGCACAATTAGCAAGTTATTTGTCTTGCTTTTTCTGTGGTATTAGATGCTTGGATAGTAGTGCTTCTGCTAGCATAATTATAGGCTCTTACATACCATGTGGATTTATGCTGTTATCTATATTTTTCCATACCTGCAATTGCTATTAAAGCTATTTTTCATGTTGTCAGTTTACTTATGAGCCTGTAAAATAGCTGCTATCCTTCTGCTGCATCCTAGTTTATTGACACAGTATCTTGTTCTGTGTCGTGTGTGTCATAGCCATCTTCCTCAGCAGAAATACACAACTAGAAGTGGTGCCCCCTTATCAAGTTAATTTCAAGCATCTTGAATTATAAAGAGCAGAACAGAAACATGGAAAGATATAGTGGTGGGAATGAGATACCAAATACTTTTAGCAATGTGTTCAGGAATAAAAGTGTTACAGCAGCAATGAATGAAAACCCCTTATCCTTTAAGTACATGGATCAAGTAAGGAGATTGAGTCTGCAGCTGACCTCATCAGCTTCAACAGTCTTCCAAAGTATGCACAGATTATAACCTTACACATTACATAAGTCAAACCACAAGGGTAGAATACTTTCAAATGCAGGGGTTTTTTTTTGTTTTTTTTTTTTTTTACATGGGACTAGATAGAAGATTGGAAGAGGAATGTTGGTGATGGTGGTGGTTTTGCTTTTGTTTGTGAGAGCACAGATTTTTATGGTTTCCTCTGCCCCTGACAGCTGAGCTGAAACAAAGACAGATAGGGGAGGGAAATGCCAATGCTTTATATATCATCTTTCTTGTAAATAATGCTACAGAATGATTAGTGTTTATGTTTAGAGGAGTTCTAGTGGTTTTCTTTGGTTAGTGTGTTACATGGCATCATCATTCAGTTATGTATGGAGTACTAAGTGATCACTGGAAAATGTGAAATGCCAACAGCACAAAATGAAGCTGTTCTTATACACAAATTCCTTTGAATGGAGCAAAGTAATGGCAGAATGCATTTAGACTGCCTGCTTCTTTCAAAGCTCAAATTGCCAGAATATTATTATTATTATTATTTTAAATACGAAGATATTTATGTGTCTGTAAGTATTTGAAACAAGCATCACCTGTCTTCTTACTTTAAATAATATTGCTTTTCCAACTCTTTCCCAGCATCACCTTTCTAAGTTCTCTTTTGAAGGCATATGTTGAGTGACTACATATATTGTTGTGTATCCCTAATAAAATATGTCTTTTTAAAGGCACTTTTGGAAGAAAAAGGGCATCCAAATAGGCAAAGACAATCAGAACGCATAAGTATATGCTGATAGACATTGACATTACATAAATTACACTATATTTAGTGATATTGTTTGTTCTATAGTGATTGCTAAATGTTAGGTGACAGTCACTTTTCCATAAATTCAATTTTATTTACTCTGTCTCTATCTAAAGGCTCAAGTAATTCTCACTACCTGAAGTCAATGTGTACCTGTATTAGAATGTAGTTAAGAGCTTCAAAAATAATCAACCTAGTGCAATACTCTGGCACCTCCATCAGAAAACTGCACCTCCATTGCTGTATTTCTTATTTTATCAGTGATGAGGATCAAGAACAGTTCACTCAGAGAAAAGTGACAGCTTGGCTTAGCCCTACAATCTGAGCAGCTCCCTCACCAGTCAACTAAGCTGTAAATCAGTCATCAGATCTGACAACATTTTAAATGAAAACACCTTGGAAATAAGTTTTTGATGGACATCACTATTTGACAGATAAATGGCCCACTGTGCCTGAAAACTAGCCTACACTGCTAATGCTAGACATTTGAGCTTATATATATTTTTATGCCAGATACCTAACCTCTCAGATTTAATTACATTATCACAAAATATAAATATTTTTTTAAAAAGTAGTATGCTACAAGAAAAGACACTTAAAGGATATGCTTACTATATACATTTTATGCATACATCCCAATTTTAGAACTGCACTATTTAACAAGATGGATGCTATAAAACATTAATTCCATCTGCATTGTTGTGAATTCTCAAATAGAAATTGGATGCTTACAAATCATAGAAGCATTCTTTAATTTACTACTATGTTACATAGCTGTATAAATCACTTGTTTGAAAGGCCACCCTGTCTGGTTAGCAAAGCAAAGAATTTTAACACCAGAAATCGTGTTTGTGACAGCTTGCAGGCACGGATGCACATACATACACCGCAAACACACAGGCATGAAAAAAAGCAATTTATTTTATCTTAAGGTTTTCAAATATCTTTCTGAAGACTGCTTGTCTGGACAGCATACTGTAGGGGCCTGTAGACAGTAATAAAAAAATTTACACTGATCAGAGTTTGATTTAATTCTGCATCTCTTAACAAGACAAAGTACTTCTTAATGACTCTGCTTTGGAAACAACTGCGTTTATCTCTCTTTTTGATCCTCTCAATTCTGTAAATACATGCAGAGACAAATCTGCCTGCATAATTTCCCTCATGGACTTTTTAACATCCCCTGTCAAAGGTACAGAGTTTAACATGCAGGGCTGACATCTTTGGTTTGTACAAACTATGCCGGAAGAAAATCACTGTACTGGACATTGTGTCTGTGAGTGACGGTTGCCCTCTGCAGGCTGCTTTTCAAAAAAATCCTTCCCTGGCTCAACTAGCCAATGAAAATTAGTAGAAATTAACAGATTATTTAATTTAAAAAAAAAAAAAAAAGAAAGAAAAAAGTACTAATATAACTTAATCCCATTATGGAATTATGTAAGTTTTAAAAGTTCTTCGGTTTTAAAGATCCACCTTATGTCTACATTTTCAGATAATAAACAAAAACTACAGATTTTTTTAAAATACTGTTTTTTCCTCAGCATGCAAAATCAGAGGCCTGATACCTGCTGAATCTGCATTTGAAGTAAAAAATTATTCTAAGTGATTATCTAAAATTTAAAGTTGTATCTTCTTCAGGAAAAGAATAATGCATCAGGACTGAAGAGCATGTCCCAGCTTTAAAGAGTTTGTTGATTATTAACTAGGATACCTGTTGTACCTGATAATAAAACCTTATCCTTTGTTATTCCTGACCATCTTGACTGCACTAGAATTAGCCCATCCACATTACTGCTCTTCTTGGAGGGGGTTATAGTCCTCTTGCACAACTGTGCTTCTTATACAAGCAGCCTCACCACTGCTAAGGTAGTTTAGGGTGTCTACTGATAGCACAAATGGTGTGGCCTATGTAAAACTGCTCTCACAAGGATGGTGCAATTAGCTTTCCTAGGGTTGCCTGCTTTGGAAACCTACTCATATGTCAGCATGAAGCCATATTTATGCATATGTCTACAAAATGTGTATTTCTACTGTAAGTTTGTGAGTTTTCTTTAGCAAGTTATATGAGAGGTTGAGCTGTATTGATTGAAGTTACTGTATTGAATATTTTTTGCTTAAATCTCTGTATGAAAGTTTAGAAATCAGAGGATCTACATCAAGATGCTTACACTTCCTAACAGATGCGGCACTCTGATGCCTGTTGTGCTTTATTAATTGCTGAAGTATCTTTTGCCATTTATCATCAAAATGTTCCATTTTAGTTTCTTACATTAACACAGCAGGAATCAGTTGAAGAACAACTCTGTAGTGCAGCTACAAGTCCCACTTCACCCAGTGCCCTCATCCTTGTTCTAGTAAAATTGCTACTACCTTAAACATTGTGGAGAGACAATCGGTTGCTTCTGGGGGAACAAACAAACAAAACCCTAGTAGGGTCCAGTTTTTAGATTTATACTATTTTTCTTTAAACAGTTCTGAATAAAAGTTACTGAGTCCAAATAGACTAAGTTATTACACATTCCCGCAAACCATAGCAACTCCCACCCACCATCAGATTGGCCAAGAGCAGGAAGAATGCAAAAGGATATACAAAGGGATGTTAATGAAAGACAGTTTACAGCTCACTTTTTGCCACTAATTTTTTTTAATCTCCTGTTCTTTTGAATTTCAGCCTGCTGTGAAACATGGTGCACGCAAATGTTTATTCTTCCTCATTTCCACATAATATATTAGGAAGGGAAATAAGCATTGCTTTCCTTGGACAAAGTAGAAAGGGAAGGAGGCTCTTTGCATCCATATCATCTCTTCTGCAGAACCAGTGGCGATCCACTCCAAATTAGCATTTCACTGCTCTGAATGTAATAAACTTATCAGCAGAAGAGCCGTGGAGATATCTGCAGACACACAAATATTTCCAGCAAGATGTGGCAGGAATGAAATTGCTCCATGTGCATTACTACTAACATTCTTTTGATGGCAATCACACAAGACAAGCTACAGTCTAACTGTAATCTGTGCCTTATATCACTATAGAAATTGTGGCTATTTTGTTATGGTGCACTGAAAACTTTTGATACTAACAATTACAATTTCCTGGTCCTTCTGTAATGTTGACCATAAAAATATGTTCTCTTTTTCAAAGACTACTGCTTGTAGTTTGCAAAAGTATGATTTACCTCTCTTTCCACCCTTAACATTCTGTAGATATATAAATATGCTATTTAATGGAGGATAAGAAATCAAAAGAAGCAGAAGAGAAACTATGTAGACATGTTTTCCAGGATTCTGCTCATAGAACTTGCCACAAGCACAGTCCACCTTCTGGGAGACAATATCCCTGGCACTGCTGAAAATTAGGTAGCAATATTGTGGTGCTTACAGAGTCTTTCAGTAAAATATGTTGGGAGTCCAAGGAGTGCCCATCTAGGGAAATTGCTAGGCCTGTAGTTTTCTTCTTGAACAAACACACACACACACACATCAAGAAACTAGCTGCAGATATTTTGGTTATCATAATTTTCAAACTTTCATACATACAGATGCTTTCCTCATACTAGCTATAGAATTTAAGCAAAGATTTGTGAGGTTGTTGTACATAAGCCAAAGAACAAATGCTAACAGACCTTCATTGCTTCTAGTTCTAATAACTCTGTGTAAGCCCTCTGGAGTAGATAGCTTAGTTCTTTCTGCCCTCTGTCCTTCATTTCCTGGAACATGGGAAGGAAACACTGCAGGATGGGAAGTTCACATACTGGAGCTGGTCCCGTTTAAATAAATGAAATTTCATTATGTTGTTTCACCATACCTCAGCAGTGCAGATGTTATAGTCTATAGAGATGTCATCAGAGCCATGAGATGCCAGGAGAAGAGTTGTGGGGACAAATAGTCCAGAAAACATGCTATCTTGCAAGACTAAAGTCCAGCAACTGTGTCTGGCCGCTCAAGTGTGCTGATCCTCATGCTTTTTGTTCTGCAGTCGTGTTCCTTGTTTCTCCAGTTGAAGAATATGAGTACTGTGTACTGTGTCTTCTGTAACTTCCAACAAGTTCTTCACCTTCTTATTTAATTTATGTCTTCTTTCCAAGCGAGAATATCCAGGTTTCGGTTGGATCTATTTTAAGGTGAATTAACCAGCATAATAATAAATTCCTGTTTTTAACTATTTAATTTTCTTTATTCTAACAACATTATAAAGTATATTTAACAATGCAGTAATAAGCTTTTCTTCCTCCCCCACCATCCTTCTTATTTTAATTGCAGGGAAATTTACCTCCTGATTATCGAATAAGTCTGATTGATATTGGTTTGGTGATAGAGTACCTGATGGGAGGAGCATATCGCTGCAATTACACCCGAAAGCGGTTCAGAACTCTCTACCACAATTTATTTGGACCCAAGAGGGTAAGGAGCAAGTTATTTGCTATCTGTTTGACTGCACATGGTAGCAGAGATTACCATAGCTTCTTAAACAGTTCCTGGCTAGGAGGATCCAGACACACACACTATTCATTTCCATATATACACAGCCCCTGTTTCACCACAACCTGCTGCAAAAAGCCACTTATACAAACTGTATTTTTAATTAGTTTAATGGGGAAAAATTATTGAGTTGTGCTGCCCTGGTGAGACTAGGGCATAAAACAGATTCTTCTGGCTCTAAAAACTGTAACTGAGTCTCCGGGGCTTTTGAAAGGCAAGTCTACAAGTCTGTACAAACAATACCATAGGTACCTGACTTAGGCCTGAAAAATACATGTGTTTTGATAGACACATTCCGTGTCTTGCATCTCATCTTCTTGATTGTGGCCTCAAGATATAAATGCAAAGAAACCCTTAACTCAGTATTTGCTTTATTGGCTGGATGTGGCTCCAGCAGAGTCAGTGGACTCATGACAGAAACACCACCCTGTATGTTTATGGTTTCCATGTTTAAGAGATTATAATACTGTGAATCCAAAGGAAGTTTATTTCCTTTCTAAAATGCAGAAGATATTTAATTGTCATCCATAATGCTACCAACCCAATCCAAAAAGAAAAAAATAACTCAACTGCTTCCATTAAGATTTATAGATCTTTCTTTGCCTTTTCTACCCCACATATTCATTTCATGTCTCAGTTAAGATGTAAGCAATACACACCATTGAATATTATTCTAAGAAGCCATAAACAGCAACAGATCTGTGAAATTGTTACAGCCAAACACCTAAAATGGTTTTGTTTCCCTACCCTTTGACTCTTCACTTTGGGGAGAAAAGGTAGCTGATGGGAGAAAACTCCTTCCCATAGTGAGTTCCATCAAGAAAAGTGTTTGAGTAGCATTTTCTCAGACATGAGACCAGCATACAGAAGAGTTTTGCAGCAGTCAATAAAAGTGTGCCAGGGGAATGCCCAAAATACTTATGTTGTCCAGAGAAACACATTCATGCCTTAGCAATAATTCTTATCCCATTTTCCAGTAGAACAGCCCCAAAACAGATGTAATTCATACTTGCATCCATGGGCATGTCTTCTGTTGTGTGTTGCAGTGAAATAGAGTCAAAGTCAAGGTTTAATGAAATGTGTACATATATTATCCAATTGACATACGTGTGTGCATTATATTACATTATGTTGCATCACATAAATATTATCCATGTTATATATTGTCTATTACATAGTCTATATTATGTGTTCTACATCACATTACACAAAGAGCACGTATGCATGTATGTATGTGTACAAGCATTGTTGTAATTTTTCTTCACCTTTCTGGAAGAAGTAACATTTTTCTAACTTTTTTGTACAGCCAAAAGCCCTGAAACTGTTGGGAATGGAGGTAGGTGCCTGTGATAAATCCTAGTGACTTTATCTTCTCTGACAAGTATAGGTTATATCAACATAGTGTTTAAATTCTCTGTATTAAAGGCACCGGTTTTGTTTTCAAGTTTTGTATGAGAAATGTGCCACACAAATTGCACTTCTCATCCAGATAACTTGCTCACTTTCTTAATAAAACATCAGCAGACAGACAAGAGAAAAGAAGGCTCTGTCCCCTTTATGCATATTTTTTCTTTTCATTAAGAATTAGACTAAACATTTCAGGCCACACAGGATTTCAGTTAGATAGCTATATAACTCTAAAACATGGTCAGAGAAATTAAGCAGTTGCAGAGAATGATAAATCTTTATGTGGGACAAATTTCTTCAGTTTTGTTGACTTTTGACTACCCCAATGTTTCAAGGAGATGGTTATGTTTTCTTGACTGAGTCTTTTATACAACAGCGTTCATTTTGCTATCCACAGACACAGCACAGAATAGGTCAGCTGAACTGATGAAAGCAGTAGGCTAAAATAGAAAATAAACAACAGGCAGCTGGAGTAAGAAGGGATAAACATGGGATACACAAGCAGAATGGAAGCAAAGAAAGGAGATTCCTACTCTTCTGAGAAGATAAAGGGGGAAAAAAAAAAAAAAGCAGACCCTGGATATGTAATTTCTGGAGGTGTAATGAGACAGATGTGTAGCGAGAAGTGTTTTATTTGGAATGAACTCTTAGCTATATTTTAATGGTGTCTTTCGCAAAATGTTCTTAAGAGTTCAGAGTAGTAGTCCAAAGTTTATTCTCTGTGTTTAAGTATGGGGTTTTAACT
>VWZI01012115.1:12040-37832 GCA_013396835.1 Psilopogon haemacephalus | reverse complement strand
GAAAAAAAAAAAAAAAAAAAAAAAAAAAAAAGCTTTTTTCATAATTTTTTTGTGTTAAATATTTTGTTCAAAAACTGTTGAAGAGTTTGGCCTGCAGGGAATGTGTTTACCAGCTCAGGTACTGATACCAATGCATTGTGTGAATTGATTTATATCCTTCACTGGTGAAAAATATTTCTCTGTAATTCACACAGGATGATGTCCCTCTGCGGCGAGGGAGGAAAACGACCAAAAAAAGAGAAGAAGAAGTTGATATTGATTTGGATGACCCTGAGATCAATCATTTTCCCTTTCCATTCCATGAGCTGATGGTGTGGGCTGTGCTGATGAAACGTCAGAAGATGGCACTCTTCTTTTGGCAGCATGGGGAAGAAGCTATGGCTAAAGCACTGGTGGCCTGTAAGCTGTGCAAAGCCATGGCACACGAAGCATCAGAAAATGACATGGTGGATGACATATCCCAAGAACTGAACCATAATTCCAGGTGAATATTCTTTCATGTGCAGTTTTCTGGGATTCAATTAATTAATTAATTAAAATTAGAGAGGCTGCTGAAGCTGCCTCAAATTTGCTTATCTGTACTTGGCTTTTGTTTCTAACGTCTAGGGAAAATGCAGTCCCGTTAGGGAACGGCTGAGTGACTTTTAAAAAAATTGTCTGGATGACAGGCAGAGTTGCTAGCACTACAAGTTCTGAAATGAGAAGGTGCAGAGAAGAATATATTGTCTATGTGTTCTCCATGAGGCCTCAACAGTCAAGTTGCAGCCTTTCTCTGCTTTTTCAAAGCATTTCTTCATGTCAAGCGGAATAATTGCTGAAATCCTTAAGACTATAATATTTGAGCAGAAGCATTAAGCTCATGCTCAGGTGAGCAATCTAAGATGCTGGATTCCATAATAATCTTTCCTGATGTTAAAACTCTGAGGCACAAAATTTTGAAAAGGGTATTTGACACACTGGTTTTCAGGAGACTTGCTCACAAAGTGCAAATAGCACAGAAACAATTCCTAAGATGCAGATAACCAGAGGATTTCAGCTAGAAAATGTCAGGGAGGTGGGCAGGCAGGTGGGAGCAGACAGCTGGTAGGTGTGGGTGCTCATCACTGCTAAGTCAGGGCACTTATTTATATACCTACCATTAGCCACTCACATTTGAAAATGTGGGTTTCCATTTGTACAGTCAGCATCACGATTTGCATGATGGAAGGCGATGCCCCCGTTGCAGAGGCTGTTAGCTGCAGAGGGGTGTTTTCTGCAGCAGGCAACTTGGGCTAATGGGAATGAACAAATGTCTCTCTGTTGCAGGGACTTTGGCCAGTTGGCGGTGGAGCTGTTGGACCAGTCATACAAGCAGGATGAGCAACTGGCAATGAAACTGCTGACCTACGAGTTAAAGAACTGGAGCAATGCCACATGCCTGCAGCTCGCAGTGGCAGCCAAACACAGGGACTTCATTGCTCACACTTGCAGCCAAATGCTACTCACAGACATGTGGATGGGTCGTCTACGGATGCGCAAAAACTCTGGCCTAAAGGTCAGCACTGTTTCAAAGTAAATTTAACAGTCAGAGAGTTCTAACAGATGGTGACAGGGCTCAGAACAAATCAGTAATAATTGATAAATTATCCATATATCAGGTACTTATTTGTAATGATGTTAAGTAGGATATATTCTTCCTCTGTTCAGTTTTTCTTTAGGGAGCTTATCACAAACCCAAGTTCCCAGCACATTACTTAGTTTTTTCATCATCTTTCTTAAAGCCCCTTCCAGCATCAGAGAGATGCCAGATGGCTTGCATGTCACCCTGCCTGGATACTTGAGAAGCTGGCCAAGGTTTTTAATGATAAATAAAGAAAAAGGATGTGTAAGTGAATTAACTGCTAGTGAAAGGTGCTGATCTGACAACCTTCCCCAGAAAAGGCCAAAGCAAGCAGTACAAATTTTCTTGCATTCCCCAGCCAATCTTCCTGATGACTGACCTAGAAGAACTACCTTATAGGATCTAGAGGATAATTTAATTTTCAAAGCTGTTTAAGTTTTACTTCCACAGTTACCAAAACTGTTAACAGAGCAAGGTGAACTCTGTGGTGTGAATTTGTATCCATGAGCTGCCATCTCTCACCTTCAGCAATAGACTCACCAATCAGAACGTAACCAGGAATTGCCACTTCCTCCCAGATGACTGAGAATTATTTTCAGTGAAGGGGTTCTCTCTCCTGCATTAACAACTGCAAAAAGTGGTAACTGCTCAGCTGCTTTGCTGTGTGAAAAGATGTTCAGTAACAGTGAGAATGCTTAGGAGTACATGCATAGTTATCATACTGGGTCTCGAACTGTGCATAAATATTGTTCTGCTTACAGATAGAAATCATTCTCACATTTGGAGACATCTTTACTACCTATTTTTCTGACTCAATTCACAGGCCCATGTTCACTTATTGGCTTGTTCACTGCTGCCTCGTTCACTGCTTGGCTTTGCAGATATTCAGCCCCGATATGTGGGGATCAGTGCAGCAATTCATTTCTCACTGCTTGCTTTGACCTTTGCAGCGTGCATCTCTTAAGACATAAAATAGACCTTTCTTTCACAATGAGCAACTGAAGGTAACAGATTATTTCCTTTCAGCTTCTTGTAACATCAAGGCTTCACAAGAATCCTTTACTCAGTTTCTAGTCTGTGTTGTATTTCACTGCTTGTCATTAGTAGGGCCTCCTTAAAGCTAAAGCAGGCTAGAACCTATGCAAGCAAGAGGCACCATGACAAATAAATATGCAGGCATGAGTCATGGATTATTTCCCATAAACAATTTTCTCCTGTGGAAACTGGCAAATGTCAAGAAGGCTGAATGTCATTCTTCAGAATCTCTGTGGAGATGTATAACACCAATGGAAAGAGGAGAATCAATTGTTAGTCCTGCCTGTTCTTAGAAATAGCGTTTCAGGGAAGCCAGGTCTGCCCATAAATCCCTCTCCCTGAGCACACGCTTTTGCAACAAGCTAAGTTCAGGAACAGTGCAGGCAGCTGGATGCTCAAGCTTTTCAGAGACAGTGCCATACATACACTTACTGCCCATAATTATGGTACTTTGGATGATCTCAACAACACATATAATTTCAACATCACATCTGTCACTATGATGAGCACAAGCAGTCACACTCACTGACCTGCCAACAAGCTATCTGATTTCACTCATGAAGTCATTTTCCATGAAACTGCAGTAAAGCCAGGAAAAGCTGCTGTGCTTGGGAATACAAACAGATCACTTCCTTTTGTATCAGTATTATACCTCTTTTGTTATATATATATATATAGTTTAACTAGCAGGATCGTTAATTGAGTATATCCATGCAAGATAATGGATTTCCACTGCCATATCATAACAGAAGAAGGCAGAAAAGAAAGAGCTTTAGATTACCAAAGCAGCATATAAGGAAACCAAATAGCTAAGCACATCAGCATTTGCTATTGTTGGCTTTGCCTGTAACTCCTCTGATCCATACATGCTTAATGCCTTGGCTGCCTGTATGGACACAGGGAACCTGAGACTCAGAAATTAATACTGCCTGTGTCACTTAACACTGATATTATCTATCCTGTGAAATGCAGAAATGTGTAGGGTCAAGGTCTGAATACCCCTGCATATCGCCTACCGTTGACCTTATATAATATGTTGTAAATATATTTTGATATGCAACAAATATATTTGTTGCATATGCAACAATATGCATCTGATGAGCAAGCAGATAAAATATTCAAGAGGCAATTAGCCGTAGCAATGCTAATAGAAGTTATGTGCTTTGTTTCACAATGTAGCTCAGAAAAAGTGACAGTCTATTATCATAGAAATCCACATGCATGTTGATCTTTCTTTTCCTAGATGTCCTGAGGGAGTTGTTCCTTTTGATACTAAGTAACCATCATGATTGTTTACTGTGATTATTATTGTTATCATTATTATTACTTTAGGTAATTCTAGGAATTCTACTTCCTCCTTCAATTCTCAGCTTGGAGTTCAAGAACAAAGATGATATGCCTTACATGTCCCAGGCTAATGAGATCCATCTTCAAGAGAAAGAGCCAGAGGAACCAGAAAAGCCAGTGAAAGAAAAAGAGGAGGAGGACATGGAACTCACCGTAAGTGCCAACAATGGATCACCAGCCTCAGTGCTGTCAGTTTGTTGTTCCCACTTTGTGGGTGTTGCAGGCTGTCTGATGGCTAAACGTAGCAGATGATAGGATTCCACTCTCAACACTCCCCTCTTCTCAGTGGGACTCAAACCAGACAAGCTGAGTGGCATCATTGTGTCTTGATGTGGTAGCGGTCCATAGTGATGCTGAAGTGTCATGTTCAGATGTAATGTCCTGGTATTTTGGTTCAGTTTGATGCCACGGTGCCTGATATAAATTAATAAGATTTCAGAATGCTGAGTGGGTATCTCTGGCAGGAAAGGAGCTCAATGAGTCTTCCTTTGTGTGNAATGTTAAATTCATAGGAATGTTATAAATTCTGTAAAAGGGAATCAGCTTTTCAAAACTCTTTATGAATTCTCACACATATAGACTTGTGGTTTTTAATTCACTGAAGTCATTAGCAAGCAGCTAGCCAGCTCAGCCCTTACTAAGAGCTTCTGCAGCTCAGAAGAATTGTGTAAGGAAGGGCTTGTCTGTGTTAGTAACATAGCTTAAAGGAATAATTTGCACCACAAAGAGAATCAAATAGCTAAATCTCTGAAAACTATACAAGTCACCTACTTCCAGTATTTTGTTCTCAGACTTGTCTGATGCTTTTTAATTTGGGCAATTACCATGTGAGCTATCAGACCTGCCTTAGCTTAGTTTGGTTTGCTTTGGCTTGGATTTGATTGAGGGGACTTTGAAAAGCTTAAAACTCCACACCACTTGCTCAAGTTCAAGGTAGAGGCATAGAGATAAAAGGGAATTTTCTGATTAATATGAAAAAACCAAACAAACTAAAACCACAACAAAACAAAAACCAAAAAACCCAGACTGTTTCCTACAGGCAAACAGCAGGAGCTGCCCACAGGAGCCCGTCTGCAGGCAGGCAGAAGGATCTGCCTACAGGACCCAATATGCAGACAAGCCGAAGGAGCAGCCCACAAGACCCACCTACAGGACCCGTTTGCAGGCAAGAACCCGGCCGTTGGGAAGGACCAGATGCCAGAACAGCAGCAATTTACTGTCCCTGGCTTCTGATCCACTTAAGAAGTGCCTATTCAAATCAAATAAGCACTTTGCAAGATGCCTTCTCCTTGGCAATGGGGAGAAATCTGGGGAGGAAGTAATTTCCGTCTCTCTGCAGTTATCCCAGCTCCTGGTTTCTTGTCTACAATACTGTGTGTTTCCTTTTTACCTTCTGATTCCTGCTACAAGGAGGTGATATGAGTCCTAGATATCCTCTCCCCTCTCCCTTCCATTTACTGACAGCCCTATTGCTCTTCTTCTGTCTTAACTACACCCTTTCATCCTTCAAAATGGGTGCATCATTCTAGTGAAGTTTCAGACACTTACAGCCTGTTCTATAAAATGTTTCTGCAAAGTCCAGCAAGTTTAGAAATATCTTAGGAGCACTACTATTTACTTACTGTTTCTCTGAATAATCTGTTCTATGCTTTAGGTCTTGTAAAACAGCTCTTTTGCTCAAATGGTAAGGAGAGACAATTTGCTAACAAAGAGACATTCGCCTATATTTCTGTGGTCATAGCCAGTTATATTTGGTCACTTTCAGGCACCATGTCAGGGAGAATGTTCCTACTTGACATGTTTTAGATATAAAATAATATTTTAGGTTGAAGTTTTGCATTGTTTCAGCCTCAGTCAAATGGTTTGACATAAGTTACGTTGGATCTCATCTCCACTGATTATAAGATGCCTCAGAGATTGTTTGGGAAGTGACTGTGAAGTTTCCATTTAGTCACACTTATGTTAAGGGTACTTTATTTGTAGTACCTGTATACTAAAAATACCTTATTCGTGTGCATTTTAGGAGAGATAGACCAACAAAGAAAGGCAGTGGCATTGCTCTTCATGTGCAAGAGTGACTGGGATGTACAGGGGGGACAGGAAGAAGGTGTTGAAGGCTTGTGGGTAAGAATTAAGGGGCACACAAACAGGCAAAAATGTTGTGGGTGCCTAATACCACCAAACCAAGAAGAGGATGTTGACAGGGCTTTCTACAGATAGCTGGAAGTAGCTATCTGTAGATCACATGACATAGTACTCATGGGTGACTTCAATCACTATGATATTTGTTGTAAAGGCCACACAGCTAGACATACTCAGTCCAAAAGACTCTTGCAGTGTGTTGGTGATAGGAGAGGTGCACTGCTGGACCTTGTATTAACAAAGAAGGTCTGGCTGAGAATATGAGAATTGGGAGTAGCCTTGGTGACAGTAGCCATAACATGATAGAGTTTAGTATCCTATGAGGTAGGAGAAGGGCAGTAAGTAGGATTGCAGCTCTGGCCTTCTAACTTTGTTCCCTTCAAAGACCTGCTTGAAGTAGTCCTGTGGGCCAAAAGTCTGGAAGGCAGGGGACCCAAGAGAGGAGAGCTGGATAATATTCAAATATCACTTCCTCCAAGCTCAATGCAGGTGCATTCTTTTAAATAAAAAAAATCAGACAGAGAAGGTAGGCGACCTGCATGAATGAGCAAGGAGCTGCTAAAATCAGTCATGTAGAAGAAGAAAGTTTTTAGTATGTGGGCACTTGGAAGAATTATAGGAACATTCAAGGAATGCAGGAACACATCAGAGAAGGCCAAAGCCCTCTTATAATTAAATTTGGCAAAGGAAGTAAAAGGAACAAGAGAGACTGTTTCAGATACATTGGTGGTAAGAGGAAGAGCAAGGGAAATGTGGACCCACTTCTGAATGAGGAGGGAGCCATAGTAACCAAGAATGCAGAGAAGGCAGTTTACTGAATGCCTTCTTTGCTTCAGTCTTTACTACTACGATCAGATCTCAGGAATACCAAACCTTGGAAGTAAAGCAGAAAGCTTGTTGGAAGGAAAACTCCACTGGTCAGCAAGAATTGGGTTAGAGATCATTTAGGCAAACTGAACACCCACAAATCCTTGAACCCTGATGGGATGCACCCATGAGTGCTGAGACAGCTGGTTGATGTCATTGCTCTGCCATTCTCCATCATTTTCAAAAGATCATGGAAAACAGGAGAAGTGCCTGAGGACTGAAAAAAAGCCGGTGTCATTCCAGTCCTCAAAAAGGGCAAAAAAGGAGATAAAGGAAACTACAGACCCCTCGGTCTCACCTCCATCCCTGGAAAGGTGATGGATCAGCTGTTTCTGGAGGTCATCTCTAAGCAATGGAAGAAGAAGGTTACCAGGAGTAGCCAGCATGGATTTAACCAAAGTGAAATTATGTTTGACTAACCTCATAGCCTTCTATGATGGTGTGAGTGAATGGGTAGATACAGGGAGGGCAGTGGCTGTTGTGTACATTGACATTAGTAAGACTTTTGACACTGTCTCACATAATAACCTTCTAGGCAAACTCAGGAAGTCTGGGTTAGAAGAGTGGACAGTGAGGAGAATTGTGAATTGCCTAAACAAACAGCTCAGAGGATTATGATCAGTGATAAAGAGTCCAGACAGAGACCTGTAAATAGTGGTGTTGCCCAGGAGTCAGTACTGCGTCCAGTCTTATTCCACATCTTCATCAAAGACCTAGATGAAGGGTTAGAGTGGACCTGCAGGAAGTTAGCTGATGATACCACACTGGGATGCTTGGCTGATACACTTGAAGGCTGTGCTGCCTTCAGCAAGACCTGAACTGGCTGGAGAGCTGGGCAAAGGGTTCAACCAGAATAAGCATAGAGTCCTGCACCTGGAAAGGATCAACACCACGCACCAGTACAGATTACAGGTTGGCCTGCTGGAATGCAGCTCCATGGAGAAGGACCTTGGAGTCCTGGTGGACAGTTATCAATGTGACAGCAATGTGCCTTTGTGGCCAAGAAGGCCAATGATGCATTAAGAAGGCCTAGGATGCATTAAGAATAGTATGGCCAGCAGGTCAAGGGAGGATCTCCTTCCTCTCTCTTTTGCCCTGTTGAGACCACAACTGGAGTATTGTGTCCAGTTCTGGACTCCCTAGAAAAAAAAGGACAGGGATAAACTGGAGAGAGGGCTGTGAGGATGATTAATGGACTGAAGCATCTGTCTTGTGAGGAAAGGCTGAGAGACCTTGGTGCTGTTTACTTTGGAAAAGAGAAGATTGAGAGGAGATCAAGAAGAAGGTGCTTGTCTGTTTTCAGTGTTGTCCTTTGATATAACAAGGTGCAATGGATACAAAGTACAACACATGAAGTTCCACCTCAGCACATAGTCAAACTTCTTTACTATACAAGTAATGGAGTACTGGAATAGGCTGTCCAGACAGGTTGTTGAGTCTCTTTCTCTAGAGGATTTCAAGACCCATGTGAATACGTTCCTATGTGACCTGCCATGGGTGATCCTGTTTTGGCAGGGCTGTTGGACTTGGTGATCTTTAGAGGCCCTTTCCAACCTCTAACATTCTATGATTCTATGAGAGTTCTTTGCTTAATAATTGGTTCTGATGTGATATCACAGGTATTTAATTGACTGCTCACTAGATCAGTCACTCACCCTAAACCTAAAGTTCGCAACTATTGAATTCAGAATTATTTGCCTTTTTTTTTTGCCATGTTTTTCCTTTCAGGATAAACAAATAATTTGTTATATGTGCATGTGATTGTGATTACTACAGTTTGCTTTTATTCATTTCCTTTGTTGGCACTTGATTGTTTAAAATAATTTCAATTTTTTGTCTGCAATTTGGGTTTCTGAGCTTTTTTCAGCTTAAACCAACAAAACCAATGAACCAAAAATAATTTTGCTGACCTCTAATGTCCATTTTTGGAAAATAATATATCACCCAAATGATCTAACTGTATTTCTAATCATTCCAATCAATATTTCTCAGATCTCTGCATTCCTATAGTATTACACCTATGTGCATTTTATAGAAATACTGCTAATACCAAGGCAATCACGTCTAGTAAAGGTCTGTTCATTAATTTCTTATGAAGTCTTATGTGTCCCACACTACTAACCCCAGGTGATTAATGGTAGGCCAAAAGCAAGACTCACCTTCTTCTTTTGTACTGCACTGGTCCAGAGTGGGTGAGGTTCAGTGTCACAGTGATTTTTGCACAATTTTACACCTCATTTGCATACAATAATGTGATCGCAGAGACTACAGTAACAATGAAGTAAGTCTCCACATGGGTGCACCTGCATGTGAGTATGTATTGGTGTTATGTTTCTTCCAAAGGATCTGGTGGGTAGATGAACATTTAGATATACTATAGAAGTGTGGTGTTTATTCGCTGTAAAGTACTTGTTAGTCACACCTGCTTTTAACTTTATAACAGACACACAGGAGTGTTGGGCACATGTTTCTTTAACACCTAGATGCTAGGCAACAGACTTTCCTTATAGCAGCTACTCAGAAAACCAGCTCCTGAGTACTGCTCCCACTACTGCACCAAGGAATTTACCACAATTTGTACCTGGATCTACCAGTCATTAATCCTGAATATTAGCCATAGGGATATAGAAAGGCCCTAAATTCTAAAGGCCAGGGACATTTTTAATTTGTATAGTATCCTAATGAGGGCCTTAACTACTTGCTGAAATTTTGATCAGTTAGAGACCTCAGCTGTATACCCTCCTACCAAAATAACATTGATTCTGGAAGCCGTAACTAGAAGCATCCTTATCCCTATTTACTGCCTTATCATTTGGATCTTAGAGTTCCCTAGTACATGGTCCTGTCTCAAACACAGAATAACTCATTTCAGTTCTCTAGAAGATGCTGTTTTGCTCATTTTGCTATAACTTTCCACATCAAATTGGAAGTTTGGGTTTATATGGGTATCACCAACAGTCTGAGTTTTGACTTTGCTCGTTCTTGCCATAAAGAGAAAGCTAAGCATATGTATTACAGATGAGAGTGGGCCTGGAGTGCACCACAACTAGCTTTGCTGCTGCTGCAAAGTATTTTATCACTAAAAATACATCTCTGAAGGTAGGAAAGGTTAAAGACTAGTAGCTTTGTGCCCCTGCCCTGTTTCACCTCCCTTGCTAGAGGACAGAGCTGATAGTATTTCACTTGCCAGAAGCAACACACTTCTTCAGGTCATCTGGAATGCATATGTGAGACACTGTTGGTGGTTGTGAGGCATGAGTGCTGGCTTTCTCCATGATGGGGGAGTTCCTTCAGTTTCTCTGAGGGATTTGTAAACCCCTCATTGTACCACCAAACAATTGCCCTGGAATTCTTTGCAGGATGACTATGCTCCTTGTACTGTAGATCTGCTCCTCTGTATTCACAGAATCACAGAATGAAGCAGGTTGGAAGAGACCTCTAGGATCATCAAGTCCAACCTATCACCTAACACCTTCTAATTAACTAACCTATGGCACTAAATGCCTCATCCAGCCTCCTCTTAAACACCTCCAGGGATGGGGACTCCACCACCTCCTCAGGCAGCCCATTCCAATGCCGATCAATCTTGCTGGGAAGAACTTCTTCCTGACATTCAGCCTAAACCTGCCCTGGCACAGCTTGAGGCTGTGTTCTCTTCTGAAGAACCCTTGATCTCATGAAAAAACCCAGTTTACGCACTTATATCTCAAAGGCATTAAAGCTTTTTTCCTATGAGCATTTCAAGACAGAGAACAGTAACTCTAGAACAGCTACCATGTCAGCAACATACATGGCATAGCATAAGATGGGTTATGCAGTGAAAAGTGTAGTACATCCACCCAGCTATGTGTCATTCCCACACCAGTTCTGTGTGAACACAGTTAGTAAGTGGCATGTAGATTTCACTGAAGATAAAACCTTAAGAACCTATGATGATTCTGTCAGGACTGAAATTCCTGTTATGTAATTTTAAAATAGATAAATATATTATAGGATCACTACCATATATTAACGTAAAATATTCAAAACCCAGAACTGTTCTGTGTCCCTACCAGTCCTCAATTACATAAAACAAAATCTGGTCCCCGGGGGAAAAAATGAATCCTGATTAGAAAAATCTCAATGTAAAAAATGTGTACACATCAACCCCCTTAGGCTAAAATGATGCAGTTACACTGTGGTTTATAATGCAGCTGAGCTGCTGTAGGGGTTACCTAGCATGACTCATGGTGAATCATGGGCAAAACTGTTTATTAGGGAAAGAGATGCCACCCACACAGAGCAGCATCTTCAGTTACTCACTCTATTGCTTCCTCCTCCAAGTGAAAACACATTTGTTCATATTTGGCATTGTAGCTATTCTGTTAACACAGACACTTAGATTAGTTCTGTATGTTTCTAATGGGGGGACTTTGCAGTTTGTTAGCATTGTGATATAATTAACAGTCAGAAACATCACGTCAAATTTAATCCCCAGCCTTTTAGAGCAATTCCTCAGTGGCAGCACCAGGAAGAGGAGAGGTTAGTATGGTATGATATAATTAATTAAAAAATAATTATGACAAGACAAAATTACAGCATCTCTGTCAAGAACAAAAAAAAAAACCCACCAGCAAACAGGAAATCAGCATCCATGAAATAAAGCATAAATCCACATACTGACAGAAATTCTGAAAACAAACACCACTTACTGATTCCAGTAAGAGCTAAGGGTGTCATCGAATTAGCAAATATATGGTATTAAATTGTGGAGGATTTAAACTCTGTAAAACAATCTCTTTCAGTAAAGCACACACAGCACTGCCTATTTTTTTAAAGCTGCCAGCATTCATTTTCACTCTGCTGCAAAATTCCTGAGCACCAGAGGACAGCAGAGACAAAGCTTTGGGAAAAGTTACAGAAAACCTTCTGGCGCCAGGTGGCAGCTTTCCTTAAAACAGCATCATAGGTAGACAAAAGAAAAGAAATTAGTACCTTCTTGGACTACCATTTTCCCAAAGCATTCAGGTCCTATTCCGTGTTTTCTTCCCAAACAAAAAGCCCCTAACGGAGATCAAGGGAATTACCTCGGTTTTGTAGGCTAAGTAAACACACGTGGGGTTCTATGAAAGGTTGTGTGATCTCTGCTGCTGTAACCATATTCATTAAGTCTTAGGATTTTGCTTATCTAATAAGAAACCTTCTTTTCTACGTAACAACCATTTCTTATTTTTACTTTTCTAATGAAAATCTGGATGGACATTTGAGGGGGTTTATGTGCTCTATGAGAATAAATACAAGATGTATTTACGTTTTAAAGACGTTGTTTTATCAACATTTATGGCAATGGATTTATAAATCTGCAAACATGAAAAGGTAACAGAGGCAGGTAATTTCATCAAAGCTGGCTACTGTTTGAAGAGGATCTCACCAGGTTAATTTCAACGTAGTATACTTGTGTATTCATCTTTGTTCCATCTTCTTAAAAATGTGCGGGCACATTTGTGCATGGCCAAATTCAGGAATAAAAAAGACCATGTGGAGAATAGGAATACTAGAGGAAAAAAACTGTTAGCACAAATGAATATGGTTGCAGCAGCAGAGATCACACAACCTTTCATAGAACCCCAGGTATGTTTAAAAAATCTGTTAGCACAAATGAAATTAAAGTTTAATATTAGGCAGGATTCACCTAGGACCATGTACATTTCTAATAATGTTACAAATAACTACACTGACCAAATTTTAAAAAAAAATTACAAATTTTACAGGACAAAATATCTGTACAAATATCTCCACGTGAGAACTAAAAATAAAGGCAGAAAATGAAAGATTTTGACACTTGCTTTTAAATAATTTGAGAAGTGCATCTCCTGTTCCTCCAGGGCACTAGAACCAGATCAAATAGCTCACCTGAAACTGATTAGATAAGTATGTTCTGAACATCCTGTTGAATCTGAGAACATAGAGAAAGATAAAAGACCTTTATTGAAAGACAGTCTGACATCTAAATGTTCTCTTTGGAGTCTTTGTGAGTGTAACTGAACACTGGGGGGTTCTGTCAAGAGGGGATTGTGGAGTCTCCCTCTTTGGATATATTCGAGACCCACCTGGATGCGTTCCAGTGTGATCTGGAGGTGATCCTGCTCTGTGAGGGGGGTTGGACTAGATGATCTTTTGAGGTCCTTTCCAGCCCCTAACATTCTGTGATTCTGATGTTTTCATGTTTTATAAGTTGCAGATGAAAGTAATGTTATCTTTGGGGTGATGAAAATTTGCTTTAGTTAACCTAAGTATAAAAATCCTTTGACTTACTTGTATAAAAACAGTATAGAAGGGCAGTTGTATCTCACTTTTTGTTATTGCTTTCATGTGCAGAAGTACTACAATCTGTAGGTGCTACCACAAACTAAGTAGTGGTAATTTACTGAGGGCATAGTAAACTAAAATGTACTTGGCCTACTACTCACAAAAGACTCATTTCAGAAATTTTAGTAGATCGTGCTGTGTTTTAAATACAAGGGAACACCTTTTAAGTGACTGTGTAGTCACTTCTTCCACCTCTCTGCAGCTGACCATGACGTTAAGGGTAAACAAAATACTACCATCGTTGCCTGTTAGGTTTGCACTTAGAACTGGAGACTTCTTAACTGTGTTCCTGGAGCTCGGTGTAGCTCTTCAGTGAGTTGGAATTGTAGTGCTAACAATCAAGCCTACAGAGGCAATGTATGATCAGTCTGGAACTTCATTACGAATGAAGCTACAATTGTGTAGAATTCAAGGTCTAAGTATTGCAGTGAACTCTACTGGACAGTCCTCTACATCAATGTGAAGTTCACTATGGGATCATAACCTGTGACAGGTCCAGTGAAAAAGAGTTAGGGGCTTCATTGCTTCTAGTGCAGCAATTGTCAACTCATCTTTCTCTCTGTTGTTTTCTCTTTGTCTCAACTTTATTAAATTCTTTTATTTAAAGCCACAACCTACCTAGTTTCTGTCTGCATCTGTTTGTTGTATAGAACTACACCCCATAAAGCTCTTGTCAGGTAAAACTTTTGGTGTCTATACAGCAAAAAAGAGAAATAACTTCTTGACATCTCATTTTTGTTCACCAGTCAAGGGTTTCACATTGGTGCTGACAGTTGCTGACAGAGAATTGCTTTTTGGGTTTACAAAGTATGAAAACACAGTTTCTCTGGGGGGGAAAAAAAAATGAGACCAAAGAGTTTTACACCTGCTCTTGTCTAAAGATCAAGAAATCAGAGGAGTTTTGAATAGTTGTGGGTTGGGGTTTTTTTATTGCTCAATTTTTCTTTCACAAAGAAACATTCAAAAATGTCCTTTATTTTAGGCAATGCTGGGACGGGGGAATGGAGAGTCCTCGAGAAAGAAAGAGGAAGAGGAAGTTCAGAGCAAGCACAGACTGATCCCCGTTGGAAGAAAGATTTATGAGTTCTACAATGCTCCCATTGTTAAATTTTGGTTTTACACAGTAAGAAATCTTTCCTGTTACACTACTGCTGTTTGGACAAATACTGAAACTGGATTATAGTCATCTTGTGTGTTTCATTGAATATCTGCATACGCTTGTACTGGAAGGTTCACCCATAAATCATTTTACAAAAATCTTTTGTGGAGGTCAGTCTACACTTATAAACCTGTCAAAGACTGCTAGAGACTAACATTTCATTCAGGAAGTCAGTGGTTAAAATTTGAATGACTGTATGTTTTTTTTCAAATACAAAAGTAAGTGGCACTTTGCTGCAGTCAGTGTTCCCAAGGACTTCCCTTTAGGAGAGTTCCCAATACTTAGGCCAGGGGGAGACTGGGCTTGATCAGGATATGGAACTGTATAATAATTGGTGAAGAAAAGAAGCAGAGAGAGCACATTTTTTATTGGAACATTTTTACTTTGTTCTGTTTTTACCGATCTGCAGATTGTCTCTGGGAGAAATTGTTTGTGTAAGTGCCTACAAGATGACAAAGACATGAGTAGCAGGAAAAAAATACATCAAGTCAGTATCACCTCCCTATATTACAGGGAAAACAACCTTGTGAATGCAGCAGAATGAAAAAAAAAAGAGTATATTTTTTACTAAAGCAAGACAGTACTGAAAACTTTAGAGGGTATTCTCACAGATATGTTAATAACTGCTCTATTACATTTAACATGTCGATACAAAGCTTTTGGGCAATTAGTCCTCAAGAGTAGACATGAGCTATTCATTATCAAGCTGGAAGCAGGGATTGGAAAGGATTCCATTAGGACTTCTCTTACGTGAGTTGCTATCTGATATTTTCATTCAAAACTTTGATGATGGGGTAAAGATTAGTTAATAAATTTGCAAATTGCACCAGAAAGTGGAAGAATGAGGTACATAGTGAAATTAATACAGAAAGAAATCCTTCGGAGTCTCCTTGGCTGGAATATCCCAGTTCACCTTCTGCATCATGTGATGGGTAGTTTGAAGAACACAAAAAAGAACATGAAAAATGTTTCAAGAAGTCTGAAACACATGTCCTAAGGAGAAAGATTTAAGAAAGTGAATTTGTTTCTTCTGGAAAAAGGAAGTGTGCAGAAGGACTGTAATAGTATTCAAATATGTCTAAGCACTTGCAGAGATGAACAGAAAGGAATACTCTCCAAATCCTCGCTGAATAGGAAGGTTTAAATTGTAGCAAGGTATTTTAAGGAAAGATGTTAGGAAAGTGATTGTAACTGCTCTGAGAAGTACTGACATAAAATATGTAAGAAGATGGTAAATTTTCCCTTGTTAGCAATTTCTATGTCTATCTTATCAAAACATATGTCCACTATTGTACACAGTAATTAATCCTGCCTCAGCACCATGGAAGTGGCCAGATGATTTCAAGTGGTCCTTTGTAGTTATATTTTCCATCATGCTATTGAGTGCACAATAAATCGCAAAGAATGCATCCTTTAAGTGACTTCTTGAGAGAAAAAATGCCTTGCTGAGATTTGGGAAGTGAAGCTACAGACAGCAAGAACAGTTTACATCAACAAAGACTAAACTGTGGCGAACAGGTTATGCTAGCAAATAGCTTCAGTTTGACAGGTTGGAGCAGCCCCTGGCAGAACTGTGTGGCCATTGAGCGCTAATCAGGCAGATTAATCTAGAAAGTACTCAGCAGCAGCCTAGTATCATTATCAGTCACAGTATGTATTATGCATACCCAGAAAAGTCTTTACACTGTAAACAAAAAGGAACATCTCCCTGTCCCTGTTGGTTCAATTCTGAAATGGGAGAAAAAGATCAATATTGCATTTCCATTTAGACCTGTTCCTGCAGTTTTATATCCTAAGGCAGGTCTCAATTGAGGTCAATCTTGGCTATGCTGAACTTGAAGAGCAAATGAAGATGTGTTCTGGCTGCAGTGCTGGAACAACTAGTTGGGTATATTGAGAAACTCCTGGAAAATAGAGGTAAAACAATTTTCAGAAAAGGATTCAAACTGCCTATTGCTTTTTACAAGCACAGAAGCAAAATTGCTAATCATAGATTTTGAAATCAAACCTCCAAATTTCATGTTGCATGGTCCAAAATACAAGAAAAGTTACTTTACTTAAAGCAATTGTAAGATAGTTAAAATAATTTGATTGTTCCATATCTTCCTATCTGCTATTACTCTACAGCTCTACTTTTACTCTTAAAATACTCAATAATAGGTTACATGTGGGGATATTCAGTAACTAACATCGTGGTTCTTCGTGGGAGCAAAAATAAGGATGGCTTTCTCGTTTTCACTACTAGCTTTAGGCTGAGAAGCTAGAAGGATATAAGAGGCCACATTTTTGCATCTCATAAAAAGGAGTAACAGCAGAGGGAATTGAACCCCAAGTATGAGTCATCTTCTAGACTCCAGAACAGTTTTGGCATAAGTTTTGCATTTTGGGACCACTTCACATTGTGATAATTTTATTACTGTAATCAGTAAAAAAACTTGAAGTACTTTCCTCTGTTACACTCTCCAGGTTGTCCCTTACCATAAGTAAATATTCAAGTATTTTCTATAGAATGAGATGACATTCATACAAGGGCAGGGAGCAACCCACCTTAGAAACTTCTTTGCTCTCCTTGATTTCTCCTCCTTAGTCACTTGAAATACTGCCCTCAAGGGTGAAAATGGAAGCCTGTAGCTCTTTGCCAAGTCATGTAAAAGCAAGAAAACAGGAGTTCACCTAGTTGTGCACTCAGAAAGAATCAGGAGTACCAGCACAGGCAGCTGTACTGAGTATGGGGTGGGATCAGAACACTCTCCTGGCAGGCAGTTACATGTTTGAGAAGGGTGAAGAAGTGCTTTACTATCTAAAAGGCTTGTTTCTTGATTTAGAGTGATGCAGTTTCAGCATCATTTTAATAACCCTATTCTTTCCCATAACTTCTGAGTCAGCTGAAAATAGGAAATTGGCTGATAATTAATAATCAATAACATCTAAGAGGAGGGGTGTTAGGTGGCAGTATCACATGGCTTTTTGCACTTTAATAGAATGTGTTGTTTCAGACAGGGAGGTGTGCATCGAAGTTTTGCCTGCCCAGAGTTTGTGCTGATTCAGCTGACACCTTAGATGCTGACTTGAGTCAATACTGCTCCCTTTTTTCTTTAGGAGTGTTAAGGACCTGAGCATTGCAATCCATCACCACACACAAACTGAAAGACAAATGAGATAATTTCCTACTCTGTTTTATGCAGACAAGAAGCAGTGGTTCAGCTGTCTGTCTTCTCTGTACTCAGTTTAGGCCAATGTAAAGAGTTCTCCTGAGTGTCCTTCAAACCAGTAAATGGAATAAAAGCCAGAACCCTGTGGCTTTTACACAGAGCAGAAGTGGTGTTCTATAACAAATAAAACAGCACTATAAATCCTATTCTGTGAAGTTCTGAACACTGAAATAATCCTACCCAAAAGTCTCAGTCCCTCTGTGTTTCTTTCATCTTAATTCTGACACCGAGTATGCAGTACCTGTGAGTTTCATGCAACTGAGAGAGAAAAATTGTGCTGAAGTTCAGCTGTATGGGTTACATTTTCCCCCCACAGTGGATACATTTTTCTGCCACAATGACTAAAATGTTCATACACAGAACCAAATCTTTGATTAAAATTTGGCTGAAGATTCCGGCCATGACCAATCATCACAGCTACAGCTCATGCTCCAGTGTGGCACATGAAACATCTCTGAGTTTCATGAACTTGTTGATACAATTTGCCTGTCTTGTACTTTTGAGTGTTTAATTATATTCAATATGTAGAAAGAAAGGAAAAAGAAATTAAATGTAATCCTTACCTTCCACTGTCTCAGCAATTGAGCCAGAAGGCAGATATATTAAAGAAAGAAAAGCAAACCTTTTTTTTTTTCTTTTTTTTTTTTTAATCTAAGGCAAATGAGTGCATGGCTGTGCTGGTCTACAAGCTGCAGCAATATAAGCAGGAACAGCAGTGCTTTGAGGAGAAATCATGGTATAGGTTAAGTCAATGTGTAAAGTATGGGTTAGGAAGACCTCTAACAATGCCTGGGGTCCTGTAGGCTCCAGACAAGGATTGTACAAAGAGGATTTGGAATGTCAGAGTTGGCCTAGATGAGGTCTACGGGAGGAGTATTAAGGGAGGAAGCAGATGAGGGAGAAATCTTTGCATGAATGACTTAATTTGGTAGCTGGCATAGTAGTGTCAGAGTTCTTACCGCTGTGGGATGATCCAGGGAAACTGCATTAATACCATTTTGTCAGGCCCACTGGAGGTCAGGATGTTTGTGTATGTATATTGCAGACCTACATGTATGTCACTTAATGCTTTTTCATACAACCCAAGGCACTATCTGGTTGTTCTTTATTTTCTGTTTAACCCTGGGTACAGTGGAATTAGGAATATGAAATCATGCTCCAAAAAGTGGGTCAGTCATATAAATATAGTGATTATTGTTATTAATTTTGTTTCTTTACAGCTGGCATATATAGGCTACTTGATGCTGTTCAATTACATAGTGTTAGTGAAGATGGATCGCTGGCCGTCTACACAGGAATGGATTGTCATCTCATACATTTTCACTCTGGGAATAGAGAAGATGAGAGAGGTAAAAGCCAAGAATGATAGACTGAAAATGAAATAAGCATAAGGGCGTTTCATCTGGTTTTATTATTTTTCTCAGGATAATGTTTGATGCATGGTCTTATCTTAAAATTGTGGCTTTTTTACAGAACAACAGCACCACACTAAAAAAAAAAAAAAAGGTCTATCTTTCTTCATTTTAACATGATTATCTCTCTCCAATTAAACTTCTGTTCAGATTTCTGTGGGATGCATATTTAATAGCACTCATTTTTGAGTGCATACTTGGGGAGCTTTTCTGACATATCTTAAAGCCTAGCTATGTTCCTTGAAGTGCAGACCAGAAACTGACATACGGTTTAGGGAGAGGAAAAGGAGATGAGGAGAAGAACATAACAGAGTGGACACAGCGACAAGTGATACCCTGACAATCAAAAAGGCCACATCTGAATCCTCACCCCGAATAGGTTTCACTCAAAATTTATAACTTCTGTCTGTCCAAGTATCTTATACAAAGATGTTAGATAAAACCCACCATAACTGGGCGGAATTTTAGATCTACACTGGATGTTGCAGCACATTTCTGATAGGATTTAATAGGATTTCCTCCTTCCAATCTTGAACATTTTTGTGAATTATGTCAAGCAATAGATGCGTCTCCCTAAAGATGCCACAGCAGACACATAAAGCAGAGACAGAGCACTTAAGGTGTATCTCAGTCTATTGGCAGAGTGAAGCTGTTCTGACATCCCTTCCATCTCATAGCCTCATCCACTTGGCCCAGTGTGCATTTGTTCCACAATGACACCAGAGGCCAAATTCAGCCCTGATGTGAGTGGTTGTGAGCCATGTTGACCTCAGCTGAAACAGCACATTTTTACCCCGGGCTGAATTTGTATCATCAGCATTTGTGTTTTCTACTCAAATATTTTTGAGGACTAGACTAAAAATGCTCTTACAACAGCAACTGAGACTTCAAATACATATTTCAAGCACTGTGCTGTAAAACCTACATTATAAATAAATAGAATAGAGGGAAATGCCCTGGTTTGTGTGGCCTATAGTGAGTGTACTCCACTAACGAAAAGAAAAAGGAAGACCAGCAGTAGCTAGGAGCAAACTTTGCAACACTGATGGACACAAAGCAGCGCTGGCTCAGAAGGTGAACAGCTACTGACAGGAATCACGTGAGCCATTTTTGTCTAATTATTCACCCAAATTGTTCTTTCCACAAAAGTTTATCAAGAACGTTTGTTGTGGTGGATTTCTAAGCAGATGTTGGAGATTATTTACAGAAGATGAACCTAAAATTCATTCTGAAAATTAATAACAAAATAGTAAGAATGGTATTCATCTTTTTAAGGAACTATGTGAGTCTGCTCAGATGTTCTCAGGCTAAATATAGAAAATTAAAACAAACAGTTTGTTAACATGCTACAACATAGAAATTATTCATAGAAATTGCTTGACTAGTTTCAGCAGTAATTTGAAAAAAACAGTCAAGCCTCCCAAATAATCTTGCAAACAGAATGATGATAAATTCATAAAGTAAAGCTTGGTCTCCAAGCTGGTAACATATGGGTTTGGTGGATGGACCACTCGGTGGATAAAGAACTGGCTTGATGTCTGCATCCCAAGAGTGACTGTCAATGGGTCCATGTCCAAGTGCAGGCCAGTAGCAAGTGGAAGCCCTCAACGGTCACTACTGGGACCAGTCTTGTTTAACATCTTCATCACTGGCATAGACAGTGGCATTGAGTGCACTGATGACACCAAGCTGTGTGGTGCAGCTGACACACTGGAGGGAAGGGATCCATCCAGAGTGACACTGACACCAGAGGAGAGGTGGGCCCATGCCAATCTTGTGAGGTTCAACAAGACCAAGTGCAGAGTCCTGCATCTGGGTCAAGGCAATCCCAGGCACTGATAGAGGCTGGGCAGTGACTGGCTGGAGAGCAGCCCTGAAGAAAAGGACTTGGGGATGCTGGTGGATGAGAAGCTCAACATGAGCCAGCAGTGTGCACTTGCAGCACATAGACACAATTGTATTCTGGGCTGCATCAAGAGGAGCGTGGCCAGCAGGTTGAGGAAGGTGATTCCCTCATGAGACCCTACCCGGTGTACTGTGTCCGGTTCTGCAGCCACTATTACAAGAAAGATACAGATGTACTGGAGTGTGTCCAGAGAAGGGCCACAAGGATGATCAGAGGGCTGGAGCACCTCTCCTATGAGGAGAGACTGAGAATGTTTGGGCTGTTCAGTCTGGGCCTACAAGAAAACTGGTGAGGGACTTTTTAGGATGCCAGGTAGTGATAGGACTAGGGAGAATGGAGCTAATCTAGGAGTGGGTAGATTCAGGTTGGATCTTAGGAAGAAATTCTTCACCATCAGGGTGGTGAGAAACTGGAAAGGGTTGCCCAGAGAGGTGGTGGGGGCCCCATCCCTTGAGGTCAGGCTGCATGGGGCTCTGGGCAACCTGATCTAGTGGAAGGTGTCCCTGCACATGGCAGGGCGGTTGGAACTGGATGAACTTTGAGGTCACTTCCAGCCCCAACAATTCTATGATTCTGTAATTATTTTTATAAATTACATTTTTATCCATGGAACTAATTTCCAAAACGATTTCTCTGGATTAAATACTAAATCCAGCTCTTATGGTCACTAATTATTTCTTGACAGTGTGATGCACATTTTAGATTTTTTTTTCTTTAATCTACAGCCTCTTTAAATGTGAATTTTATAATGAAATATGTTTCTTCCTCTATTCCAAGACCCTAAATTGGATTGGTAAGTTTGAAAAATATATTTCTTCTAATTTCAGGGTGATTTTAGAGCAAATGAGGTTTTCTTCCTTTTTTTATTTTAAGTATATTGCACATAGACACAGACTAAGAGTAGCTGAAATGGAAGATTTCTCAAAAAAATCAGCTAAGTACCTAAGACATTTATAAGATAGAAGTCTATCACCTTTGCTTTTCACTTGTGTGGCAAATACCTGTTTGCTATAGATTTCTTCAAACTTAAATTGAGACAGCTCAGCTCTTCTCCTGTGCATGTCCTCTGTCCTTCAGATATTGATGTCAGAGCCCGGAAAACTATTACAGAAAGTGAAAGTTTGGCTCCAGGAGTACTGGAATGTCACTGATCTAATAGCTATCCTCCTGTTCTCTGTTGGGATGGTTCTCCGTCTGCAAGATCTGCCACTGCGAAGCGACGGCCGAGTCATCTACTGTGTTAACATCATCTACTGGTATATACGGTTACTGGACATCTTCGGAGTGAACAAGTATTTGGGACCATATGTTATGATGATTGGGAAAATGGTAAGGAAAGTTTTACTGGTGTGTTCTTGACTCAGTGTCTTTGGCCAGTGACATCACTGCACGTTTATGTGTATTTTTTTGCACATTGGCACTTCTGTGTAAGCCGGAAATTAGTGCTTTATTGAATCAAAACCTTAGCATTAACCCCCCCAGAATTGAGCATTAGACTCTCTCTGTTATATTAGGTGACGTATTGCTTGTCTCTCTCTGAGTTCTCCCTTCATCAGCAAGACCACCCATCCCGTGCCACTTGGGTCTCATTTGCAGAAAACACGGAAGATGCTAATTCCCAATTAGATATAAAGGAGGGTGGTTTGTTAAAGTCAACAAATTTATTTGGTACCTTGAGACTATAAAAGAAAGTGTGTTGTAATGGGTGTGGTATGTTCCAAACTATCACTGTTACGATTAAGACTGTGACCTTTCTTTAGTATGCTCCATATCCATATGTTCACCTGTCTTTCCTGTTCAGGTGTCTCCTTGTGAGATGAGAAATCCATTTGCAGTTTTTGTCCCTTGGCCACATCACACGTATACAAAATGCAGGACTATGAACAGTTTATGTAACAGTAAATGCATACAGGAATAACTGAGAGATATTTGCTTCTAGGTGTATAACTTTAGATTCTTTGGCTTTTTTATTTTCCCACAGAAATATTGAATTAAATCAGCATTCTGCTTATATGGGTTAAAGAAAATGACTGATTCACAGATGCACATGCATGTGTCCCTGATATTTGAGTACCTGCAAATGTAGGAAACGTACATGGCAATGTCTTATATGCAATTATTCAGATGTTGTTGTGTAAATCATTATTGTTTCACACATTATGCTTTTAAAGATTTCTCTTTTTTTAAAGTAGAATAAAAGCCTTGAAGCAAGCATTCATTAAAAAAAAAAAAAAAGTAAAATTAATATTAACTTTTCTAAACAGAGTTAGGAAACATTTATTGCTATGTGGACAAAAATCAGCAAGTCCTTAAAGTAAGGATCTGGGCTACCCTCCTTCCTCACCATCATAAAAAAGAGAGGTCAGATATGGATGCATGGGATAAATTCCCTTCTTGATTTTACTTCAGGCACAATGAGGTCAGTGATTCCAGGCAGATAAAAATCTCAAATGAAAAATGTATGTCCACTTAGGCTTCCTATCTGTGGTACTAGCAAAGGCAGTCTGGAAACCAGTTCAGCAACAAACAAATTTGCCATGGACAATAAAGTTCCACTTTCAGTGTTATGAGTGGCTGATAGGATCCCAGTTTCAACAACAGTATGAATGGTGGTTTCTTTTTTTTTCCTGGCTTCAACACAGAAAGGTGTTGAAATCAGTGAAAAAAGTATAATTTCCGTTCTTTCATCATGCTCATGTGTGTACAACAAACTCACCCCACTTTCTAATGAAAACAAACACAGGAAAATCACAAGCCCCTGTAGGCCTAGCACAGACTTAGAGTGTCGGAATTTAACTGCCAGAGTACTCTGGAGGTGTGGGCAACTGTTAAATGAGGGAAGTTCTTTTACATCATGCCTTCCTGTTGTTTGACTTTCATACCTCATCCAACTTTCCATGCACTTAGCAACGCTGATATACAAACTTTGCCCACATGTGCAATGCCCAGATGGTCTGAGTTAGAAAAATTTGCCTCTCGCATCTGTTTTCTGGTCCGCTTACTCCTCTGTGTAATGGCCAGCCCCTATATATCATGCACAGACTTCACTGGGAGCTGCACCTGCTTGCTCCAGGATGCAATGGGGCTCCCATGTGTATTTCTGTTTAAATCACATGCTCATTTACCTCCGTGTGTTCTGTCTTTCAAATTTCACGGTCTTCCAAGTGCCATTCAATACTACAGAGAACATCAATCTTATTATAGCTATTTCTACAGAGTAGTCCCATCATACTTGTTGAGTTGCTCAACAGAGAGTGTCTGAGCTCCTGTTGTAAGACACTCAAACAGTGTCTGAGCTTCTGTCTTAAGTCCTAGACTTGAGAGGAAAGAGATTACTATTTCCATCTTTCCAGTTTTAGAAAAGAATTTTCCCTTCATCCTTCTCTACATTACATCCAACATAATAGTTGTCATAGATTTTGCCTTTGGGAACTGTGAACAAATATGACAGTGAAATTAAGCAAGAGGTAGGAATGGGCTTGAGCAGTTTAACAGTAATGGGCTACAGCAAAGGTTGAAGACAGGAGAAGGAAGCTGAATGGCCAAGTTTATTAACTACTAATTTCAGTAACAGAATATATTATAATGTGCTTCTCTAATCTCTGTACAGTGATAAATACACTCCTGTTGCTGCTCTTGTAGCTGCTACGTTGTCTCATTGCCTGCATTCTCCACCACTTGTTGCTGGCAGTAATCTGACAAAAGCAACAACACACTTTGGATGGAAGCAGGTGCTCTTTATTCTAGGCCAGTGCAAGCATGAGGACTGTGCAGGACGGAGGACCAGAGGCTAGTGACCAAAAAGGCCATAGCCAAAGTGGCCAAAAGACAACCTCATCACCCTCACGGTGACTGCTTTTGTCCCATCATACAAACAATGCTTTAACATAATCCAGGTGAGCAGTGCCCACTCATTAATGTGCATTATAACCTGTTTTCCTCTGGCCAGATGTCCCATTATCTTTTACTCGCCCGTGGGAGGCATCCTGGAGCTGTGGGAATGAAGGTCAAGTGCTACTACACAGCTCATCATTTTTCTTTCTTAGATTTCTTCTATTCCCACACACTCCCTTTTTATTTTGGAAACTAAATCACAGCCAAAAAAGCTAGAGGTGTATTAGTTTCTTTACTGTGTGGGAAGGTCTACATTTTTGTAGCTTCTCTGCAAATAAAAAGGAAATGGATCCAGCTTGTCCATAAAACTGCATCAGTAGCTTCTTGTTTTACCAGTTTTTGAGATAGGTGACTAATATTTCTTGAAAATGATTGAAATGTCCATTGCCTTGTTAAAACAGCAATTGTAGTTTGACCCTACAGGTCAAAGGGCCTGATACAATGCCCACTGGAGTCAGTAGAAATTCGCTCACCTGTTTCACTAGAATTCAGATGAGCTACTGAGATTTTAGATATCCAGCTGAAGGAAGGAAAGCCTAATACACACCTTAAGTAGAGAATAGCACTGAAAATTTTATTGCTTGCAACATGAGGTCAAATGTGTGTGAGTCCTGATCAAAAATACTTGGAGGCATTTAGGAAATTGTCTTAAATTGCAACCAAATACTCATTATGCTTATTTGCTTGCATGATATTTTTTTAAAGGCATTGCATTAGATCATATCATGTATCACAGGATCACAGGATGTCAGGAGTTGGAAGGAACCCAAAGAGACCATCAAACACAACCACCCCTGCCAGAGTAGGACCACAAATTATAGCTCAGGTCACAGAGGAACACATCTAGGGCAGAGTAGAGAGGGAGGAGAA
>VWZI01012114.1:0-32897 GCA_013396835.1 Psilopogon haemacephalus | reverse complement strand
AGCATGCTTTTCCTCAGTCAGTATTTTGACTTGTCTATGCTCAAATATGTCTTTATCTACTAGCTTATCTCTACCCCCTCATGCCATTACTACCCCATGAATTACCACTTGATTTTTCCCTCTTGGCAGATAGAATTTTGATTGGATATGGCCCATCTCTGCAGAATTCTAGATGCACTATGCTGTCCCCAGGATGCTTCAGGGCAGCAGGTCGAGAACCATCACTAAAACCCTGTTGCTCCCACACTGATCTGCCCCCCACAGCTTACCATATGAAGGTCTAATTTCTTTGTTCCCCTCCCCCTTCATAACCCATTTAAAGCCCTGTCAAGTATCCTTGCTATCTCTTCTGCAAGGACCCTCTTCCCTCTTTGAGACAGGTACCGCTGCTTTTATGTGTTGTAGTACATAAACTAAGTTAACATATTGTGTCAAAAGTTTTATTCTTTTCTGACAGGGAAATGATATAAAAATCATCACAGAAAGTAATTTAGAACTTCAAGCACTTGGTATGTCTTGCTGATACTGTCATAAAACAGTTGCAAAAATGTTTAGGTAAATTGAGATACTAGTTTCTAACATGCTTGTTTTCAGTCAACAATTACTTATCATACAATAGAGTATTTAAATGTTAAAATCAAGTACTGGAGGTGAAAATACAAAGAAGAGAAAGTATTAGAGTTAGAAATTGTGGGTTTAGCCATGGAATCCCAGATAAACACTTAAGGCGGTTGAAGATAGGTATGTCATGTTCAGTGAATGAGAACAGACATATAAGAAAATAATTTTCATTAGTATTTTTACAAAAAAGAATTTTAATCACTATTCTGTCCTACAATTTATGTACAAATATGATACTTCAGTCTTAGAGCTTGCCAACATTTTGATTAGCTGTTGGCACATTTCAGCATGAGAAACTTTTTCCTTATTGACTGAGCAAAGTAATTTAATGCAAAACATAATTATGTCCTAAGTGGTGGAGGTCTTCTGTCTTGTATGTGCTGGATTTGTTTTGGCATGTCAGTTACTTAGTCTTTTTTAATAGGACTTGGAAGGCAAAGGATAACTGTTGATGTTCCACCAGCCCTTCAGTTGCCTCGTGATAGCAATCTCTCATAAATCTAAATGTTCACGTCCCCTTTTTACTCTTTTTATACTTCATCATAAAATAATTTTGATACCTTGATTTGCACCATCTGTAAAACATATGCTTGCGGAAATATTAGCAGTATTCCACAAACAGCTATTTCTGAGGTTTCTAGGCTCCTTGAAAAGAGATTTCTAAAGCTTCATTTTGAGACTAGTGTGTATATATATATATATATATTTTTTTTTTAATAATGATTTCTCATTCTCTATCAGTTTGCATTAAGAGTATTTAAATAATGGTAAGAACCTAGGTATATCAAGAGAGGTAAATTGTAGGAAAAAAGTAAAATCACAGTTTGACTGGAAGCTGGATTTTTGTTGAAGAAGTTTGGTACATATAGATATACATTTAAAACCCAACCAAATGCACAAAACCCAAAAATCCCACTACATTTTTATTTCTTGATCCAAAATGGAAATGGGAAAAAGAAATAGCTAAAAAGAGAATCTCCCAAACCACAAAAGAAACATTTCTTCTGTTTCAGTTTTAAAGCTGGTATGTTAACATTAAAATGTAACCAACATTTTCAAAAACATTTTTGAAGAAGTGTTTTTCACAGAAATAGATGGGGACTCCAGCATTGACTTGCTATAGCTTCTGTTGACTTCAGTTTCCTGCCTTGGAAGATCTTCTGGGCATAAATTCCTTTCTAATACAGATTTAAAGATCCTCTTTTGAAAAGATGCATTTTCTTAAGAAGACTTCAAAAAAAGTATTAACAATTTAACATCTCTATTTGTGTTTACTCGCAATATCTTTCTAGTGAGAAAATATTGGCACTGGTATGCTTTCCTAGAAAGTACCCATTAGAATTCTTTGCCAGATTTTAAAATGCAGGCATCTTTCCACAATCCTATCACACAGTTCATTTCTTTCCATTTATTTGACCCAGCATTAGTCACAATAAACTAGCAAATGAGGAAGAAACTCTACATGCTCTCTAGCTTCTCATTTAGTCATTAAGTACATTTTGGGAAAAGTGGTTGATAAGGTTCAAATCAGAAATGAAATGCTGTGAGAGCATTAAGCTTTTTAACCTCATCCTCACAACACATAATTTTGACCTTTCTGAGCCACTGCAATCCAGTTTACCATAAATTAATCTCTTATTCACCTATTCATTCTTCCCTTTCTAGAGACCTTGAACTAATAGCTGTGGGAGTCAGATACACTTTAAAACAGACTGGATATTCTGCAAGATAAATCATTATAGTAAATATTTAAATATATATAGTACTTGTTTATGTAAGACATAATGACTTTATATCAGGCTGTTTAGGTCTGCCTGACTGAATGTACATTAATAATTTGCTTTTATTCAATTTGTTCCTGTGCATAGAGATCTCTGGGAACATAAAAAGCCAGCCAAACAACCAAACAAAACCCCAGAAATCCCACTCAATCCTCAAAGATTAATAAAACAACTCAGTTAATCTGAACAGTACATGCTAGTTCACAATAAAAAAAAAAAATCGTGATAGATTCATCTAGACACAGATTCAAGCAGAAAATAATAAAATAATTTCAGATACTGCCTTACAGCAGTAGGTGAACTAGAGAAGAAAGAGGGAATTAGCCAATGTTCTCTTATTTTATAACTGTCTGACCTAAATTAGACTTAAAATTTTTCACCAAATTTTTTTCAGCTTTCCAGTGAGCTTGACCATTACCAAAGGAGTAAGTAAAAAACTTTCTCAAACACTTCCTTGAAAAGAAAAAATATTAATCTTAATTTAAATCAAAGATTTTCCATCTTGAACTTTGTATTGCTGATCTCATTAATTTTGCCATTAGCCACGTTAAAAAATCTGAAATATAGTTGTAGGCAAAATCCCTTCACATTGATATCAATAGACTAAAAATTGCAAATAAAAGATTACATAGTTCTTTACAGAAATTCTTTGCTGCTCAGAGATACTAATCTTTTGAAGCAAATTATGCGTTTAAAATGAGGATGCTTTGAGAGACTGCTGATCAAAGTCTAATATTCCAATAAGCATGAAAGGACAAAAAAAGAAATTTGAATAATAATAATGTCATTGTTTTCATCCTAACAAAGTCTCTTTTGGCATGCTACCCCATGATGACATGTGGAAGCATGATTCAGAAGCCCATATATAGTTGCATTGCTCTGCTTGGTCTGCATCAACAACCTCACCTGTTTTCCAAATGACTTTGCACAAGTCCTGTGTTGTATACGTGAGTCCCATCCAGTCTGCTCTCATATGTGCTAAATGTCTGGAGAGGAGGCTGATCCCACACAAAGGCACCAAAGGCCATTTCAGGTGCTTCAGAGTCCCTGAACCAGTTTGTAGGTAAGCATATCTCTTTACTCAGTAAGATTCACTCTAATTTCTTCCATTTAAAAATTACTGAGATGTATCATCCTAGTCCTCATTTTGTAGCCACCAGGAGATAACATAAGAATACTGTACATTTGAAATGAGTGAGAAACTGATTCCCAGGTAATGCAGAAGACTTAACATCCGTGTATTGTTGGCACTGCACAAAGCTGACTCATTGACTATGAAAAACTGCTGAAGAAATTGATCACTGAAGCAACAGGCTAATAAGGACACACCATTACAGAATCACAGAATGGCTTAGGTTGCAAAGGACCTTAGAGATCATCTACTCCAAAATCTTTGCCTTGGACAGTGATGCCTCTTATTTAGACTCAGCTGCTCAAGGCCTCATTCAATCAACACTGCCAAAGAGGAGACATCTATAACATCACTGGGCAATCTATTGCAGAGTCTCACCACCCTCATACAGAAGAACTTCTTCCTAAAATCCTTGTCCTGTTGCTGCACACCCTATTGCAAAAGCCTCTCCATCCTTCTTTAAGGATCCCTTCAGGTATCGGAAAGCAGCTATAAGGTTCTTCCCTTCCCCCATCCCTTGAATCTTATTTCTCTAGGCTGAACTTCATTGTTTGTAGAAACAATTATTTTCTTTAATTTTAGCCCAATTCTAACTTCTGCCTGAAATTTTATTTTGTGCATGCATCCTCATTAATATTCAGAAAGACTCTACACTGCAGGCTATGTGTAAAACCCATAAAATTGCAGTTTTTCTCACAATATGCTACAGAACAAAGAGAATTCCAGAAAAAAAAAACAAAAAAACCCCCAAACCACTACACAAAAAACCCACAAACCCACAAACAACAGACCTTGATACACTGTCATCATTTATCAATGTTAAATTCTTTTTATTTCTGAAGTGAAGTAAACATAAATCAAATTTAAGGTACAGTGTTGGCAATTGCTGCCAATTTTCCATTCCTCATAACGTGGCACCCTGTGGTTTGAGAGCACTGAAAAATGGCTCTTGCATACCAGAAGTATGAGGAGGTCCCTCTGTCCTGATGATATTAGCATAATTCTGCATTACAGATTTTTTTTTTTTTTGGACTTTGGTNAGATTTTTTTTTTTTTTTGGACTTTGGTTTAATTAAAAAAAATATGCAGATCTCTGGAGGACAGTTGGAAGAAACTAAAACCCATTTCCAGCCATCAGTTTTGATCCCCTTCTGCAAGTGACACATGATGGAGCTGCAGTGCAGTCAACAACCTACAGTGTCCCTGAGCTTTCCAGTCCTTTGAAAGCGAAAAAGTGTGCAGGAACTCACTCAAGAATTTCCTGGCACCTCACACATTCACCTCTCCAAGCTGTCTTTTCAAGTATCTGAAAGGCAGGCAAATTCAAACCGAAAAAAATGAATGACATATTCAGAACTGGAATTCTCTTTATGTCCCCTCTTTCTTTTTCCCTCTTTTTTTTTTTTTTTTTTTTTTTTTTTTTAATTTAATTTGGCCCTTTCTCCCAACTTTTAATTACACAGATCATAAAAACCAGAATTTTATTATTCTAAAGAATGGAAATTCTATGTTGCAGCAAACTTTAGCTGAAGAACAGTATATTAAAGGACAGTACTGTATCAAACTTGTGAAGGATTAAGTAAGAACACTCTTAACTCTGAAGCAGTTCTCTGTAAAAAGTTTCAATCCCCTACTAGGCAAGGAAGCATGTTGCCAAATTCTTAACAATCATATATACATCTTTGTCATTTACAGTTTTGAATTTATATATCCCTGACACTGCAATATTTTTATGGAGTCTAGAACTAATCACAAAAAAAAAAAAAAGCTGTATATAGGATCCTGTGTATGTGAAGTCTCTGAACAACCACAGCTTTCCTGAAAACAGTTAGGGTCACATACATTAAAAATACCAAAAACTATTTCTATGGATAAAACCGTCATTCTTTTATCTTTAAAATATGAGTTACCGTGAGATTATTAAAATGTTACCTAACCCCCCAAAAATGCTATGAGAAAAGAACATCACGGCAAAATATTGAAGTGGGTGCCTTGTTCTCATAGAGCATTTGTACACTGAAAGCATTTCAGGATATTCAGCTGTTTTGTGGTTTTTTTAAATTTTTTTTTTAATCTGGCATAAATTCAGTTTCAAAGTTGAAACATCTAGTTGAAAATATAGCAAAATGCTGTTCACTGTAACTTCTGTCCTTGTCTAGCCTGAAGTTCTGACAGACTTTTCAGATTATACTTTGATGGTAATATAGATTGTCTTAATAGGTCAGCACAGACAGGCATGAAGAAAGATGTAGAAAACTGCTTCTTATAAAATTAAGCAGACTGAGAAAGAAAAGAACACTGATCAAAGCACACCATGAAATCAATCAGTTATTTTTAAAAGGTAGCACAGAGACATGCATATTAAATAAAATAACATTGGAAAGTAAATCATGTCAACATCAAAGATGTCGTCTGAGACTAAAGGAGCAATGACAGAAATAATAACATAGCAAATATGTTATATGGAGCTGCAGACATGGAGTCAAGGATGATAATAGCTTTACTCTTCTGTAGTACCTTTCATCCAAGGATCTTAATGCACTTCAAAATTCCCACACTGCTCTACCGAGTTTATAGATGAAAGTGGGATTGAAGTTACAAGCTGGATATCTCGCTTCTTGGATAAACAGAAGATAAAGATAACACTTCAAGAATTGGATTTATTGCATCTAACTTTAACTCTTAAAGTAGGCATCTACTCTAAGTCATCCAGGCCCTTTCTACAGTCAATGTAAGCAAATAGGAACATGAAGATGATTCATCTTGTCTGTCAAACCTAATTTAAGACATGCTTACAATTTCTAAAGAATGACACTTTCAAAATGTTTACTTACTCTGTCATAAGAAGGTGCAGTCCTTACCCTGGATGCTGATGTCTGGGCTGCAGAATCTTCAGTCTAAGGACATTAACCTAACTCATATTTGAGCTCATATTTGAGCCATGAGGGATGATAACCACTGGGAACCTTCTGAGAGATCTACATTACTTCCTGCATGTGGCTTTAGAATTTAATATGGTGAAGCAGTGGAGAGGAAAGAATAAAAGTCCACGGTCTGCTGGTGTTTAAGGTTAAACACAGGGAGATTCTAAAAAAAAAATAAAAATCATAGAATCACAGAATGTTAGGGCTTGGAAGGGACCTCAAAAGATCATCTAGTCAAAACTCTCTGCCAGAGCAGGGTCATCTATACCAGATCACATAGGAATGCATTCAGGTGGGTTATTCAATATCTCCAGAGGGAGATTCCACAACCCCCCTGGGCAACCTGTTCCAGTATTCCATCACCCTCATAGTGAAAAAAATATTTTCCTTGTGTTTACGTGGAAATTCCTATACCTCAGCTTCCACCCCTTGTCTTGTCATTGGGCATCACCAAGAAGAGCTTGACTCCATCCTCTTGGCTTGACTCCATTCTCTTGGCACTCAGCCTTTACATATTTATAAACATTATTGAGCTCATCTTGTACTCTCTTCTTCAAACTAAAGAGCCCCAGCTCCCTCAGTATCTTCTTGTAAGGAAGAAGTTCCACTCCCTTAATTGTTTTTGTGGCTATGTGCTGGACTCTTCCAAGCAGTTCTATGTCCTTCTTCAACTCAGGGGCCCAGAACTCAACACAATATTCAACATGTGGCCTCACCAGGGCACAGTAGGGGGAGAAGAACCTGTCACAACCTAGTAACCACAGCCCTTCTAATACACCCCAGAATGGCAGAGGAGCACAATGCTGGCTCATGGTCAACCTTCCATCCACTAGGACTCCCAGGTCTGCTTTCAACCAGGTCAGTCCCCAGACTATACTGATCCATGGGGTTGTTCTTTCCCAGGTACAAGACTCTTTGGTGCCAGGTTTTTTCATCTTCTTGGTGGAAATGCAGAGAAATGTAAAGATATGTACTACATACAGGTTCACAAAGTCTCTTAGTCTCCTAATTCCTGTTTAGGTGTAATTTAAACTGAACACAAGCTCCTAAGTGCCACTGAGAATGTGAATCCTTAATTTTATGTAAAGTGAAACTTAGGCACTTTTAGATTCAGAGAATTAATCACCATAAATCTGGGCTGAGTTCCAAGTTCCAGTAAGGCTGAAAATTTGATAGGTAAATACAATTCCCTGTAGATTTCCATTCCCCAAAGGATATTTTAGCATGCTTTATTGAAACTGAATATCAAAGCTGCTGTTAAACTTAGCATACTATTAGTGAGTAAAAATGTGGTGGGTTTATGTATCTTTATACAAGAAATGGCAGCAGAAAACAAAGAATAAGGCCTATCAAATAATCCTGTATCCCAAGAACAGAAAAATACTTCAGTTTATTCTATGCTAACAGTTTTTTTTTCTTCCTATGAAAAACAGGAAAAACATTGAAATAAACCAGCAATATGCCCTTGCAGTGAAGATGGCAAATGGGCTGCATTAGGCAAAGTATTGTCAGCATACTGAAGGAGGTGATTCTTCTCTACTTAACTCTGCTGACGCCACACTTGGAATACTGTGTCCAGTTTTGGGTGCCTTTGTGCAAGGGAAAATTTAGAAATACTGGAGGTACAGTGAAGAACCACGAGGATGAATAAGGGACAGATTATCTCTCCTATGAGAAAAGGCTAAAAAAATCGAGACTATTCAGCCTAAAGAAGGCTCAGAGAGGGATCTCACTAATGGATATAAATAACTGAAGGGAAGGTGCAAAGAAGGTGAAGCCAGGTTCTTTTCAATGGTACCAGAGGTGGTGGGCACAAACTGAAACATGGGAGATTCTGTCTGAACATCAGGAAACACTTTGTCACTGTGAGAAGGACCAAGTACTGGAACAGTTACCTAGGCAGGTGGTGGAATCTCAATTCTTCGAAATAATCAAAAGCCACCTAGACATGATCCTGTATGACTGGCTCTGAAAGGCCCTGCTTGAGAAGGAGGGCTAAAAAAAGATTACTTCCACTTCAGTCTCAGCTATTCTGTGATTATGGATTAAGTATATATAAGTATACAACTCTGTGTGTACATATGTGTATGTACACACACATGGTTAACATAAATGAGCAGGTACATACATGATTTTTTTTTTTAAACTGAGTCTCAGATATATTTGTAACTTAGATATGGGCTTATAATGTTCATGCAAATTATATTCATTATTCCTATAAATATACAAACTTTATTACTTTCTCTCATTTACACTTAAAGATATAAGCTGATCGAGATCTGTTTGCACTCTTCCTCCAGACACTTAAATACTGAACAGCTGCAAAACACATTCATATTTCCATCAGGAATGCATCTTTCAGCCAAGGAAATTAATGAAGGAATAGAATATTATCAGTATGTCACAGAGAGCATCATCTTGCATTTGTTGTTGTTACTGTCTAAAGAGTGGTTGCCTAGGAGATACTGCTCTGACAGTGTAAGTCCTTTCATATTTCCACAGACAGATGTCTGCAAATCACCTCTCGAGTTTGTGTGTTCCTTCCTTTTCTATTCCCTACATATTGGCCTGGACTTTTTGCATGTGATGGCATATGTGTCTACGTTTTTTTTGTGCAGTGTTTGTTCTACTGTCATGTGTACTACACGGAAAAGCTTTATCCTTAGTTAATCACATAAAACTTTGCTGAATATGAAATTAACGTGATTTTCCTTTCTTAAAAAAAAAAAAAAAAAGCCTTCCCATGAACTTGATTTTTTTTTTCTTTATGGGGATAAAATTAGCCACTAGTGACACTGCTATCAAAATAGGCTTGCATTGTTTGTCATTCTTATTTTCAAAAATTAAGAGAACTATGATATTTGGTACTTTAAAAATATCCAGATTTACTGGAGCTTCTATCATTCTTTAAAGAAAGGAAAAGGAGAAGAAATAAATGAGAAAATCTGCCTTTGGAGGGCTTCATCTACATTCTGACCAGATAAATTCAAAGTATGTAATTTTCCTGTGTCACTCTTATGAAGACAGACCTTACTTCCAGCCCTTGAAATAACATATCTATTTTGCTGTGTTGGTTATTTGGTTTCATAAGATCTTTAACTTATTCTTTGTAATTGCTTAGAGAAATTGTCCTTAGAAAGGAAGAATTCCTTTGACTTAAACAAAAGCTTTAATCCAAAGTGTATGCACTAGAAGACACAAAAAACAATTCTAGTTTAATATAGTCACTTATGTGAAAAATGTCATTTATTCAATAGACATTACTTAGTGTGTCTTCACTTAGTAGTTAAACTGAAATTTTAACTGGTATCTATTTCTCAGAAAAACTCCCACTACTGAAAAGTTATGGATTATTAATGAGTCTCCTCTTTGGAGATTTTCCCTCCAATTCCTACCCATAGATTATTACCATATTTTGATTTGCAGGTTTTACATTGCTTCCTTTTATCAATGTCTTGTAGACTAAAATAGCCTAAAATGAAGCAGCTAGGATATAAAGCTAATGTAATGAAAGTCATCTTTACTCCAATCAGAAGAGTCAATATTGTAAAACTGTAGATAATCATTCTATTTGGTACAGAAGGAAACACTTAGAAAATTATTTGGTGTTCTACAAGTCCTTCCTTTCATGTGCATTTTTGAATGAACAGTAAAAAAAAAAAATCAAGTTCATGTAATCTCTGATTCAGGATCTCAACTCTAAAGACTGTATGATATTTACAGTAAGAAATATTATTGCTTTTGTAGTTAAGGCTATAAAGAGTAGATATTAGCAATATTATTTAAAATAAAATAGACCTTCTCTTTGCCAGAATCTGCAACATGTAGAACTATGAAATACTGATGCTGTGGGACTGTTTCACATATTTGTTACCAGTGCGTTTTCCTCTAAGTCTTCATTTCAGATTGCCTTCAAAGGGAAAGAAGTGTTTGGAAGTGCTAATGACCTCTGCAGAAATGAAGTTCACCTGTAATTTTCTTTCACTTTGTTTGATTTTTCTTTTATTGCATTTTTTCAGGCTTCCTCTAGCTGATAGTCATTTACTTCCAATAAAGGTCAGACTAGCTAAATAGCTTGTCATATAGAGAAATTATACCTATTCATTTTGTCTAGAGATATTTTTTTTAGTGGCTCTTTGTAGAGATATTCTGGGGTTTTATGAAAGATATTATTACTTGATTCTTTGATCGATTTGTGTAGAGTAAGTACACAAAGAGAAAGAGAGAGAAAGAGATGAAGTATATGCTGTGCTTAAAGCTGAGAAACAGCGTAGATAGGAGTGCAGGAAAGAACATAGCATTTTATGAAGGACTCAGATGAAAGAATCCAGGAAACATGACCAATACCTAGAAGAAAGTAAAGCAGGAATTTGAAATAATGATTCCTTGAGAACTATGTGGCACATTACTTCTAAGCTATTGTAATTAAAAGACCAAATCTCCAGAATTATTGAAATAATCTCAAAGAATTTTACTAAGGATCAAATCAGTGTTTTAGTCTTACTGTTAATTAACTCTCAAGATCTATTGCAAAATCCCAGGTATGACCAAAGGATTTAATTTGCCCATATTAGGGCATTTTATGAATCTTTCTGAATACCAATCCCTTTTTTGAGTCACTTAGACAGAAATAAGGGCAGAAAGGCATGGAAGTAGTAGGTAGGTAATGTCTCTATCAAAAAGCACATATATAGCCAGATTCACAAAATGATCTTGGTGTTTAAGTGTGTCCTGGCCATAATATGGTGATCTAACCTAAAATCAGGAGGCCAGGAGATCTTCTTCCAGAATTTATGTATATTTTTATGACTCCAATTTAAAGCCAGCTTTAAACCAGATGAAGGTGACTTGTACTTGAATGCTCTGGAGGCTGGAGACGGGATGTGGAAGGAAAGAGGCTCGTGAAAATTCACCAAATCGATCATCTTAATATATCTTGATCTCATCTGCAAAAGGCTAAAGACTCAGAAGCACAAAGTTCTTTTACATGGAATACTTTTGCCTAACTTGACACAAGAAACTTTGGCAAATATATTTACTTTTGCTAGGACAAGTACAAGATGTACTTAATGACTCAGTGTGCTCTTATTCATGACCCTTTTGAACTTAGCCCTATTCAGAGTTGCCTGTGAGGTTGGCAGGGAAGAACTGTAGTATTTTAAAGAACCTATGAAGCTTCAGATTTCTTCAACTTATTTATGTGTAATGAATGGACCCAGGTCTTTGACCTCAGTCTAGTACAATAGAAAGAAATCCAGAGACAATACTGTGTAAGAAGAGCTTAGTCAGCTGGCCCATACTAGGTGAGGCAAATGGACATGATTTTGGCAATAAACCAGGCTTAAATCTCTAGCCAGAGTGATAACATACACAGATTTACTTTCTACTGGAGAAAAGAGTTGGTAGGAGTTAATTGTTCTCAAGTAACAAATTATGCTGCATTAATGTGTGATATGTTCTCTCGGAACATATATGGGTGACATAAATTATGGCATTATACACGCTGCTTTTCTCTGAAGTCCTACAAATGAATTCTGTTCCATTCATTGCTCATTTATACATTAAATACTGATTTATTTTCATTTAGCTGTTCTTTCCTTTTAAGGAGTCACCATCCATAGGCAAGAGACTTTCTGAAAATAAATAAAATAAATCAGAGTATCTATAATATCAATGTGTTTTGTGAAATAAAATGTTGTATAAAATCACTTCTGGTTAATCATATGACGTGAGAGTATTCTTCAATGACACATTGGAAGATGTAAAGAAGAAAACACATAAATTAGTCTGAATTGAAGAAAAACATCTATTATCCTAATGTTTTCTCTTTTTAATCAATAATCAAACCATCAACTTTTAAAGTCAGAATTTTCATTTTTCTGTTGTAGGCAGAAGATAAATGAAATCTTGATCAAGAAATAAAATCATCTTTACTTGGCAAAAGGTTAATTAAGGTACTCATACATTTCAAGTGCAAACAACAGGAGAAAATCATGATCTGCCAACAGAATCAAATAATTTAATAGTGTATTTTAGGATTAAAGTGAAAAATCAGTGCAATATAAAATTAAATACTTAACAAGGAATAGCAGATACACAAGATGAACTGATTCCTGTTCATTCCTGAGTGTTAACTGGAACACCTAGTGTCATAAATTTACTTTTCTTACTTTCTGGATTGGATTACATCCATGGTAACTTTATCATTATGACCTCTGCTGAAAAGTTTGCAGTATTTGATAGAACTGTTGTGGAACACTTGCCATTACTTTTCTCAGGTAATGGGAATAAGTATGGAAATGAGCCATCAAAACCTGTAATACAGCTCATACCTCTTTCAAGAGAGATATCTGTATGAAGCATACAATGACAATGAAACAGAAGCGTTTGACACTGAGGGAAGTGTAAGAACAGTAATATTTTTTAAAGAATGAGATTTTTTTTTGGCCCTTATTCAATAATCTTTAGAAATGTTTTTTTGAGCTGCATGACAAAGAGATGACACCAAATTTCTTCTTAGTTCTTGCACTGACAGATAACTTTTTGAAGTACTTGGGTACTCCAGGGAACTACAGGCCTGTCAGTCTCACCTCTGTGCCTGGTAAATCATGGAGTAGATCCTCCTGAAGGCACTACTGAGACAGGAGAATAGTGAAGAGGTGATTTGTTACAATCAGCGTTGCTTCACCAAGGGCAGATCCTGCCTGACAAAGCTGGTGGCCTTCTACAAACAGGTCACAACATTAATAGATGAGGGACAAGCAACTGATGTCATTTACCTGGACCTAAGCAAAGCCTTTGACACTGCACTGTCCCGCACCACATTCTGGTCTCCAAGCTGGTGAAACATGGGCTTGATGGGTGGACCACAAAATGGATAAAGAACTGGTTTGATGCCCGCACCCAAACAGCAGTTGTCAATGGGTCCATGTCCAAGTGGATACCAGTGACAGGTGGAGTCCCTCAGAGATCAGTCCTGGGACCAGTCTTGATCAACATCTTTGTGGGTGACATGGACAAAGGCATTGAGTGCACCCTCAGCAAGTTTGCTGATGACACCTAGATGTGTGGTACAGCAGACACTCTGGAGGGCAGGGATGCCATCCAGAGAGACCTGGACAGGCTGGAAAAGTGGGTGCAAGCCAACATCATGATGTTCAACAAGACCAAGTTCGAGGTCCTGCATCTGGGTTGAGGCAATCCCAAGCACAAATACAGGCTGGGCAGTGACTGGCTGTAGAGCAGCCCTGAGGAGAGGGACTTGGGGGTGCTGGTGGATAAGAAGCACAACATGTCAGCAGTGTTCACTTGCAGCCCAGAAAGCCAACCAGATCCTGGGTTGCATCAGGAGAAGAGTGGCCAGCAGGTTAAGGGAGTTGATTCTCTCCCTCTACTCTGCTCTGGTGAGACACTATCTGGAGTACTGTGTCCAGTTCTGGAGACCCTATTACAAGAGGGATATGGACATGCTGAAGAGTGTCCAGAAAAGGGCCATGAGGGTGATCAGAGGGCTGCAGCACCTCTCCTATGAGAACAGACTGAAAGAGTTGGGGCTGTTCAGTTTGGAGAAGAGGAGGCTCCAAGATGACCATATTGTGGCCTTCCAGTATTTGAAGGAGGCCTACAGAAAAGATGGGGAGGGACTTTTTAGGCTACCAGGTAGTGACAGTACTAGGGGGAATGAAGCAAAGCTGGATGTGGAGAGATTCAGATTGGATGTGAGGAGGAAGTTCTTCACCATGAGAGTGGTGAGACCCTGGAATGGGTTGCCCAGGGGGGTGGTTGGGGCCACATCCCTGGAAGTGTTTAAGGCCAGTCTGGATGAGGCTCTGCCCAGCCTAATCTAGGGTAGGGTGTCCTTGACCATGGTAGGGGGATTGGAACTAGATGATCCTTGTGGTCCCTTCCAACCCTGACTGATTCTATGATTCTATGAAATCTAGATTTATATTTGTAATTTTTTCAAATATGAAATCTCTCTCTTGAATTGGTATGAGGATTTCAGTGTAGAATATTCATTAAATATTTTGGTATAAGTATATATTTTTGTATATTTCTCTCCTTCTGATACTAATGGCACTGTTCCCAACTGTTCAGTCTTATTCTGTTTCCTCATATACTCTTGTCTTTACAATGAACTTCTGCTTTTAAACCTATCTGTTGTTTAACTGATTAAAATACAATTTTGGGAAACTCTTCTCCCACTTCCTAATTACTTTTAATTTATATGGAAGACAGACAGTGCTGGCATTTATGTCCCTTCCTCCAAATTTGACAAATTCTATTGGAAATGACTGCGTTACCTGGTCTGCATTTTCCTAAACCAAGATTTTTTTCCCTATTTTCCTGTATTCTTAATTCCATCAGTTTTACAGTAGTGAGAAATATATGCTTCCTCCATTTCCCCGAAGTTGCAAGGAATTAGACTATATCTGTGGTATCTAATTTAAAAGACAGTTGTAAGTTTTCTACTGATCGTGTTGTATGACACATTGACAGTGATTGAGGCACTGGTTTTCCATACATATGGTTAGATAACTTTTTATCCCAGTGTTGTTCTTTCTGTCTTTTTCAGCTTTTTCTTACTTTATGCCAACTTGCAACATATGGGCATCAAATACAAAGTTAAATCTATAGGAAGATACACTTAAAAAAAAAATAATTTAAATTTAGAGCTACAGGAAGGTCCTCAGTCCTTTCTCAGGGAAAAATAAAAAAAAATTATTTTGCTTTATCTACAAGAATTATAAGGATTATTATTTATAACTTCATAATATATAACTACATAATTATAATTAACAAAAAGAATTTTAAGAATATAATTATAAGAGTTTTTTAATCTAAAGAATAGTAGGATGTATCTCTTCAATGCTTTTCAGCTACTTCTTGTGAAAATCTTTTGCCTATATTTAATTATTTTTGATTGCTGGGGAGGGACTATTTACATGGACATGTAATGACAGGATGAGGAGTTATGTTTTTAAACTGGAAGAGGGGAGATTTAAACTAGATATTAGGAAGAATTTCTTTACAGTTAGGATAGCAAGACACTGGAACAGGTTGCCCAGGGAGGTTGTGGATGTGTCCTGCCTGGAGGTGTTCAAAGCTAGGTTGGATGAGTCTTGAGAGACCTGTTATAGTGGGAGGTATCCCAGCCTACGGTGGTGAGGTTGGCACTGGATGATCTTTGAGGTCCTTTCCAATCTAAACCATTCTATGATTCTGTGACTTCGGATGACAAACATGAAAAGTTTTCATGAAGTAGTTAGTTCCAAGGAAATCAACTGTGAACTTTCCAAGTGTGTTGGTTTGAGCTAATTGGAGAATTTGAGTGTGAAATTAGACTATTGGCTGAGAGAGAGTTAAACAACACAGTGTCAGTTCACCAAGTTTCACTGAGACAGGGAAAAAAAAATTGTTTTAAGAAATGTTCTCAAAACATCCAGATAGCCAGTCTGCTTGTGGGGCCAGTCTGCTTTGGGTCTGTGCTGGCTCCAGCAGCTTTTTCCTTTGTCTCCTGTTCTTGCTGGCTGAATTCAGAGTAAAATCACTAAACCTACTAATTGTTTCTCCTACCATTAATCTCTCTGATCTTCAGCTTATCTGCAGCATCAAGAGGTGGTGAGATAAAGCTGGGAAAGGTGGTAGGGGGGTTTGGTTATCCTCTCTTGGGGATTTTGGTCTCTGGGAGGGGTGTGGTGTGTTTATTACCTTTTTTACTGTATATTTCTGTAAATATCTGTTATGTCTTGTAAATATTTGCTTGTATATTTGCATTGCTGTAAACATAAAGCTTCATTTATTAACTTCCAGTGTTTTTTTCCTGAGTTTTAGCCGGGGATTAAAAAGGTGAGGGGGGCAGGTCACTGCAAACCCACTACATTTTTTTAATTGGCGCCCAACGTGGGGCCCTTGCTGTACCCCACAGTGCTGTGGGGACGGTCCCCAAACACCAGGCCTTCTCCAAGGAAAAGTTTTTGCATGATAAATACACCTTACTAATTATCCAGTGATGCTACTCAGGTAACTATTCACAGCTAACCATTAAGGAAGAGCTAATGACAGTTATTCTTTCAAACAATATCTATATAGATATTAAGATTGCTCTGGACTGTATGAAGAAATTAAACTAATCTACTAATTAATAACTGTGTCTCCATCAACATAGTATTTTCTATAGTTTTTTTTATACAGAGATGGAATGCCATTTCACAATTTCCTCCTGTAAAAAGTGTAAAACTGTCATATCTCAGTATAAAATGTGCATCCTTCTGTGTAAGTCTAATACAATATCTTGTTGCCTTCAAGAGTTTATGTTTGTACAAAGATAAGGATATTGATAAGGAATAACACAGTGTGTGGAATTTTAATGTAGAATTCCTTTAATTCCTGAGATATGGTTATGGATTAAGAATTGTCTCTCTCTTTTTTTTCTCTTTTCTTTTGTCTTAAGTCCCTCAATACTTCCCACAACTGAAGATGCCAGGGTGTTGCTTTTGGACGTGGGGAATAACAAATATTGATATATCTGCAAGCCTTCCTGAAGGTGGCTCCATTTGCTAAAGGTTAAATCAGAAAATCCAGTATCAGTTCAGCTGCAGATTCTTATCACTGTGCCTGGTCAGAAGAGGGAAAACTAGAAATAACTGCTTAGATAACAGGTACGGATAAGGCCATGAAAGAATTTCCATAAAGTAGTAGGACTTAACCAACATACTATTGACATTAATCAGCAAAGCAAAGGGTCTACAGAAGAGGACAGAATATTTGCTTCTTTACAGTACATATCTCAATCTTGGTTCTGAATTAAAGGTTGCATTTTTCTTTCTTTTTACTTCTGAGTACTAAAAGGCTAAAAAGTACTAAAAGTACTAAAAGAACTAAAAGTTCATTGGACTATATCTTATTCAAACATGGTCGTTCTCAGCGTCATTGAAATAAAGAGACACAGAACAAGAGAGACTTTAAGAAGAAAACTTGTTTATTTTAGGATAGTGCTCAGTTCTGTCTCAAATTACTTTGGCTCAGGATGTAGATGAAAAGATGAAATGTACCAAGCTTCATTTCAAAAGAAATTCTAAAATAGGAAATGGAAGAGGAAATTAAATTTCACTTGCACTTCAGAAGAAAACAGCTATAGATTTAAAAACTTTGAAGCCTGGGGAATGTCATTACGCTTGGTCTGCTGATTTAAAAAAAAAGAAAAAAAAAAGAAAATAAAAGAAAAAGGAAAATGAAAAGAAGAAGGGACAGAAAAGAAAAAAAAAAGAAAAAATGAAAAAGAAAAAGAGAGGGGAGTTTAAAAGCAAAACCAAAAATAATAGCTGTGAAATATTTTCAGGTTGCTAACAGATAAAGATTTCCATCTTTATTAGTAAATACTTTTTGAACACTGACATTCCCTGTGATATTGTAATGCTCAGTGGCAACAAATGAATAATGCAAAGATGGTATTATCTTTGAATTAGATAATGTAGAAGAAAAACATTTTCAAATCCTGTAGCATGCTAAGATGTATTGCCACATGCTCTGGAAGTTAACAGAGTTCTACCATGTTACTTGAACCTAGACTAGCCCTTGTCTCCAAACTCAGGTACGGCATCTTTGAAGCATATTGCATCAATTAATCAAAGCATTTTTAAGAATTAAACTGAATTTGGGGAAAGATAACAAAGGAACAAATAACTGGTAGCTGTCATGTGGACAAGAAAGGGAAAATTCATGCAATATTAATGAAAATGGGTATCCTGTTAGAAATAAACTCATTGTTTGCAAGACTGCCTTAAGCAGCAGGCTTCCTTATTCATTGCTGCCTCTTGTGGTCTACAGAAGGTAGAAACTAGGGACCATTCTATTTGCTGAAGTCTGTTATTGTAATGTATTTTCCAAGTCACAAAGGCAGAAAAAAATCCACCATGAGGTAAGGAAGCACAATAAAGTAATTTCTGAAGGAAACATCTTTCTAATGGAGATAGAGCTAGACACATCTCGAAGTTCCTTACAAAAGGATTGCATCTCTTATATTAATAAAATTAACATTGTCACTAATTCACCTTAAAAGCCAAATGTAAGCATCCTCACCAAGTTCTGGCCTTAAACAAATCTCATTTTCATCAAGGTCCCAATTAAGGGAGATCTTGAATTTGTATTGTAAATAATTTTCTTTTCACACTTAGGTGTATAAAGCAGCTTACTATGCTGTTGTAACTGGCTCCATTGACATGCTCTTCTGCAAGCAAATTCTCACAAATGATCAGACACGGGACATAGATTTGATGCAAAGTCACTGCATTTGAGACATTAAGCTGCAGCTAAGAAGCCTCTGACAAGACTTGGCAGTTCAGGCTGTCTGACTACCACTAGCGTAGCCAGAAGCCAGCTCCTGCCTGCCCAGGAGTGCACATCCAGCTTTTATTGTCACACATCTGTTATAATAATAATAATTTAGTTCTGGAAGTCTGAAATTGTTCTGGTCTCTTAAGTAAAGTTTTAAGTTTTTGGATGAGAGCAATCTAATGTCAGGTACAATCTACATCAGCTTTTGCTCCAAGTCATTCGAGCAGAGGATGTTAAATAAAATATCTATTATAATTAGAAGAAATTATAATCATCATAAATTACTAAAGTGCCAATGTTGTGGTGACAATATCAGTGTGCTAGTTATTTTTAAAAATAAACAAACCGTATTCTTTCACACATGACGAATTTAATTGTGAGATGATTTTATATACAGAGGTAGAGACTCTGTGGTAATCAAACTTATGATTTGCCCTTGTCACTTCAGGAGGTTTATTTTCTGTTAGTGAAAATATAAAAGTAGCATAGTAGGAATGCTACTGATATTTGTGTCAGAGTGTAGATGATATGGATATTTGGTAATTCAAACACTACTCAGAAATTGGAAAGAAGGCAGAGATATCTGCCCCTTCCTCGCTAGTATAAATTTTCAGTTGCTCTTGTGAATACATGTGCTTTTCAAATGGGAGTAGAAAATACAGAAAAAAGGCAAATTGGTGCTCTATCCTCTGTGGCCAGCACAGGGCTTTGAGAGGAATGTGTAGAAAATCCCAGTTATTAATTAGTGTAATCTCATTCAAACTTGCAGGTTCCAAAAGGAGTCATCCCAAAGGTTAAACTCAGTATGCTTTACATCTGACTTTTTTGGTTTTTAACTTGTAACAAAATACAGTTTGGGCTGCCCTCTTTACTTCCTGTGTTTTGTCATGAATGATTTAGTTTTTGCCACTCTTCCAATGCAGTTCTGTGTTATCTAGAACTGAACACTCCATTCAAAAGCTCTAACCACTCCTGTCACTTTAATGCTGGAAAGAGATTTTTCCTTAGCTATACAATTATTCAGCTCAATGTAGTTGAAATGAAATTGGAGGTTACTGTTCGTTCATATAATGATATATTCACTATTCTTATTTCTTTCTCTTGCAGTCTTAATTTCAGGAAGCACACTGCTGTAATTTAAAACATTCTTTTCTGAATTCTGATTTGATTTTTTTCCCCTTTAACATGAGCTATGACTTTGAGGTTTTGCATCCTGCTGTAATTTTAAAATTTTTTTGGGTATGTGTGTGTTTTTTGTTTGCTTGTTTGCTTGGGGTTTTTTTAGGGTTTTTTTGTTTTCTTTTTTTTCTATTGTTGTTTCTTTTGCCAAAAGACTGCCAAACCTCTCTATTCCTCAGTTGCTGATTGTTTTCCAGGTGGAAAAAAAAAAAAAGAAAAGAAAAGCCTGATGTCTCTTACCTGCCACTGCTTATAGAACCAGGGTCAAGGAAAGATGTTATACTCACTGCAGCTTACATTTTGCCTCTTCTGCAGAGCATTAGGAAAATCTTTCTTCAGTTGCCAGTAGGTACCGCGTCTGCTGAAATGTTTCCATGGAGACAGAGCATAGCTAGGCACAGCAGCCAGATGCATGTTACACCCTTGCACGGGTACTGTGTTTATCTGTGCAGCTGATGGAGCACTCAGCAAATGTATCTTCTGTCTTAAACATTTTTTTTTCTATGATTAAATGCTGATTTATTAAAGTAAACATAACTGTAAATTACGGAAGGAGGAAATAAATAAAATCCTATATAAGCTTTTCACATAAATTTCACAGCATTTTAATGGTCCTTAAGTAAGCTTGAATAGTTCAGATCCCTTTTTTTTTTTTTTTTTTTACTTTGGGCTTTTTCTGCATTTCAGATTTATTTATTTCTAAATTTAGAATCAAAACCAGTCTTCTTCACCATGAAATGACTTTAACTCATTCAATGTGACTGGCTTATGTAAGCACTTTTACTTGTGCATGAATTTTTCAGACAGGTGTTTGAAACATATAACTATGATTGCAAAATTCTGTATGTTTTATTCTGATTTACTTTATTCTGCAGTTTTTTTTTTTCATTTCAATGATATTTGATTCATCAAGGATCATGAGCTGAGAGGAAGAAAAAAAGTAACAGAAATATGTTTTATTTCAAGATGCAGATAATTAGTTTTGTAGTTACTCGTGCTATCCGAACAATACCTCATTCCACACTTGTTGGAAGAAGACTCTTCTAGGAAACAGGCTTTGGCATTGAACTCCATGATGTGATTGATACATCACAAATAGGTAAAAAAGAAGATTTTTACCAATATAGAAGTGAAATCCTGACCTCACTAAAGTCAGTGTTAAAACTGTATAGTGGCTTCTTGAAAGTATTGTTTGGCAAAACTAGGAAATTAATAACAGTGCTGCAGAAAACACTGCTAAAGCTTCATTTTAAATAGTTCTGACTTTTCTAGTAGCCAACAATGAAATGAACTACAGCAGTAAAAAGATACCAATATAGTGCTAAAATTATTTGGTAAATGTAGTAAATGTATTAAATGTATTATGAGACACTTGTTTAGTTTGGTTAAAAAAAAAAAAAGTATATATATTCTTTATAAATAAAAGCTTCAGTAACTTAATCCAGGGCCCAATCCTGTTTATTATATTTATTGGTGATCTGGATAAGGGGACTGAGTCCAGCATCAGTAAGTTGCAGGTGACACCAAGCTGGGAGCAAATGTCAATCTGTTAGAGGGCAGGAGGGCTCTTCAGAGGGACCTGGACAGGCTGGACAAATGGGTACAGTCCAACGCCATGAGTTTTCATAAGCCCAAGTGCCAGGTTCTGCACTTTGGCCACAACAACCCCATGCAGCTCTACAGGCTGGGGACAGAGTGGCTGGAGACCAGCCCTGCAGAAAGGGACCTGGGGTACTGGTCGACAGACAGCTGAACATGAGCCACCAGTGTGCCCAGGTGGCCAAGAAGTTCAATGGCGTCATGGCCTATATCAGGAATAGTGTGGGCAGCAGGACCAGGGAGGTCATTCTTCCCCATCAGCACTGGTTATGCCACACCTTGAGTCCTGTGTCCAGTTCTGGGCCCTTGAATTTAAGAAAGATGTTGAGGTGCTTGAGAAGAGGAGACTCAGAGAAGATCTTATTGCTCTCTACAACTACCTGAAAGGAAGCTGTAGCCATGTGGGTGTTGGTCTCTTAGGCACCCAGTGACAGAACAAGAGGATACATTCTCAAGCTGTGCCAGGGGAGCTTTAGGCTAGATGTGACGCTTAGTGCCATGATTTAGTTGATTAGATGTTTGCTATAGTTTGGACTTGATGATCTTGAAGGTCTTTTCCAACTTGACTGATTCTGTGATTTTGATCTTCCTGACCCAGCTGTTATTTGTCTTTCAGATAGAAGTCAGGGCCTGCATGCAACACAGAGGAGCCTTCTGGGTACCACTTAATGGAAAATTTTATCTCCCTTCAGAGTCAATCATGCCCTGAGTCACAGATGTTGTCTTAGCTGGAAGGTCTCTGAGGGAAGGAGGAGAATTCAATTCAGCCTGATGCAAAATCAAAGAAAACTCAAGGCACTGACTTTTCATGAATGCTTCTTTCCCCTTTGTCATCATAGAAGACACTGCATTCCTACTGTGAAGGAAACAAAAACCTGTGAGACACTCCAGCTTGGACATCTGCCCTAACATTTCCTGATCTTTCTATTTTTCCCTTCCCCCACCCAAAAAAAAAAAAAAAAAGGTACTTTCACTTGCTATTAGAGACACAAGGATTTATCATCTGTTGTGCTCTTATCTCATGTAATACTTGCTGTAAACTGCAATGTAGTTAGGCTGCAATGATCCTAAGATTGTTAACTGTTTGCCACATCTCAACATTTTCTGGAAGTTTGAAAGGTAGTGATTTATTAAAAAAGCCTGTGTTAGATGAATCAAAGAGTCATTTGGCTACAGAAAAAGGCTCTTAAAATCATCCAGATCACTGCCAGATACATCTAAGCCATGCTGCGGTCACAGATGTACCCACAGCTCAATACATCCTGATACAAGGAGTATTGCAGAATGGTTTGGTCTTTATCTTTGCAAGACAAAAAAGGGTCTGTTCTATCAGACTTGAAAAGCCATTCAATCTGACACAGAGATGAAGATGGATAAACATTATACAGAATAATTTTGTCCCAAGATCTTATTCTGAGAGGTGTGAAGTAGCTAGAAGACATTAAATGAAGAAGCATCTTAGCAGAAAATGTTTCTAGCCCTGCTTCTTTGTCCTCAAATTCACAAACTTCACACCAGCATGGACTAGTCATCATTAGACATACAGGTGGGAACACAATGACATTCAGAACTCTATTTCTCTGCAGCTAAAGGAAGGAAATAGATAGGAAGATATCACAGAAAATCTTATCTTCAATCACTTGAAGAAGAATGAGTTATCCTATTTTCCAAGCTCCCCTCTGAACAGTAGAAGAAACTAAAGAATTAATCACAAAGCAAAATCTCATCTTTTGATTTCCTTTAAGAGGTGATCAGGTGTAGAGAATGCTTGACCCTTAAGTCTGCCTAGTGTGGAGGACTACGCCTGCACTGCTTGAATAAAGATACAGCTTCTGCTCAGCTTTGCAGGAATTTAACAATCATCTTGAGCTAAAAAATCACACAAGGACTTTCAGGATCAAACTTATTATGCATTCTGTATCCCAATACTCCATCTGCTGTTTCCTTCTTCCATATCCCATTAACAAATGCTAAGCTGCAGATTGTTTTTCACATAGTAATGAGCTACAGAAGTATGCAAACAAAACAAAAGTTATATATTTCTGTTAGAACAAGTGCCAAGAACACCTCCTGTTGCAACACTACTAATGACAGGATAGCAACAGTGGAATAAAGAGAGTAATTTGTAGTATTCCCAGGTCAGCTGCACACATGGTTTCTCCAAAAATAAGTGAGTGAGATAATTTTATTCTATACTTATAATGCACCAGATTCATTCCTGCTTTAATTCCTATAGTAGCCTCAGTCAATGTATACTTTGGAAGAATTTGGCCTTGCACTAGGAAAACTTCCTAGAGATGGTGGCAAAAATGGTGATCAGCATAAATAATGTCATTATCCCAATTAACTGGAATTGATTAATTCATCCATCATTTTCTCAAGTGATTATCTCAATTAAAATAATTGCCTGGATAGCATTCCATTGCTAGATTCCTGGGTGAATCAGAGATCATCTAAATAACATTTCACCCAAATGCCAGCACAACCACTTCTACCTGGCAGTAGGGAAACACATTACAATCTGCTATGGTTCAACATAAGGACAGAGAAAATTTTGGAATGTTTTTAAGATGCATAGACTCATGTATACGTATGAATACATATAAGGTTACTGTGAAACAGGACTTGATTTGTTGTGGAATGCAAGAGGATTGTATCTGCCTGTAAAGAGCTTACATTTCTAATCAAGCATAGTCACATATAAATAGCTCAAAGAAAACATGAGATAATAGTAGACATAGCCAGCTGGGGTAGTGGCACCACAGCAACCTCTCACTTGTATATTTTTGTAGGCATCACAGTAATGTATACATTTTCCAACCATACCTCTGAAAGTAGCTAGCTCTGCTGATCATAGAATCATAGAACCATTTTGGTTGGAAAAAAACTTTTAAAATCATTGAATCCAATTGTTATCTAACTGTGCTTACAGAGACAGATTTCCAGCTGTGAAAGTGCTAAAAAATTTGATGACACCTGTCTGAAAATGTAAAGCATGGACATGGGAGCCTCACACTACAGATATACCAGAGGCAAGAGTCCAAATTCCAGTTGTGATTAGGAGATGATGGGTGAGACAGGGATGTCTTGAAAAGGCAGCATCTAAAATGTGTGCGAAGTGTGAGAGAGATATAGAGTAATCATTTAAAGAAAGAGATAACAAACTCAGATGAATATGAGAAGGATGCCTGTAGCCACACTATAGTGTCTGCTTAGTTCAGAGAAAAAGCTGTACTAATGTAGTATGAAAGTATGTGTAGATGCATGCATAGATGGAGACAAAAAACTGTATCTAAGAAATGTTTTGCATAGAAATTATACAAAATCCAAACATAGCCTGCATCTAAAAACATTACATTCAGAAATAAACGAGATGCTCAAATTACTGACCTGCATGTAACTGATACACTTTTAAGAAAACAAGGTAGGAAAAATATTGGAATAGGGAAAAAACCCCCCCCACACAAAAAAAACCAAAAAAACAAAACCCAAAAAGCTTCTAGATGCCAGAATGTCAGAGATATTACAAATTTAATTTAAGCAAAAAGATGGTAATGAGAGAGAATTGTGAAACGTTTATGGAAGTAGTAGCAAATAATTTTTATTTCCAGATCAGACAGTAGCAAGATAACACATAGAAGAAAAAGAATCTCCATTGCCTAAGTTCCAGAGAACCCTGAAGAACACTGGTCAAGCATTGAGAAGAGCTGTTTATGCAACACATTGATAAAAAGGTAATGGAAATATACAGCAGGTGGGAAAGGGACAGATTAATGGAAACTAAGGACAAGAAAATTGACAAGGTAAAAAGTACCCAGCACATCATAGAAGATGCAGTTGAATTCTAATTTTAAGCATACACAATGTAGAACCATTTTGGTTGCTTAAATGTAGGCATCTCATGACATTAGTACAAGCCTATTGCATATTGTGTGCTAGTTGTCACTCCAGGCAGGTTTTTCACAGAATCGTAGAATGGTAGGTCTTGGAAAGACCCTGTGGAGATTGTCTAGTCAGACTCCCCTTTTGGAGCAGGTTCACCTACAGGAGGTTGCACAAGGTTGTGAACAGGCAAATTTTTAATACCTCTAGGGAACCTCTCTGGACAGCCTGTACTAACCCTAATCTGTACTGATGCATGAGTCTATTGCTTTCTAGGTGAAACACTCTACACTTGCCTTTGTTGAACTTCATCAGGTTCCTCTATGCCCAAGCCTCTAGCTAGTCTGGGTCTCACTGAATGGCAGCACAGGCTTCCGGTGTGTCAGACACTTAGCCCAGTTTTGCATCATCATCAGACTTGGTGAGGGTACTTTTCAGATTCTTCTTGCGCCTCAAAAGCATTAGATGTCTGTGTTTTGTAAGTGAATGCTATTCTACAGGTGGGATTCTGTTCACACTTAAACCTCTTAAAGGTTTCTGCATGAAAGTGTCTACAAATATGTTGAGAGCTTGCATTCACATTGACAGTCAGTACAGCTGGTGGGACTTGTGGAGCAATCCAAATTCCCAGCTAAAGTACAGAGCTACTTAAGTTAAAATGCCTTAAGCGGAAGTACCTAGTGTCGCCAGAGACAACCTGGAATATCAGGAATTCACATGGTGTGAAACAATGGGATTGACATCAGAACTTCATGTTATTGTTACTACATCTTAATTTAGAGAGATGAGCTCTGGTGAAGCCCCAGGATACACCATGATACAATGAGGGAGAGGTCAATTTACCTTCTAATGCCATCATGAGCTACCTAAACATTAGCAACTTAACCCATTTTTCTTCAATCAATATTTTCTAGATTTTATCATTTGTGGTCACAGTTACATCATCGTGGAGCACTTTAGCCTGAAAATTATCTGCACAGACTTGAGGCAGTACCATGAACTTAAATATTGTTATGGCGAAGACTGCAGGGGAGAAGTTAGTTCTTTTGGGTGTTAGTTGTTAAGGATGGAGCAGGCAGCCAAGAATCGTAACAAAACACAAACAAACAAACAAAAGTCCTTTTGTTTAGCTAGAATAGATTTCTTGTTTGGGGGGGTTCTTTTTTACTAAATTAAATACAGAAATAGGTGTGTCTTTTTTTTGTTTTTTGGGTTTTTTTTAATGGACAGTGTTATCTGACTCATGACTAAACTGAAGACAGCAATGAGAAGACTAATTTCACCAAGGATTAGACTGACAAGTTTAGAAACTAAAAGAGTTGTATCAGGGATCCTAGCTAGGATTCTTTGTCGGGGAAAATGAACCAAGGCCTCCTATCAAGGAGTCAATGGTCTAACACCTTTTTCTTCGTGTTATTCTGGTTTACCTAAAGACCCTTCATTGTTTAGAGAAGGGAATGAAAATGTATACCAATGACAAAACCCTTAACACATCTCATGCTGTGGTGACTACAGCGTTCGCTCAGTGGGTAGGAGGCTCTAGTTCAGATATTGCCCATAAATTGAGTTCAATTAATTACTATACTAACACAGAATAGATGTGGAAAGTGACAGAAGTGAATTCACATCACTTTAAGTGAACCAAAGCAGGATACAGTGATGGTGTTCAAAAGCAGCGGCCTCCAGAAGGCAGACTCTTCCTTTCTTCTATAGCTTCAGGAACACAGTCACAAAAGCAGCTTGACACAGAGTCACTATCCATTTCAGGGCATCTGATGCTACATTTTTCTGCTAGTGCCATTATTATATTTTCATAAGAAGTACCCAGTTCTAAATCAAACAATTTTTCAGATGTGAAAAATGTCAATAGGACTCTTTGATACCTAGAAACTTGTTAGCAGTTAGAGATATAAATAAAGATAAAATATTTTCATGAAATTTTCTACACCAGCAACAGTTTGGCCTAAGGAAATATGAAAATGCCTATTGAAGTCCTGTACTTAACATGATGCCAGTCAGATCTTTGTAATGCTTTTTCTTTTATATTGGATTTGTCACAAACAGCTGTTGTATGTGCCCAGTCACATTGTTTGAAATAACCTCACTAAGTCTTCTGAAAGCTTAATTAATTCTACAACCATTCTATCAGTTTGAAGGGTTGACTGTTAGATCAGCAGTCCCTCTTCAAACCTAAGTCCGTTAGATTTTAAGACACCTGACCAAAACTGCTCAGGTCAGAGGAAGTGAAGGTGCAGAATCAGGAGTATCTATTTAAAGACTCTTGGTATGACTATGAGCCTGGCCATTCAAATAGTAAATTTTCCAAAGAAACTGAAGTTTTTCTTATGCACCATAAAGCAAGGGCTTTACTATTTTGCTTTGTTTTGTTTTGTTTCATGGGGATTTTGGGTTTTTTGGTTTTGTTTTTTTTTGGGGGGGTTGTCTATTTATTGTTCGTTTGTTTTGTTTTTTTTTTTTTTTAAATTAACCAAGTAATGCCACTTAAATTTGAAAAACTTCTATCATTTTAAAATAAGAATGATTAATTGAGGGTTTTATTTTCTTACTTTCCTTACATTAGGACATAGCACAAATAAGACTTAATGAAATACCAAAGGCTCTAATATCATAGCCATACAGAATAACAAGCTGACTAAACAATAGCAATTACCTTTATGTAAGAAAGAGAAAAAATATCATGCAAGTAGTTTGCCTGTGTAAAGTAAACTTTTGGATAATTTTTAAAAAGGGAATCAAGGAATGGAAGTAAACAGTATCAAATATATTATTTCATTACTAAAGATACACTGTATTAAATTAATCCAACATTGTTCATTGAGAGCTGTTTTATAATGATAGGATATCAATATGTTTTAATTCACAAGACCTTACAATGAGACATAAGATCATGTATATGGGAGAGGAGGGAGACTGTTTAAAAAATGGCTGAAATGGAGATGAAATGGGTTATTACCAGTGTGGAGAGAGATTAGTAGTGAGCATATGTGAAGGAGAGTTTCTGTGGTAAGCATGCGACTGAATCCAGCAAGATCCTTATGTTCCACGGTTAAATGTGAATCTCGGTAGTTATTTCCTGAATGCAAGTGATAGAAGTTGGTCTGCTTTTTCTAAATTCCTACTATTCTTCTTCAGGAAAGAAAACAGTCGGACTTTTCTAGTGCATATGAAAGCATGTGAGGAACATGCTGCCTGTGATAGAAAAGTGGAAGAAATGTCAGACAGATACAGGTTTAATAACACTGCACCCCAAAAATCCAGTATGAACTGGGCCTTTCCTGACAATTCAGATTTCATGCAGTCCTGAAAGTAAGAGTATCTTCATTTTTTCAACTCTTTATTCTATTTTACAACACATTTTTACAAGATATTAACAAAAATCGTTTGGAAACATAGGGCAATATGGGTAGCTGTTAGTCATTTAAATAGAGAAAATGAATGAGTTTCATACATACCTGCAAAGGTGGGAAGAAGTCCCAGTTTGTCTGATTTAGCATTTATTTTCCTTGATTCTCCTTCCCATCCCACCAGGGAGGTGAGGGAAGAATAAGCAAGTACCTGCATGGTGTTTAGTTGCTGTCTGGGGTTAAACCACAACACCGGAACATTTTCTTCTTAAAAACACTGCCTGTCTTCTTATCTTGCCCACAAGAACCTATTTTCTTTCTTAATGGAGAATAATATAGCTAATTTTAAATAAAGAGTTACCAATCTATATTTGAAGTCTTAACTTTGCCGTCACCACTGTGCCACCACAAAAGACATGCAGGTGGTCCACTCCCATTCTGTCTTAATAGGTGCATTTATTATTGGCTACTGTCAACCAGGCCCACTTATGTCCATGGGAGGGCTGCAAGAATTAGTCCTGTAATGACTTGTCAATAAGCACTATCTTACAACTCCTTCTATATTGAGCTGTACAGTTCCTCCGGTTTGTGTTTCATATGCTCACCACTCTTGTACTCCTGCTGTCCATGCATAATTTAATCACATAAAAACCTGACTATGAGTATCAGCCCATTCTTGGTCAAGTCAGTCTTGATATTTCATGTTCTGTTTTAAGCAGTTATCCGTGTCAGAAAAGTCAGGATTATAATGTTGCTCTAGTACAATGTTTTCATTGGGAATGGGAGAGGATAACATTTTATTGGGTCTGCATCACTGAAGTTTAAAATAAATGTGAGAAAGGATAGAAAGGACCAGCAAGAAGAAAGCAAACTTTCCTGTAAATTCTAGGAAAAAAAGACTGCCTTCAAAGAGCCTATCTCATGGTCACAAAGAACCTATCTCATGGTCATAGTCCTTTCACATAAAGTTATTCTGACCCTGTGTGTTTCCCCGAAGACTAATGATTTGCTGCTGAGCTACACCATGCTCAGCTCATTCCCTTTTCTGACAATAAATGCCCATCAGTTTTCACTGTTATGCCACCCACAGAAAGCAGAGAATGAAGGACCAAACAGCATCTATAAACCTGCATACAGACTTTAGAGACTAACTGAATAAAGTAAAAGATTTTTCTCCTCATAGCCTTATCTGGAGAGAGCCACAATCCAGTCCTGAGCAGATTTAGTGAATTGGAGAGAAATGACAGCTATTGCTGCATTAGAGAAGGCACAAGTGGTCTCTGAACCTGGGAGATGATTGCCAGTGCTTTGTACAGACATGAGCAGCAACAGGCAAGACAAGGTGTCTCTCCTGATCTGTAGATGCTAGTAACCGTTTTTTAGAGCATCTGAAACACTACGGGAAAATCAAATAAGCAAAAGATCATGCAACTCCAAATCTTCTGTCTTTCAGTAATAACTAATTAGAATGACAACAAAATAATTGGGAGCAGTGAGAGACACTGTAGAAGACAGCCCCTCCTTTGAAATGACCCTTTTATATAACAGCAGACTATTACAAATACCTCTGAAAATAACAAGCTGCAAGCTGTAATTAGTATGAAAAGTAGAGTTATTTCAGGGAAAATGCTAAAGAAAGGGTCTTGCCAAGAGCTCTTACTTTCCTTAGATTGAAAAGTTCCTGGTTAAAATTCCCTGTTCTCCATTTCGAGGAGATTGAACAGAGGAGCTATGGTAAGCTTATTATTAGTCAAGTTCATTTTCAACAGGAGGTGACAGTGGAATGAATATAAACAATGAGTTTGCAGCACAGTATGGTACAGCTTGCTTACTGTTTTGGATTGTGAGCAACACCTCACTTGATATGTTTTGGACTTTGCTGTGAGTGTCATGAAACCCTGGGGTGCTGCTCTGAACTGCAGTTCAACTGTGCCTGTCACTGGGCTGTCACTAAATAAATATAGGAAGTTTTCTGAGTGGGAGTGGTAGAAGCTAAAATATATTTTAATATTAGAATGATATTTTCAGACAAAAGCTAGGAATTCAGCTGCAAAGTCCCAGTGATGAAAGAATGGAAACTTAATTGGAAGTATCGGGTTTAAATCTGCATCTTAGCACAATTTGGTATGTCATGCTGATATGCAAGAGGGAGCTGATTGGTCTGTCTGACAAAAATTTCAATACAATGCTGAAGACCCAGCACACAACAGAATTCTTATCCTAAATTTAAGACAAAAATGCACTGTAAAGCTGTATTACTGGTGGGAGTCAGACTCTGCCTCATCACAGAGTTTTGCCAAATAGAAAAGGTCTTTGGAGGAGGCTGAGACTAGTCAAGGGGGATCAGATAGATAAGGAAAATTAGATTAAGTTTCAGAATTTGGGCCTAAATTTATTGTCAGAATAAGAGAAAATTCTCTAAATTTTGGTAACTGATTCCATCAAGTTTTGTTCAAACAGGCTTCTACAAAACACACCATTATTCAGAAAAAAAAAAAAAGCAAACAATTAATACTGTAACAAGATGAGAAGTTATGACCCTGAGTGAAACTGTAGAATTCCCAACACACGTATCAAAGACAAAAACCTGAATATCTCTAGGACATCTCTCGACTCATTCAACTTCCTTATATTCATGAAAGTTGAGTCTGTTTGAATATTGCTGTGAATTTTTTCCCTCGTTCTGTTTTGTCGTCCCATCAGTGTGGTAGTTTTGGGGAGTCCCAGGTTCAATTAAGATGAGAAGAGAATAGAATAGAATAGAATAGAATAGAATAGAATAGAATAGAATAGAATAGAATAGAATAGAATAGAATAGAATAGAATAGAATAGAATAGAATAAGCCAGGTTGGAAGAGACTTCCAAGATCATCCAGTCCAACCTATCACCCAGTCCTATCCAATGGCACTAAGTGCTCCATCCAGTCTTTTCTTGAACACCTCCAGGGATGACAACTCCACCACCTTCCTGGACAGCCCATTCCAATGGCAAATCATTCTCTCTGGGAAGAACTTCTTCCTAGTGTCCAGCCTATACCTCCCCCAGCACTACTTAAGACTGTGTCCCCTCATTCTGTTGCTGGCTGCCTGAGAGAAGAGACCAACCCCCACCTGGCTACAACCTCCCTTTAGGTAGTCCCATCCCAGGGGGCCAGACCTGGTCATCCCAGGATATCGTAACAGTGTTAATCTGTTCTGCTTTCTTGTATCACAGCTTATAAGGCAGTGCCTGGCTGATATCTCTCTCTTCTCCTGCCTGCCTTCCCTCTCTTCACTTTTCTCCAGGAAGAGCACGAGTCCCTTCTTGTCTCATGGTTTATGTGGGGGAGATGGTTTCTAGCTGGCAAGGAATTTTGAGTTGTGCCATGCAGCCTGCTGGGTCTTGTAGGCCTAAGCTGGGGGAAGCAGTTTTGACCTACCCTCAGGCCTACCGAGGGTGGCAGGAGTGGAGGATTCTAGGAGGCCTGTTTGGGACTAAGATTTTAGTTCGATAGACTTAGCCTAGTTTGTGAATGTACTTACTCTTNCACAAAATGGAGAAAATTTTGAATATCTGCCACTCTCTTACACGCTGAATAAATTTAGATTATCTCTTCACGTAGAAGAGATTGCTTTCATTATTATATGAAAAAAAAACCGAACACCTTTCTGTTTTACAAGTTTGGGAGCTTTGCTATTTTCCTTTCTTGTACGACCACGTGGAACTATCATTGCAGTCCTGAAACAAGCTAAAATAATTGAAAAACTGTCAGGCTGCATTTTTAGGAATAAAGAGCATTACTCCAGCTCCAGGTGACAGTTAGAAAGACTTAATTTCAATTTAGAGCTCAACACCATTTTCAGTTTCCCCGTGGTCAATCTAATACAATCATGAGTGTCTTCTTGCAGATGTGGGGGTTTTCTATCAGCATAAGCTTGACTGAAAGTATCTGATTCACAGCCTGTGCCAGGAAAGCAGATGCTGTGCGAGTCATTTCACAGTGTGTGGAACTCGTGACTGTAAAAGTAACATCTTTCCTCTGAAATCCTATTCCAAGATGTCCCGGCATAGAATGACGGAGCACCCCAGAAATTAATC
>VWZI01012113.1:285775-344301 GCA_013396835.1 Psilopogon haemacephalus | reverse complement strand
CCTTCCACGGGATACTGTGTTTGATTAGCCCAGTCCCGTGACAAGTGGTGAAAGGAAATAGGAAATCAAAACACTTCAGGCTGCTCCAAGCACAAGAACTGGTTGGGTAAATGCTCTTGCACCAGCAGTTCCAGGACTGGAAGAAGAGAAGGAGAGGAATATTTAAGTGGTATCACAGGAGAGGAAACAGAAATATGAAGGCCTCACTAATTCAGCTGGGTCATAATGAATAGTTTGAAAGATGAGAGAAATTTTGAACCTCAGGATTTTTCTGCAGCAATATCACTCACTCTCCCCTTTCACTGCCTTCTACTGTGAGTCCCCAGTATCAAAACTTTTGAGGAATTCTGAAAGCAGAGGATGAAATAGTCAATTCTAGAAACTGCACAGCCAAAATTGCTAGAGTTGCACAATCTAAAAGCCACCATCTAGTTACATGGACAGCATATTTTGGAGAGACAGTGTCCAGGTCTACTATTTCTTCTAGAGTCTGCCCTGCAGTCCCAAAAAAAGGGCATAGTTTCAGGCATACAGCTAGGTAGCACATCTCTACATTCAAGTTACTTTCCTATTTGCTGTATCTGCAACATTTTGGCAGTAAACTTAATTTGCTATTAGGAAAGGTGCTTAATACTACAACTAGCAATTCTTTCTGGTTTTGGAAACTGAAGTACAAACAATAGATTTCTATGACTACTTTTATTCTCTCACAACACTTGTGTTACCTGAAGAGCTGTGTGGCAGCATTCCCACTCAAGGAAAGCCTTTTTCCCCAGTGGTAAATCAAGAAAGTCTCTCTTCTCTGGAGAGTAATTTAGCAGCATTTTTTCACCACTCCTCATTTCTCCCTTCTGCCTGCAAAATCCCACTGATGCTCAATCTCATTAAGGATGTCACTAAACTAACACCTCCATTGTATTTATCCTTAACATATTCACATTGCTCTAAAGCTTTCTGGGCCCCTGTTTCAGTCCACACCTTGAAAGATGTACCAAGACCTGTGCTCAGATCAGCTTTGGAGCTCTGCAGCAATATCTATCACCACAGTACCTATTCATGTATTTCCACAACTTATCTATAGGTGATTATTGATATGCCTTTGGCTAGTCATTTCTGAAGATTTCAGAAGAAAGAATTTATGTGTTTGCATTCAATAGGCCTATCCTTGCTTTCTCAGAGACCTAAAAAAACAAAAGGAGAAATGGTCAGCCAAGCAGTGCCTGAGCATCTCTGAAAGGAGAGGAAGCAAGGCCTTGTATTAAGAATGCTTGCCCCTTCTTGTATACAACAGAGCTAAAATCCACCACCACATTTGCTTTCAGAAGGAAGAGTAATTTGTCATTGTCAGCCAAGATAACTGTATTGACAGTGATGGAAGATGAGGAAGTGTAACGATGCCATTTTCCATTCCCTGATCTACTCAGATCTTTTCATAAGTCTACTCCCATAAAAGAATCAAACATTATTTCAGCAACGAGGGTGGTACCTGCAAGCCTGTTGAGACAGATAATTTCTCTGTTGGCTCACAACCATAAGCCTAAGCATAAGGGCATAAGGCTCAGCAGTACTTGTGGCCTTCCACCTTGTGACCTTTCCACATTCCCTGCTCTGCCTGTTCCCACCTCCATTCATCTGTCAAGAAGATTCTTCTTTGATGTTAATTAGCATTTGTCTCCTGAACTCCGAGAAAGTTGTCTTGATGTACTCAACCACACAGCATGGCCTCTGTGATTACACAGTGGTGTTCCAATCAGCTCCTGTCCCAAGACCTGAGATTTATATGCTGACCAATCTCCTTTTGGTTCAGCATTATCTGCTCTGCCAGCAGGCTGAGTCATTCTCTTCAAGATGCAATGGCCTCGAGGTGATCCTGACAGGCTGTGATGAAGAGGGGCAGAAGAAGAGGATACATGCTCCCTTCATTTTGTCATTGCATTTACCCAAGCACTGCAAGGGGAATGTTATGAGAAAGCTGTTAAAGGGCAACTTTTTCTGGAGTCACTGATACATCTCCATGTGATATTTACTCTGCTAGGAATGATTTATCCCTTCAGAAGGAAAGGCCTGAGTCACAGCTCAGTAAAATAACAAGTAAATCACCTTCTAGAAGAAAATGAGAGTTGGGCTTGATGATCTTAGAAGTCTTCCCCAGCCATAGTGATTCTGTGAGATAATGGCTCTGCCCATTACAGGGCTTTTTTATACCTATCAGACCAAATTCTGTACCGTTCCTGATGAATAATTAAATTGTATACATATAGTATCAATGCCCCCAAATAACCAAGAGTATCTGGGGTTTACCCCCTCCTGTGCTCTTAATTCCCTAAGAAATTCTTTTCATCCTCCCCCTGGAAGACAAGACACCATTCATTCCCAACCCATATGGTGACTGCACAAACACACACACATCAATACTGGCAAAGGAATCCAACTAACAGGTGGGAAGTGCCAGGGAGAACATAAGGAATGCTGGACTCTCACTTTTCTGCTGTTCTAACCTGAACAAGGACTCGGGATCAGGAGGAAGAACTCATCTGAACTGAGTAACTTCCTAGCACAAAATTCTCCCCAGCACTAAGGAGCGTGACAGAAATTAAAAAAAAAAAAAAATTACAATATAAAAGCAACAGTGTTAATAAATAATATTCACCAGTAGAATGCTCTTTAACACCTTTCCCTGTGTCTTATCAGTTTACAGCAACTTATGTTCTGCCCCAAACCACCTGCTGTTAACTGTAAGATTATTCTCCAGTGAAGTCTTCTAATTATTTATCCTAATCCACTTTGAAGTGATTTGAGCTCCAGTTCCTGCACACATTTAACTTTGATCACTTACAAGTGGAATCCTCCAGACATATACAACATCTACACAAGTACAAGAAAAAGACACAGAAGAAACACAGAGGTCATACTTAAGCATGTACTGGCAAAGCTAAAAAATGCGACCTAGACAGAATTACCGGAGGAAAGGAGAGACAGATTTATACCTATTTACATTATCCTTACTTCTAACCAGGAGCAATTTCCTTTTATTCTAAACCACTAAATTTCCCCATGAGATCTGCTTAATTTAAAAGGTGGAAAATGAACCTTAGGTTGTAATCGCTTCAGCCTAGAAACTGATGACACAGACGGGGTTAAAAGTAGAAGGGAACTCAAGCAACTGTACCTCCATAGGAGGGCTCAGGTGACCAGAAATCTTCCAGCATTATTCAGTGCTGCAAAGATCAGAAGTCATACATGACTAGCAGAGCCAGTCAAATATTCTCTTGTGCAGAGGTGGCACACAGGTGATTACATCAGCATGCAGACACTGTACTCACTCCAACAGTCTCATTCAAATTGTTACGAGATTCTGATGTGGTCAGAACTTAAAGGTAGACAGGATGAGGCTTGTGCATGTCATGAGCAGGACCACAAGTACTTTATAATCAGAACTAAGGCAATTTTCTTTTCAAGATAGAGAAAATGAAAAGATATAGAGCAAACTAGGAGAAAAAAAAAGTTTCAATTTCCCTAACTTGCCTTTGCTGGGGGCCTTTTCTTCTCCTTACTCCACACTTTCAACATACAGTTTTGTATTTTTCTAGGCTGCAGCACACTGTGCGCAGACCTAACAGAGCCCATGGGATAAAGTCTCTTTCCACTGCCTCTTCAATCTGTGTCTTTGCTACTGCCAGTATTCTCCCACAGCTGCCTTCTGCAAAGCCCCTGCCTGTGAAAGTTATCTTCTTCCAGCCCCACTGCATGCTCCAGAAGGTACTTTCCCTTCACCACATCACTCAGGCACCCCAATGAAACACATTTTCCCTCACTCTGAAAGGTCTTCTCTGAGCCCCTGCCTTGAGAGGGTAACGTGCCATAGCAGGCAGTACAAAAGTCTCATCTGTCACAAAGTCTTCAAAAGTTCTGCTTAAGACAGAGGTACTGGAATTGGTCATGTACGACACATCAATGTGGACACTACTCTCTTCCAGTAGTAGCTGCAGACTAACTGCACAGGGCTGCAAAAATGCACCATTTGTTCTCTGAAGTGGCCCAAGGACTGCTAAAATCTCAAGAAGTAGATGAAAGCATATCTTCTTACACTCAGACTAAACATACTTGTTGTACACAGTCAGATCAAGTGTTCTTTGCCTGGACTGTGAGACAGAGATCTACCAAAAAAAAAGAAAAAAAAAAACAAACCCCAAAACAATTTCTACTGCAAGGCAGACCTGCCCTGAGAAAGGACTAAAAAAATAATTGATAAAAGTAATTTCTGAGCAAGTGATGTCACACTGTAAGTCTTATTAAAGCACAGGTAGATCACTTAGCTGACATGAAACTTGAATTTGGTAAGAAAGAAAAAAACAACTGAGAAACTTAACCAAATCCAAAGGAAGGAAGAAAAGAAATGCGAAATGCAAAATTCTTATCTGCAAGTGTAGCCATCGTGTCTCCAGGCTCAGTACTTGCGTTGGTACATAACTGGGGAGCTTCTATGCTCTTTTGAGAGACAATAACAAAAGTTAAGGGACTTTAGATCAACAAAGGATAATGACTCTTCATTGCAGTTCCTCAGTGCTGAAACACTCTTACTCTCCTACTAAGAGTCCAAATCTGACAGTATTCTTCTAGGACATGCCCCTAGTTATTCAGACTGGGAAAGTTAGCTCCTTGAAGGACAATACAGCATGTCCTTGCTCTTTCTTGAGAAATACTTGCTCCAACAACTCTGAATAGTTCAGAGGGCACAAAAAGGCAACTATGACCAACATGTCTGCACCAGAAATATTAATTTCTGTAACCAACATTGGATTATATTAGCCACAAAGTTTAATTTGATACAGGATTTCACTGAGTCAGTGAGGCAGTATTCAGATTTCCATTTCCTTCTAAACTGGAAGACTACAAGGATTAGTTTTTCTGTTACGGTCTCCACCACTACTACAGAGCTATTTGGAAAACTGTTCTGTGATATTTGTAACCCAAGCAGATGCTGACACTATTGGAGGTCTCATAACAAGCCTGCTGCTCATAGTGCTCTCTTTCCATCATTGTTCATGTGAACATTTGAGGGCATCTTTGTGCTGATCTGCCAAACTTTTCTCTCTTTGCCTGTATCCCAAGCCCTTGGATACTCCATGGATCCAGTGTCCAGACTATTTGCTCCATTGCACAGAAATGCCATCCTGCTGAGGGTCATTTGGCAACACCTGCCAGTGATTACTCTGTTTTATAACAGTCCATTAGCACAAGGTTCTTAATGAAAATGAAAGCTGGTAATGAAGCCAAAAGGCAGCAGCAGCCTCTAGTCTGGGGAAGGTAATTAAGCTAGAAGAGATGGGGAGACTAAAGAACAAAATTAACACACGGATAAAGAAAAAAAAAGAGATCTGGTAGTGCATTAGCACTAATGTAGTTACGGCAAACCATCCAGTTCCCTTTATGAAAACACTTTTTTTGCATTTGGTGAACTATTTTTATATTGCTGGCTGATACAACAAGAGATTACTATTCCCTTGGAGGTACAGACATCAACTAGAGTAACACACACAGGATTTCATAGCATCATAGAATGGTTTAGGTTGGAAGAGACCTCAAAGATCATCCTGTTCCAACCCCCCACCATAGGCAGGGACACCTCCCACTAGATCAGGATGCTCAAGACCTCATCCAGCCTGGCCTTGAACACATCCAGGCAGGAAGCAGCCACAACCTCCCCGGGCAACCTGTTTCAGTGTCTTGCCACCCTCACTGTGAAGAACTTTCTCCTAACATCCCATTTAAATCTCCCCTCTGCCATTTCAATGTGAGGCAGATGAAAACCCTCTGGAAAATGAAGGATATCTATGTATCTGCTGTATTATGAGATGTTTGAGCTTTGCAGAAGGTGCCATGGAGCTTGTAACTAATGATGAGTGAGTTGAAAGCCTATGGGTAAAAATCAGAGGGCAGACCAATAAGACTGACATACTGGTTGGAGTCTGTTACAGGTTACCCAACCAGGAAGAAGAGGTGGATATGTTATTCTATAAACAGCTGCAAGATGCTTCAAGACTCCCAGCCCTTGTCCTTGTAGGTGACTTTAACCTGTCAGATACCTGCTTGGCACTCAACACAGCAGAAAGGCAGCAGCGTAGAAGGTTTTTAGAGTATAAAGGATAGCTTCCTAACACAGCTTAACACAGCTGGTGGTTAACCTACCAGAGGCGAGGTGCTGCTTGACCTGCTGTTTGCAAATAGAGAAGGGCTGGTAGGAAATATGGTGGTCGGAGGCTGTCTGGGGTGCAGTGATCATGAAATAATAAAGTTTTCAATATGCATTGAAGCTATGAGAGGCATCAACAAAACATCCACACTGGACTTGGGCTTGGGCTTATTCGAAGAACTAACTCAAAAGGTACCTTGGGAAAAAGCCCTAAAACACAAACGGGTCCAGGAAGAGTGGACCTACTTCAGGAGAGAAATCTTGAAGGCACAGGAACAGGCTGTGCCAATGTGCCGAAAGCAGAGTGGCCAGGGAAGATGACCAGCCTGCATGAGTCAGGGACTTGTGAAGGAATTAAGGGGGAAAAAGAGGGCATATTACCTTTGGAAAGAGAGGGTAATAACTCTGGGGGTTAAAAATAAATGTTGCTAGGTCATGTAAGAAGAAAATTAGAGAGGCCAAAGCCCAGTTAGAACCTAGACTGGCCACTGCTGTGAATGATAACAGGAAGTGTTTCTATAAATGTAGTAATGACAAAAAGAGGGTCAGGGATAACCTCCACTGTTCATTGGACAAGGAGGGGAATGTAGTGACTAGAGATGAGGAAAAGGCAGAGGCGCTTGACATCTGCTTTGCCTCAATTCTCAATAGTAAGGCAGGTTGTCCTCAGGACAGCTGTCCTCCTCAGCTGGTAGGTGGGGCCAGGGAGTAGAACAGCCCCCCTGTAATCCAGGAGGAAGTAGTTAGGGACTTGTTGAGGCTCGATGGGATCCATCCTAGGGTGATGAGAAAGCTGGCGGATGAGCTGGCCAAGCCACCCTCCATCATTTATCAACAGTCCGACCTCACTGGAGAGGTCCCTGAAGACTGGAAGCTGGCCAATGTGGTGCCCATCCACAAGAAGGGCCAGAAGGAGGAACTAGGAAATGACAGACCTGTCAGCCTGACCTCAGTGCCAGGCAAGGTTATGGAACAGGTCATCTTGAGTGCAATCACACAGCACCTACAGGATGGTCAAGGGGTCAGATCCAGCCAGCACAGATTTAGGAGGGGCAGGTCCTGCTTGACCAACCTCATATCTTTTTATAGCCACGTGACTGACCTGGTGGACATGGGGAAAGCAGTGCATGTAGTCTACCTGGACTGCAACAAGGCCTTTGGCACTGTCTGCCATAGCAAACTCCTGGCCAAGCTGGCAGCCCATGGCTTGTCAGGGGCACTCTGTGCTGGGTTAGGAACCAGCTGGAGGGCTGGGCCCAGAGAGTGGTGGTGAATGGTGCCACATCCAGTTGATGACCAGTCACTAGTGGTGTGCCCAGTCCTGTTTAATGTATTCATTGATGATCTGGATGAGGAGATTGAGTCCAGCATGAGTAAGTTTGCACACAATAACAAGTTGGGAGCAGATGTCAATCTGTTAGAGGGTAGGAGGGCCCTGCAGAGAGACCCGGACAGGCTGGACAGACAGGCACAGTCCATCGCCATGAGATTTAACAAGGCTAAGTTCTACACTTTGGCCACAACAACCCCAGGCAGCGCTACAGGCTGGGGACAGAATGGCTGGAGAGCAGCCAGGCAGAGAAGGACCTAGGAGTGGTGGTTGACAGCCGACCAAACATGACGGGTCGGACTCGATTATCTCCTTGGTTCCCTTCCAACTCCTAACATCCTGTGATGAGCCAGCAGTGTGCCCAGGTGGCCGAGAAGGCCTGCAACAGGAACAGTGTGACCAGCAGGAGCAGAGAAGTCTCTCTGCCCCTGTACTCAGCACTGGTCAGGCCACACCTTGAGTACTGTGTCCAGTTCTGGGCCCCTCAGCTTAAGAAAGACGTTGAGGTACTTGAATGTGTCCAGAGAAGGGCACCAAGGCTGGTGAGGGGGCTGGAGCACATGCCCTATGAGGAGCAGCTGAGGGAGCTGGGGTTGTTCAGCCTGGAGAACAAAAGGCTCAGGGGAGACCTTATTGCTCTCTACAACTACCTGAAAGGAGGTTGTAGCCAGGCAGGTATTGGTCTCTTCTTCCAGGCATCCAGTGACAGAACGAGAGGACAGTCTCAAACTGTGCCAGGGCAGGATGTCAGGAAGAAATTCTTCATGGAAAGAGTAATTGCCCATTGGAACAGGCTGCGTGTGGAGGTGGTGGATTCACCATCCCTGGAGGTGTTTAAGAGGAGGCTGGATAAGGCACTTAGTGCCATGGTTTAGCTAATTAGAAGGGTTAGGTGATAGGTTAGACTCGATGATCCTAGAGGTCTCTTCCAACACAGTTAATTCTGTAATTCTGTGAAAAGACTTAAGCTATCCTCCTCTAAGTTGTCATCTCCTGTCCGCTAAGAACAGAAGAGAAAGCTGGCTCCCAACAATAGAAACTTCCCTTTGTTTATTTTCAATGCTATTGTCAAAACTCAGTGGCTCCCACCTTTTCACTTGGTAAAGCACTCTATAAGATAATGCTGTAGTTCTTATTAAGATACTACCTTTCAGTACTGGACCTAGAATACCTTTATACAATGGAGTGATACCCTTTCCAGGCAATTCCTCTGAGACTACACAAGGAAAACTTTTTGTTGTTCTCTGCAGTTTTGCTCTCTATGTGCTTGGAGATGGCTTCATTTCACTTTTTCTCAGTTGCTCAGCATTAAGTCTAGCTACACATACTAGGTCTTTCACTGTTCCCTCATCACCAAGCCATGAGTTATCTTAATCATCAAGCCCTTTCAAAATTCTTACAAACTGTTTGACATCTCTACCTTACAGTATTTAAGGCCATTAACAGTTTAGTCTAGGTGGGACTTATCAGATCTCTTTGCAGAGGAATTATCCACCTACTGCTTTATGAAGGATGTCATGGCACTTATGCAACATTTATCCTGTTTTCCATCTAGACTGATGATTGCATTTCTTTTTATTCTAGTCAAATCTACACATTTCATTAATATGTCATTTCTTATCCCCTTTGTGATTACTGAGAAAAACAGGAGACAGAACTGACGGTGGCTTCCAATTCGTCTACCCTTCCCAGTTCATGAAAACGCTGCTGCATTTTGTATTGCAAATTTATTTTAGAAGACTCTTCATGTTAAAGCCAAATTTTAATTGTTTCATTCAAGTAAGATTACATAGGGCTTGTTGTCCAATAACACATTGGAGTCTAGATATATCACAACCACTCTCTTCCTTTCATTCCATTAATTTTGTAACTCAGTCCAAAAGCAATCAAATCTCTTCTATGAGTTTTGTTTATTAAACATCACTGATGACTGCTCATGGTTCTGTTACTCTGTATAGTTACAGAATCATTACTCTTAATATTGTTTCCATTATTTTATTAGAGGCTGAAAAGGCTTTTAAGAAACAGTTTGAAAGTTAATTCATGGAAATGTTTGGACAAAGACTAGAATTCAGCTATACACAGAACTGTTGAAAAGCTGCCATAGTTATTTATTCTCCTAAGCATAACACACAGATCCAGAAGAAACCAGAGCAGACGAGGACTAAAGGTTATGTTACGATGGTTATATTATTTACAATATATAATTGAGACACGCACACAATGTACAACAACTATTAAACAAATCCAGAAAGGTTTGATGGCCTCACAGAACAAATGCCTGAAAATCACACTACCTGTGGATTTGGCTAATTTTTGTATGTTTCATTATCATCTTGTACAGCACAAAGATGTCTTGTGGACTTTAAGTTCTCATACACTAGAAATTACAACAAGAGAAGTGTTCTTAGAGCACACTTAAGTACTTAAAATGTGTTTACTACTGTGAAATAATGCCAGCAAGGCAAGAAGAAAGAGTTAAAAAGAAGTGAATGTGAACCCCCAGAGCCTTGTGATAGAACAAGAGGAATTGGTAGTCTCCCTCCCTGTGCAGCCCACCATGCCAACCTTGACAGAAAGAAGCGGTATGAACGGACAGAAAAGGAGACTGACTCTCCCTGCCCCATGCCCACTGTGCCAGCTGCCCCCACACCCTTTTTGTTTGCCCCTGTTGAAAATCCATGTTAACATGTCCAAGCATTTAAAGCAGTGGCAGCAATAGTAACACCAGCAGAGAGCTCTGTAGGCTGACAAGACAGCCTGCTGCCCAATTTGGCTCATGCATTGTATCCCAGGAAGACTGGAGACCTACTATCAAACTCCTGTGTGACTGGATAGAGTAACTGGCTCTATTTACAGCTGTTAAGTGGCATCCCAGAAGCTGCCAGACAAACACCTGAAGCTAGGCCTGGGCTGTAACTAGAGCCTTGCCAGGTAACAAATATGCAGGTCAGTGAAAAGCCAAATAATCTTGTAATAAGAGACTCTTGAATCAGTCTTGCTCTTCCAGTGTTTCCTCCCTTTCTCTTAAGCGCTCTGTTAACAAAGTGAAATCTCCATGTACAGTGAAAGTAAATCTGCCCATTTTGTGGCAAGCCAGTGTCTCAAATGTAGTAGGGATTTTTTTAATTAATATTATTAGCCTGTGAAAGTCTAAGAAAATGTAACAGAAGCAAATACTACATCGTCCAAGAATTATTTCATTGCTTAGGTCCACTTCCAAATACAGCTTTGATGTGACTTACTGTACCTAACAAGTTCAAATGAAAGCACACTCAGCTCAGTATCTCTGCACCAACAGAAATCTGAGCCTCTGGGCTCTGTTCCCAGCACTAGTAGTTCACCAGGTCACTGTGGAAAATCAGGTGATCTCTGTCCTTCACTGTCTTCTTGTGGTAAGTGGGGAACACTTAGTGCTGAGTGACTACACAGTACCTCCTGTTCACAACTCTACCAGTGTGTCTTGCTTCTATCTCTGCTGTCCCACCAAACTCTACTTGCTGATTGACATGTCTAACTCTGAGCCCCAGCAGTAGGATGGCATCAATTTCCTAGATCGGGGTGCAAGAGGGACCCAGCATTGCATTATCTTGCGTGGGTAGCCAAAGCAAGTTAAAATCAAAGTTTGTGTGGTGGAGCTGTGGGGCAAGACCTGTACTACAGCTCAAAATATTGTAAATGTCCCTGACTGAATAACTATGTTTGGCATGGATATTTGAGATGGAAAGATGCTGAGCATTATTGTGATAAAAATATACTCAGAACAAAATAGATTTTTGAATCGCAGCTATCCGTCAAGGGACAACTACTAAGAATAGAATCAGAATTTTAAAAATATGACAGAAATAAAGACCTCCAGATGGCAAGAGAACAGAGGCTCTGGCACTTGTTATGGCAAAGCATTCTCAGGATATGGGAATTCTCATGGAAAAATTATAACTTCTGAAAGTTCATATTCTACATGGCTAAAGCTCTGGGAACTCTCTGCTCCTGTCCCCAAGGTGTTCCACCAGCCTAATGCATCCCAACTGAAACAAACATTTTCATTATAAGATGAAAAGAATGAATTATGTGAAGGGGTAAAGAACAAACAGCAGAGAGCCCAGAAGATGAATGCAAGAATGCCCCTGCAGTACTTCATTCTAATTATTTCCGTGGACTCAACAGGGCACAGTCTCCCCACAGTCTCCACTTACACCACATCTTACCGATGCCCAGCTCTGACTGAAGAGGGAAAAAAACTCCAACTAAGAATCAGCGTAAAATGAGTGAAGTCAAGATGCACCTGATACTTACCACGAAAGCAAGGACAATAAACATTAACTGGTCCTTCTTACTACATGTAATGCAGAGAGTAAAGACTACGCAGGAGTAGTCACTGTTGTATTCATATTCCCCTAAGGACAGGACTGAAAGGCTTGATGAATGGGAACAATATACAGTGGCCAAACACAAAGTGAGAGCAGTAGCCAAGGCAGGACAAAAAAAAGTTTATGCCCTGGTCACTCCTCTGAGGAGGATATCACAGCAATGCAAAATATGTTAGGGGCCTGTCAGTAGCTGCTGCCATCACTGCTGCCTGGGGAGCCACCATCTGTGACTCTGGCTTCAGCTACCCCATGCAGGAAGAGAGAACACTCTTCCAGTATGTTCCTTTGACTAGTACAAGCTGCAACTACTTAATTAGTCTTTGGGACAGACATTTTAGTAGGGCCTGTAGTGATAGGACAAGGGGTAACAGCTTTAAACTAAAAAAGCTTTAAAATCAGAGTTAATACAAGGAAGATATTTATTTCAGTGAGGGTTGTGAAATACTGGAACAGGTTGCCCAGAGAGATAGTAGACCCATCTCTGGAAATATTCAAGGTGTGGTTGGTTGGGTCTGTAAGTAACCTGGTCTAGTTAAAGATGTCCTTGCTCATTATAGGGCAGGTTAGAACTAAATGATCTTCAGAGGTCCCTTCCAACCCAAACTATTCTGTTATTCTATGAAAAATGAACAGCCCTCAGGATAGAAGTTCAATTTCACTTGACAGCAGGGCTGCTGTATCTTACTGAAAGCCAAGCCATCATGCACAGACTCAGCAGGACACCTGATGATGGAACTTTTGTCCCATTCCCATCCCACTTCTCCTGTTTAAGCATAGCGTTTTCTATCTCAGCACCAAACCACCACTTCTCTCAGGGTGTCAGATAGTGATGCACCGCAAACACAAGTGGTTCCAAAGTCATGAGACTGAAGAACACTGCTAAAGATGAACTAAACTTGTTGCCTAGGGCTGCAGCTCAAAGTCCAGGCTCCCATCAGCAGTGACAACCTGCCTGGCCCTTTATGAGCAGAAGCCAGCCTCTAGGCCAGTTTTCAGATAAGGCGCAGCATGGCCCAACCAGCAAGCTGTTTTGTCCCTCCAGAGTTTGGGATATAGAGCCTGCCAGTCCCATGGGGCAGTTCCTCCTCTTATCAATGGCTGAGCCCCTGTTCCTGCTGGCACTGTATCTGCCCCGCTCATCACACCGAGAGATAATACAGGAACGGAAATCATAACCCACTACTAACCATATCTGACAACCCCCGGTTGCACATGTCACCACAGCACTGGTTATGAGAAGAATATTCTGCTGTCTTCCTTTGTACTTACTATTCAAAAAACTAGCACTGTTACAAAGTAATTAATTTAGTTTCATGCAACATAAGACAGGAAAGTTATCACTGCTTCCATTTCACACATAGACAAGCTGAGGTTCACTGTGGGCAATCAGAACAGCCTGAAGCAAAATCAGAGCAACCAAGAACTGAACTGAAGACTAAATCTTGTGCCTTAACATTACCTTTCCTTTCTCAGCATGACCTTCTCCCAAGCTGAGATGCTGCTTTTCCATATTCAGGGGAATTACTTTCCTCCCTAGAGAGACTTGAAGGCTGAGCTGGCTTCTCTCTTCTTTCTCTTTGCATAGAGGGAAAAAAAAAAAAATCCACCACATCCACAAACACACTCCAAAGGCAGTCTTATTTAATCCCAGTGTAATTCTCACTGCTCTTTCTTAATCCTTTCACCTGTGAGATAATTGCCAGCATTCTGGGAAGAACTCAATACTAATCATAGACTTGCATAAAAAGAGACAAAGAACCAGATAAAACAGACTAAAGGAAATTGCAAGGCTTGAATTAACCATGCATAAACACATCCCTTCCAGACACCCTGCTGGACCAGCCTCTTTCACAACAGATGAAAGGTCCACTTAATAAGCCTGGAGGAGGAGGCCATGAAAAGCCCCACCAGACAATGAAGGCTTCGGTTTTCTCCCATGTGCACCATGCAATGACACACCATAAAAATTGAAGATACAGAATAAGCTATTAACATCTACCTGCATAATTTTCAGCAAAAAGTAACATGTGGGCATATCTACACCTCATTCTGACACAAATATTTATGGCAGATTACTCTCTCAACACTTCATCTGGGATGCTCCCAGGCTAGAGAACAAATGTTTCTACTACCCTTCCCCTTCATTCTGTTTGCCTGCTCCTTCCACTGCTGACACTGTACATCCATTCTTCTTCCCCATAACTGGAAAATTATAGAATCATAGAATGGTTTAGGTTGGAAGGGACCTCAAAGATCATCTAGTTCCAACCCCCTGCCACAGGCAAGGACACTTCCCACTAGAACAGGTCGCTCCAGGCCTCATCCAACCTGGCCTTGAACCCCCCCAGGGAGGGAACAGCCACAACCTTCCTGGGCAACTCATTCCAGTGTGTCACCATCCTCACTGTAAAGTATTTCTTCGTAACATCCAGTTTAAATCTCCCCTATTCCAGTTTAAACCCATTACTCCTCGTTCTGTCATTACAAGACCTTGTCAATAGTCCCTGCCCAAAGAGTGTAAGTGTATATTTATAAAAACACCAAAGCATTTCCACTCCTTATTTAAGTAATTCTTACCCTGAAAAGTTGGACTAGATGATCTTTGAGGTCCCTTCCAACATGCTATTCTACAGATCTATGGAAGTATCCTCTCTCTTTTCCAGTTGTCCTTAAAATTTTTGTCTTGGAGGGAAACCCCACATTGCCTCAATGCACTCACATGTTCTTTCCTAGCAAAATCCTTATGCAGTATAGTTAAGGCACCTCTGCTTTACGGTGTGTGTTTTTTATTTTCATCCTCTATGTTTCTGTCACGGAAACTATGTAAAAAACACCATTGATATTTCTACATCCATGAACATGTTTATCAATAGACACAGTTTTAATCTTCTTAGAGAATGGCTTTTGTATGTGCAATCTAATTGGGGGAGTCCTTGGTGATCAAGCAAGTTATTTGGTGGTTTGTAAAACAGATTGCATCGGTGTTTACAGAAACAGGAATGAACAAGAGAACTCACATTTATTGCCTATTCTCCTTCAGCTCTCTCCAACTTCCCATGGTGTAAAACAGGGAACACAGATAATTAACCTTCTTACCAGATGGATGTGAAGTTGAATGATAAAGCTGTGCACTCATGTATTGTTTTCCAGACCCTGTGTCAATGCAGCAGCCTCCTTGTGCAGTGGTGAAGGGCTTCTACCCTCACTCCACTGCTGTAGAGGCACAAAGGTCTCAACAATTTGCAGGAAAAGACAGCCATAGACTGAAGAACACTCCTCTCATTTCTGACACCTCAGCAGTAAGCACAACACTATTGAGGAATGTATTCCAAGCATTTCTAAGCCCTTTGCCTCGACTGGAGACTGGTGGGATGTCAGCATGCTGCCTGTACACTGCTGATGACAAACAATCAGCCCACAAAGTATTTTACAGGAGAATTGCAGATAGACAGGGCTGGAAATAGCACAGGGATGAAAACCAACCACTCTTAGGAGTAAAGGTTGTAATTCAGCATCTCTTAAAATGAACTGCTGAGAAACGGTCAACTGGAAATCCCAGCAAAATAGAGCCGTAACAAGCTCAAGGCCAGAAAGAAGGGAATCAGTGTTCACTCACTGAGAACATCAACGGGGAAACCTGTGAAAAGGTTTCAAGCTCTGGAATCAGTCAGATGGGAAAAGAGTCAGAGAGAAAGTGATTCCTGAAATAAATTTCTTTCTGGCTATTTTTGGAAAAGAAGACAAAAAGGAGGGAGGTTGGTACACTGGAAAGCCGACAAAAATCATTATTCTCTATAAATTGCTTTGACATTGTATAGGCAGTGACCTTCACAGCACTATACCAGTTTAATGGCATTTACTTCAGCAGTAGCTGATTTCACTATTAAACAGGGATGTATAGCACAAGATTACATAACTAAATCACTCTTGTAAATATTTAATATAGCTGCCTTTTTTTTTTTTTCCTCTTTTAACAAATCATTACCAAAAGCAGAGAACACAGTAGAAAATATTTTTTTTATTTATTCTATCCTGGAAAAAGCTTAGAGCTCATGCATTTTATCTATCTAGTTCTCCAAATGACTTTGACACTTGAAAGCTCTTGTGATCAAAACAGTCTGAAGGAAAGCAATTTTGCAACCATTTAAGAACTGATTTCATGCACTGATCAACATTTACTAAAGTTGCCTGATGGAATAGCACAAAATTTAACCCAATAGATTGATAGCAACCACCTGAAGGAGAAAATCAGTAAGAAAATTACACTGGTTTAAATAAAAGTACCTTAGGAGAAAAAAAAAAAATAAAAGAAACAAACCCAGAGATTATCTCTCTGCTCTNAGTTTAAAAAAAAAAAAAAAATCAGTATTTGGGAAGTCAAAAGGAACTAGTATGATGAGTAAAAAAAGTCTTACTTTTGACTGACAATACAATAATCACATCGACCACATATTACACTCATTTCATTATGGACGCACAGTGCAACATAGCAGGAAATGTTCAGGGGTTTCTCTTAAAATAAACCTGGTTTACAGATTAAAATCAATACACTGAAGATGATCAGTGCCAAGAAGTGCTCTTTATGACAGTATTCCAGGAAACAAATTATAGAAGTCATGGATCTCTTCAGCAATTTCACAAGAAAGACAAATTAATGGATATATAGGAATTCGACAAATACTGGGGGGAAAAATAATATAGTAAACCAAGAGAGTAAAAATGTAGAGAGCAGCATTCCCTGCATGCCTACTGACTTCATCTCAATGAAGAGACTGCCTGTGGAGTAAGACTATCCAAAATAAATATGTGTAGCTGAACATGCTCAGATAAATGTATTATTTGGATAATGGAGTTGGCCAGTCCTGCAAGGCAGTGGTGCCTGAAATGTGCGTGTCCTTCGTCAGAACTGGGAAATGCAAATTCAGAGCGATGCTGGGTGCTGCCCTGGCTTTTATAAAAGCTTGCAACATCTTTAATGCAGAGCTAAGCAAGCGCCTGTAATCCCTGTGCTGCGATGCAGCAATGTGCTCTCCCCTTGCAGGACAAGCCAACAGCTATGCAAGATCCTTTTATCAACATTCACAGGGCTGGAAAATAACTGTTCACAGTTTGATTCCCAACATTACCGAGTGAACCAAGAACAGCTCAGAAAACTGCCAGCTGAATACACATGTAAAAGACAAAGGTTCTTCGGTGATATTTATTCTAGCCAAGTTTTAATATTTCAGGGCTTAAAGAAACTAACTCTTTACATAATCAAATGTAATTGTCTGATCCCAGCTGGTGATAAGCACATTCATCATCAACCTGGTCATTATTAATATACCAGTAATTAAGGGGAATAAAGGTGTGTGGGCTTAATACAATTCCACCATACCTAATAAGACCATATCCCCTTTTAAAATACAATTACTTTAACATTCAAATTATACATTTTTATTACTACTACTAACAACTAATAATCACAGAGCCATAAGATTTTAGAACAAATGCTGAAATGTTTGGCTTTTTTTAAAGACTCCAGTAAAAGGAATTTGTCAATTAAAAGGAATCGTGGTTTGCTTTAGAAACAATCTGATCCATAAGCAGTTCCCCAGCCAAAATGTGATTTGAGATTAAATGCATGCAACTGACAGAATCAAATCATAAGCACTTACCTACATATACTACATACATTCTTCTCGCTCTACTGTAGGAGAGAAAGCAATATCTCAGGCACCACGGTGTGGTACTGCTTGGCAAATGCTACCGACTTTTTAACGGTGACAACTGTGTACACAAATTCTCTAAGTACCAGTTCTGTTTGAAGCCTTTCCCCACAAAGCCGTGCTGGTAAAGGATCCTTTCTACTAAACGCTTTGCAGTCTTCTACTTTAATAAGAGAAGGCCAAGGCCAAGGCCATCATTTAGTAACAACAATCCAGAAACCCTCGGGTTAGTGTTGGAACAGTCTGAGAGCCAGATTCTTCCCTGCACTATTCTTTTTTACATCAGTGCATTTCTTCTGCTTCAATAGCAGTTATACCACAATAAAACCCTCACACTGCAGTGAAGAATATGGCTTTTGATACTGTTACATGAAACCTCTTAGTGTCTAAAGCGTATCTAGCACACAGGCATCATCTCACAGAAAATCCTGATAGAACGGAATTTTAGGATTTTATCCTTGCAGACAAACAACACACTCCCACACGCAAAACACCTTGAATTTCTGTGGGTTCCACACAGTACCTCAAGCACGGCAACTTGCACGATAAGGCATCTGAAACATAGATTTCAAAACAAAAAGGCTTCAAAAACAAATGAACATGCTATAAACTGTGGATGCTGGATTAATACCTGATTCCTCGCTCTCTGTAGCAGTTTTTTTTCCTATCATCTTCCCTCGCTTCATAGCTTATCAGTACTGCTCTCTGTTTAGATACGTGCACTCAGAACTATCAAGGCTCCTGAAACAAATGTGGAAACAAAAGCCAGTTCCAAGCAAGAGGTGAGTACGGCCAAATAAATGAAAGGTGGCAAGTGTCACAGGCAGATCAGCAGCTAGCAACGATGCATTGTCAAAAACAAGAATTAATAAAAAAAAACCAAAACAGAATACTGCTGTACATCATTAAACATGACTTAATAACTGATACAGACAGTACTAGGTGAGTTACATCCGATAATTCAAGAAAGCATGACCTTTGTGACAGTGATAGTTTTACAACCATTTGTGTGGCGTGTTATGCTCTAACCTGTAGTCCAAATATTTACTGTCTGGTAAAGCACTACAAATAAGGCTGCCCTTTCTAGGCAGTTAGTCTTAACGCATTAAGATCCAGCTTACACAGCACATATTTTTCTAAACTGTTCAATACCATAACGTTATCACTCTAGTCCACAAAAGGCCACGAGGAGCCTTAAAACAGGGAACTCCCCTCTTTCACTGGGTATCCTATTTTTGCAGGCTGTTTGATGTATGTGAGGGGTCTATTTCAGTTCCTGATAGCATTATCATCACGTTGCTGCATTACCATAAAGCCCAGGAAATAAGCTATTATCCAGCATCACTCCTCCCAAATGTTATCGCGGAGAATCATGCATTCACAAAACGGCATTAACTGTGAGAATTAGAGTCCATTTAAACTGCAGCTGTTCCTTCATTCCTAAATGGTTTTTAGATCAAAACTTCTCTCCCTGAATGGTCTCATTAACAAATGTCCCTTTGAAATAGAAGAAGAAAACAAATCACGTTTAAAAATTGTTGGTTTACACGTAACATTCCTCCCCAGTATTACGATAACCAGGTATGCAACACTGAAATTAAGTTTTCTTCCAAAAACACAGCAGGCATTTTAGGTTTCAGAATTGTAAACTGAAATTCTGCCTTCAAATGTCCTTTGACAAAAGAAATGAACCTATAATCTTGATTCTTTATTTCCAATTTATCTCATTTTCAGAATCTCAAGCTTTGATTATTTAAGCCAAAAACGTTCTTTTTATTTTTTGGGTAACACTAACTCTGCAATAAGGGCTTTCTTTTAAATGCAAAACCTAAATCTGTGATATAATATACAAGCTGGTATTGCTTTCAGCTCTAAATCCACGTCCTAGAAAAACTCACAGCCCTATATTCCGTTATTATCAAATAAAACAGTGTTTATTATGTTCCGTTTTCGTCTCTGCTTCTTTGTTACTGTCTGTTGGAAGGACTCCAATCTGCAGAGAAAAAATTGCTCTCAAATCTAAACTGAAAAACCTAAATGCCAGGAAAAAGCACAATGTCTCTTTAAGAGTCAACAGTAAATTAACTTGCCCATAAGAGTGCAATAATTAGCAGTTAGTAGCTTATTAAAAGGATGGCAAAGGCCAAGCTGCCATCTGGGATCTCCAGTTTCTTCTGATTGTTATTATGTCAAGATGTGCAACTTGCATTAGCTTTCATGTCACTGTGCTTGCCCTTACTTTACATGTAAATTTTAATGAAAGATACAGCACTTCAAAAATCAGACGTCCATCAAAAGTGCTATTAGTCTGCCTTTTACAAAGCATATGGCCTGTTTTCCTACCTCTGCATCTCTGCACACCACTGAATACCTTAAATGAAGGAAATAAAAGAAGAAAAGGGAGGGGAAAGCCTTTCAATGATATCAATTAAATATTCTCTTTGGGCAGAGTGAAAGCTGAACCTCATTGAAAATAAAAGACTACAATACAGTGTAAGAGGACAATATTTTAGCTCCTGTTTACACACAGCCACAACGCCTTTAACTCTCCCAGGAATCATTCTTCTTAATAAAAATGAAAGTCAGTGAAGAATCAGCTGTTTATTCACACATTAGAAAGACAACAGCTTTAAAATAAGGCTGAAAGATAGCATGTAAGAAAAAAAAAATTATCTATAAGCTACAATATACTTACCCTATTACTAAATATTTTATATGTACCCAATTATCTGTAAACACACATGCTTATATGCTCAAGCAAAAAGTAATTTACCAGAAATGTACTGTTAATGACTCACTTGTTTGCCTTCATAAATATATTATGAAGAGGTATAAAAAATTATTGTAAGACCTTTGTATTCCTTTGCACTAGCTGATATTCAAAATTTAAGTAATTTCACTCACCAGAGTTCAGAAAATGTCATCAATTCTGGAATATTAAGAAATTAATGCCTTGCAGTAACGACCCTTTATTATCTTACATTCATCAACTATCAGTCATCTCTAATTAGGCTTGCTAGAATTACAATAAAATAAAATATTTGTTTCTCACCTAAATAAAATAGAAAGGCAGCAGCAGAAATTCACTTACAAAAATAACATATTCCAGAAGAATGACATCTTCACTCAAGGGGCTTTGCCTCTGTAAAAGAGGGTTTACAGTTTGGGTATTTGCTAACTATAACATGAAACACTTTCTTTTTAGATAACCATTAGGAGGAAAGTTTAAAAAATGAACTTGCCACCTTTCTAATAATGCTAGGTATTTTCCCATCAAAAGGAAAACAAAGGCAATACTACACATATTTTTAAAGCATTAAAGGACAGTAAGTGTAGAAACCAAACCCAAGAAATAGTCACATTTAAACCCCAAATATTACAATATTTTACAAGGCAACAGCAGAGCTTGAAAAACATTGCTGGGGTTGGCAAGATTAATGTAGTGTTGCTTTTCCCCTTGTGTGATTAGATATTTATAGAGTACAAATTATTTAATTTGTTACTGATGTTTCTCTTCAACGTTTGCATAAACTTTTGACCACTCCGATGAACTTATTCACATGGCTCTGAAATCCTAATAATATTACTAGTGAAAAAGAACTCGACATTATTTTCCAGATCAGTAAGGTCCACTCATTTCCTTCTGTCCAAGTCCACAAATGCTATTTTGTTTTTCTCTGTGCCATTACCTCCTGGTCAATATTATTGAACAATTCAAAGAAATAACAACCTCACACTTCTCACCAAGAGTGATGTTGAACATTACAAGACTTAGAAGATTTACTTAGGCTAAGAGCAGTCAGAACCAAGGGAGATGATCTGATCTTGCAACACTGAGAATTACACAAGGAATTTCCAAGTAGCCTTTCCTGTACACAACATGCATTTTAAAATGTCCCACGCACAAAATGTGAGTATTCTTCCATTTCCTTCTAAGAATGCAGAAAATATATGCTTCATATTGAAAATCAGTGTGCAGCTGCACAATTTTTAATCCCAAACACAGTTACTGATGGAAGGAAGGACCCCATTGCCTTAGAGGAGAAGCAGCAGTCTGCAGAACTGTTTGAGTGCTACAGGATGTGCACACCAGAAATCAGCTGCACCTGACTGTCATTCTTTGTGTCACAGGGGACATTTGGGGCTTTTCCAGTTCTTTGGGCGAAGCTTAGCTTACTAATTTCAATGTGAATTTTGCTGTTGCCTTCAAGAAGAAGCAGGACTACATTCACTGAAAACAGAGTCCCACTAGGAACAGAGCCAATTTTCTCTAGAGACACAAACTTCAATAAAAGCCAGATCCAAACCAAGAGTAATGATAAAACAAAACCCACTACGTATATGAGAGAATGGTGAGAGGTAGCGAAAAGGCAAATTATCATTCCCTTAACAAAGGCTGTCAGAGAGAACAAATTATATGGAAAAACGTAACAACACATTAACTCCAGTTCAATAGCAAATTAAAGTTGGATATTTATGATCTCCTTTTGTATCATTTACTTGCAAGGGGAGTGTTAGGGACATAAACTTCATATAATTGTTTCTTAATTGTCAGTCTCTCTCCAGAAAAGCTGTATTCAGCAATTCACGCCAAACCAAGTAAAAGTCCTCCCTGCTCATTGTACATTCACCTCACCTCCACAACTAGTTTCTTACAATTAATAAAACCACAAACAATGCATACATACACAGCTGAAGTTACAATGCATGCTGTATCAAGGTGCTGTTCTATATCTTTACTATTCTACCCATTACTCTAGCACACCCACACTTCATCATCTTCAGCTTTCCAGTAACTTAAAAACAAACAAAACCAAAGCACAAAACAAAAACATACATCCAAAAAAACAAAAAAAAAACCCCAACCCAAACCAAAACCAAACACAACACCTCAACAACAACCAGAAAAATGAAAAAAAAAAAAATCACCAAAAAACCCACAAAACGCATCAAACTACCAAAATTAAAAACCTCCTGAATCCTATTTACTACTGTAGTAATAAAAGATGTGTTTAAGATGATGAATGCAAGGTCACAGACCTTCACACACATTGTGAAGAGCCTTTACAAAATCAAATACATCATATCCTTTGGATACATATATAGCATGAGACAGTGCTGATGTCAGTTTTCACTGGAAGCTATAAGAATGCTGAAAAATAAAGGCTTTCCAGGTACAATCACTAAGGTGTCTGGCACCACCTTCTCTGTGAGCGTAAGGCTGAGTCCTTTGAATATAATACTATTTTTCATACAGAGTGATGGTTCTCTGATTAAGCAACTTGCTGCAACTAGTGCTAAAAACTGCACGTAACCAGAAAGTGAAACAATATTTTTACTCGGTGATATAATAAATTACATTTCAGACCATAGGAATTAATTGTGGACTATATACTAGAATTCTACAGGCTGAACTGCACGTTTTGCTTTGGAAAATACTTTCTATTTACTCCTGTACAGACTCTCCTGCAGCACAAACACCACCAGAGAAAAGAATGGAGCAACATGAGCTAACAACATGCCAAACAAACTTGCCTTGATCTACACTGACCCTTAAGTCACACTAAGCCATACATCAGCTAACTCAATTATCGGCAGTGATGCTGAGGCACAGTAACATTTGGTGTGGTGTGATTAAAGCTTTAGGTTCTCACATTTTCTTACAGTGTTCTGATGTTCATCTCTTGCTAAGAAGATAGCTCTAAGCACATTCTATGTGTTACACTCTACCACTCAACTTTGGATAGAATAGAAAAGCTATGAAATTAATTATTGGAATATTTTTTCAACTTCAAAGCAGATTCTCCATCAAGAGAATCCAACAATACAAACTTGTTAAAAGAAGCCAGAGAATCAGAAAGAGGAATCGTATGAACGGAAAGTGTTAAATATGCTAGTCTGGTCCTCAGAATTCAGGTATTACAGGAAGAGTAATCACGGCTTGTGTCTCAAAGGAAAGTGACTATGAACTCCAAGCTTTCATATACCTCTGAACTCAATACTAGTACAATTAGTCATTTCATGCCTCAATGTCTTATTGGCATGAACACTCCCAACATACTTCAACACGTTCAAATCATGCTGATCAATAGTTCAGATTCTTCAGTAGCATATTTGTTGAAAAGGAGCAAGCCTCAGACTCATACAATCTTTTAATCTCTCTATCTCATTGGAAAATAGGACAAAGAAATGGATTTTCCTCAAGCAATGCTTATATTTTATCAATTAATCTTCCAGTCCAACTGGAGACTCACAGCAGGTTTGCAGCATTTTGCTTTTTTGACAGTTTTGATTAGGGATGGATGACTGCCCTCTGCATGCTCGAGACAATTGAACTGCCAAAGAGCAAGCTGGAGCCCCAGAGCAGCCTTACACACCCTATGCTCTCCTGAGCTGCAAAAGAAATGGACCTCTCTGATAGGCAGTGCTGATCAGCTTCGTTTCCTCTGCAGCTTTTTGCAACTCAATTTCTCTTTGAAAAACACCTTTTCACTAACAGAGAGGATGAGAAGCAGAAGTATGGAGAAAAAATAGCTCAAAAGCCCTCCATCACTGAAGGGAACTGGACAAGTCCAGGCCTTGTTTCCACCAAGTGCAGTGCAAAAATTCTCACCAGTGATATTACTCCAGTCTGAGAGATTTGCAGTACCAGGTCATTGGACTCTGGCTCTGTCTTCTACCGAACTGAAGATCCCTTTGCACACCAGCATCATCTACCAGCCACAGGCAGCCTGACACTGCGCGGCTGTACTTAGTGTGACCAGAGAGAAAATAACATCTATTAAGGCCTCAAAGCTTTCACGTAAGTATTTCTTCCATAATTCAGTACAAACCAAAAGATTGTTAAAAGACGCTTAAAAGTAAAAGCATTCATTTCCAGTATGAACCACATTCATAAAAATACAAGTTGCCCATTAATAAACCAACAATTTGCAAGCAACGAAGTCTTAGGAAGAATGTGATCTCTACCTTTACTTCTACCTATTGGTAGGAAGGTGTGCATCCAGTTAAGAGGAGGAACAAGAAGGATGTCCATCATGGAGGAGGAAGGAGGAGGAAGCATAAAAAACAGAAATGGATGTCACCAGCCATACTTAAAAATCCAAGAAAATTAGCATATTTGTGTAGCAGCCAAATCCAACAAAACATAATGCAAACCCTCATGCAGCAGCACACCAGTGATATGCCTCATTCCACATCAAATTCAAAACAGGAAGGGAAACAACAGAGCAGGACAGAAATAAAATTAAAATCTCATGGTAATATATTTACTAAACACATTTCACCTACCACAGCTAATCTATTTATATATAATGTTGACATTGCATATTTATTCACACATATACATTTACATATTTTATATCCTTGATATATTTATAGAGTAAATATTTATCAGAAGACTATCTCTGTGAGTTGGTTGGCAAGAAAACTGAAGTCACTGTTCCCTGATGCATCAAGGATAAATAAGGGTGGGTAGTGTTGCCAGAAGCCAACAGTTTTCACATTTTTCTCGCCAGACAAGGGAGTATAGAAAGGGCTGATGACAAACATACAGGCCTGAATGGGTCATGCAAGTCTTCATGAGCCAACTGGGTTGCAACTCATAATTTACATGGCCAAGTGCATCTGCTTATATAATCCAATGCTAAACCTCAGACTGCTACAAAGACAGAATCTGAACCATTTTGTTTGGAAAAGACCTTTAGGGTCATTGAGTCTAAGCATTACCTAACTCTAGCAAGTTTAGTGCTACACCATGTTCCTTACTACCATTCTTTAAATACCTTCAAGTATGGCATGATTCAACCACCTTCCTGGGGATCTTGTTCCAGTGTTTGATGACCCTTCCAGTGAGAAAGTTTCTTCAAATATTTAATATAAACCTTCACTGGTGCAAGTTGAGGGAAATTCCTTTCATCCTATCACTTATTACTAGAGAGAAGAGGACAACTCCCACCTCACTAAAACCTCCTTTCAGATAGTTATAGAGATCTATAAGGTCTCCCCTCCATCAGTCTTCCTTTTCTCCAGACTAAACAACCACAGTTCCCTCAGCCACCCCTCAGAAGATGTGTTCTTCACACCCCTCAGTATTCCAGTGTCTTTCATGTAGTAAGAACCCCAAAACTGAAGACAGTATTGAAGGTGTGGTCTCATCAATGGTGAGTACAGGGGAACAATCACATCCCCAGTTCTACTTGTCTCACCATTCCTGATACAAACCTGTATTCTGTTGGCCTTCTTGCTCACCTGAACACACTGCTGGCTCATATTCAGCCTGATGCCAATAACATACATTCACTGTCCTAGTCAATCCCAACATGCCATCATCCTACATCTGCCAATGATTTGCCGTACTCATTTGCATCCTAAGCAGCTAGGACACACTGAATGTACCTGTTTGCTGGATGCTGTTTCAACAAGCATAACTTTCAAACCAATAGCCCAGATGAATTGTAATTTGGGACAGAGAAGGAACTTAGTCAGATGCTCCACACATCGAACACCATGGTCTTGGCATTCATTCATAAAGATCCCCATTTTCCTACATTCCCCACCACATAGGGATGCTAAACCATACAGAAACTGAAAAGCCCCAGCTTCACTTCTGATTACTTCCTAAGTTTTCACAACCTCAGAGCAGACCACTTGGCCTTGAACTATAGGACAAAAACTGATTACGTCCTAAGCCTCTCCACTTTTCACTGAGATACAGATAAAACTATGCCTCTTTTATTCAAGCACCGAATTTCTGTTGATCTTTCACAGACTCTAAGTTCTATCTTATTAACTCTTCGGACTGTCTAACCTCAGATACACGTTCACTTAATGGCAAAAAAACTATTGTGCACATCTAGTCTAGGAAAGTCTAATAAGGCTCTAGAGTCTAGACTTCCCTTTTCTGCCAATAAAGAGATGCACACATCTTGCATCAAAACTTCAGCCATGTAACTGCACTTGCAAGATTAGAACGTTTCATCACTGTTACTAACTCCTCTCTATGTAACCACGTGTCCTGGTTTGAATTAAAACAAAACAAATCCTGTTCAGTGATTTTGCCTTTCATCTCAATCTCTTCTACATAACTGCACTTCGTGCAATTAACAGCAGGATTTCAAGGACTGTGTCCACTTTTAGAAGTGATAATGCTCAATGTTTCTTCATACCAAGGATTAGTATGAAGACCAAGGTCACTGCTAAATCTTGCTTGGGGTGTAGAAAAAAAAGGCCATACCTGCAGACAGCAGTGGACAGTTCAGGTGACCCTAAACTGACCAACTAGGTATTCCATTCCATATATGTCATAGTCAATATAAAGTTGAGGAATCAGGAGGCCCACACTCTCTTCCTCAATGACCAGTGACTGAGCACTCTGTCCATTCTGCCATCAATCCCAATGTATGAGTTCCTGAATCTAGATCGAGAATCTAGATCCTGAATCCAGTTCCCACCTGCTGCTGAGTCCAGTCCAGGACTTCCAATACCATATCAGTGGTGATATGATACAACTGCCATCAGGAGGGTTGAGTTTCAGATTTGGTTTGTGTATATTTATCGTTATTAACATTACTTTCACTTTTGTTTTCCAATTCGTGTCTCTTTCCTCCTTTCACTTTCTTTTCCCCTTTAGGAAGGGAGAGGGGTTGCTAGAGAGCGTCTGTCACTTGTTTGATGGCCAGCCCAGGCCCAACACTTGATACCATGTCAAGAAGACACTAACTCTGTTAGAAGAAAATAGAATCATCCCTCTCCTCACCAGCTTCTTGCTTCACATGTCCCTAGCACAAAATAGGACTAATGATCCCATCATGTCATAGTAAATAGGCTGAGATATTAAAATGTGAACTCTGACACAGGCCTAGATCCCATTTGTAGCCCAGCCTGGGGTTAGCCCTGTTCTTTTTCTAAACCATTTTGCTCCTTGCTTATTAACAAATTTAAATTGCAGATTCAGGACTTATAGGCCATTGTATGCAATTTTCCTCAGGATTCATAATGAGTTAGGATTATGCCATGAGGGCTATTAACATATTTTTTGTAATAATTGCACTCTTAAAAATAAAGACCAACACTGAGGTCTTTACCAGTCAGAAGCTGGAGTCATTACAGACGACACAACAAGAAAGAAATGGCAAGATAAGATAGTTGTTGGGCTGCATGGAAGGTGGAAACGTACCTCTTTACTGTCCATGGAATTATCTCATGCTCCCTTCTGGGCACCTGAGTCCCAGGCTGAGAAGTAGCCACAGCTCATAGGACCCAGAGGTGAAAATGCAAATGGCTTGTCTGGCACCCAGTAGGCTTAGTTGCTTTTGTCATGCACAGCGCACCTCATAAAAGCAGCAGGGACAAAACTCTTTCATGATTAGTGACTAATACAAAGAGAAAGTCAAAAGACTTACCTTGTTCACTCATCATCAGGTGTGAGAGGCCTTTGAAAAAGAGAGAGAGAGGAAATAAGAAAAATAGGAACAAAACAGGAAAAGAAGCAGCAATGTTCATGCACAGTAGTTACATTCCAAGAGGCTTGGAGCTCACATACTTGAACTAGACCAAGTATGGGTGCAGCACACAGAGTACACACATATGCAGATGCTGCTTTCCACACTGAGCAGGAAAGCATTTGTTACAGGTGAGAAAACCCTCCTAGTATTTGCAGAACTCTGTTTCACATTTATCATATCCCTTGGGGAGCAACTCCAGAGGTATCGTACCCTGGTACGGATAAACCAACTAGGAAAGCCAAGGTCTGCAACAGGGCTCTGCTGGGAGCCTGGAGATAGAAACAGCTTCTATAGAAATAACTTCTCAGCTGAAGATTTAAAATTCAAGGCTGCAGTGGTCAGTTAAAGGGAGGCCATGATTCTGCTACATCTGCTTCAGGCAAAACATTTGGGCTAAATGCATACACACACACAAAGAGTGAACTACCTTCATTCTTCAATGTAGTGGCATCACCGTGTAGTTTTAGTTGATCAACATTGCTCACACTTACTAATTAGACACCAGTACACAAGACCTGGCAAATACCAAAAACATTCCCTGTAAATTATTTTTAACACTACTCCAGTTATTTCCAGGAAGAATTGGAGATTCAGCTTCTGAGGGGAGTGGGTTAGTTTATGACTCTATAGCCAAAGCTACTCTTTGGTTTTGTAACTCAAGGCAAAACCAGACAGCAGCACAACTGCCCTCAGCAGCTACAGTCACTGTCACCTCTGTGATGATTACTTGGGCTGCTCCAGTCTCTGCCTGATAACTCTTTCCTGCATAACACTTGCTTGTTTCAATTAAAATTAATTTCTAGCCCAAATTTTATGCTTACTATACAATTGCATTCACATAATAACTATTTAAATAATTTTTTATATATATATTTATTTTTTTTTTTTTCATGCTCAATCCATTAAGCCATTCAACTGACTTGTTGCTTAATTTTGTGCCACATGATATCACAGAATTAACTTAATAAAAATCAGGGCATACCCACTAAAACCATGAGTGAACTGTGGCACATTGAGTTCCCTGATCTTCTTTCCTTAGCTTGATTCCCTCTCCACGTCTCCTACCTCTCAAAGAACTTAGTATACACACACACACCCCCTATCTTGAGTCATTCTATTAATGCAACATAGCTGTGACTTGAATTTCACTGAGACTGAGAGGTCAAATGAATTTATTAAAATGAAATTTTTTAAGAAGCAGCACACTGAGTTCGAATTTGTTTATTGCTCTCTCTCTTATACTTTTCATTTGCGTCTGCTATAGAAATCTAAAATCCAGATCATCCCAAGAATATGTTCATCCACAGAGAACTCCCAAGCCAGATAAGGGGATTAATAATTGTACAGTCTAAGGAATGCAAATGTCTTAATGTTCTTGAAGATTATTGTGGATTTAGAAAAATAATCATAAATATGACATATCTGTTGCTTTTTTTGGTGGGGTTTTGTTTGGTTGTTTTTTTAGGGTTTTTAGCTATAAATAAACATAGCAGATTTTCTACTCTGGGACATATTTCTAGTCTAAATTACAAGATATAATTTCACTGAATCATTTTGTTCTGTTAGTAGGGTTTGTTGAATTTGTGTCTCTATTTATGGCCACTGACCCCATCATTCTTGATAGACAAATCTTAGGTCTGAACAAATGGACACATGAAAGTCTCTGTCAAAGACACTGTAAAAGATGAGAAAACAAAATCATAATTGCTAGGACCTACAAATCATTAAGAACCTGTAGTAATGGTGAAAAAGGAGAAAAGGCAAGAAGGTGGCAGCATGACATTCAGCTGAAGCTCGCCAAACGGAGGGGATATCAGACCCATAGCAGAGATTGGGATCCCAAGTCCTCAAACCTTGTACACCAGAGATGGAAAGACATGGCTGAGAGGCTCAGCACTTCAGATGCTGGGGATAGCAGGGGCCTTGTTCACTTGGGAAGAGAGGACACTGACCAAGAGAATCCTCCACAGACTGTTCAAAGCAAGAGCCTGCATTAAAGACCCCAGATCACACCACAAGAACATTGTCTTCTCTCTCCACCAGCCACGGAGGAGCCATAACAACATCAAAATGTCAGTAATGTCAACGACTTTTTTGCCTGTGTCCCCACAGGTCAGATGCTTTGTGCCCTATGAGGCACATGAACCAAATGCAGCTTGGATCCTTTTGCCTGCAATTCAAGGGTGAGTGCATCTCCAAATGTGCCCAGCATCCTGGCCCCTGGTTTGGCTTTGGTTCAAATATCTGCAAAAGAAAGTCTCCCTAAGCATTGTCATCTCTCTCTGCTTCTTGACAAATTTGAAACAGCATCTGTGGTATTGTGTGTACCTCTTGATCTTCTAGGAATGGAAGTAGGGAGATGGACAAAAAATAATGTCCCTGTCCCAAAATACTATTTTTTCCTTTTTAAAACAGGAAGAAAAAGGAGGGTAGACTTGGAGATATGAGAAAAAACAGTATTATCTTTGAAGTTATGCACCAACACAGATCTTACATTTTAACAAAAAGAACACCAAGAGAATTTCAGATTCATTATTAGATAGAACAATAACTTAAACAATGAAATAACATGTCAGCTTTTCTCATCTGAAAGTTTTTCTACCTTGCAATTTAAAGAGGTAGAAAATTAGTGCATTTAACTCCAACAAAATGTTAACAACCAAGATCTTCAGCCACTGAGATCTAAAATATGTGACATTTGCTGCATGTGTAACAAAGGCCTTAGTCATGGTAAATCGACACTGAAAACATTAACTGACATCTTTGTCTCACCTTTACATCAGTTCCAAGACATGACAACATGCTGAACCAAACCATAAAAGTCAAAGTCATCTCAAGGTGGCATGGGGCACCACTGTAATAAACTCATAGGACCCCAAACAAGTCAGGAACTGTGGGAATTGTTGAGACTTACAAACTAGACCAGATTTTGATAGAACTGGGTGGCCACCTATCACCATTCCATTTGGGCATGATCTAGGCCAGCAAAGCTTTCAGCAGGCGTAGATGCTAAATAAACTCATTTTGCCCCAAACCTGTTTGCGCCAAGAGGCATCCTAGTTTGGGGTAACCGTGTAAGAAAATCTGAAATGTCAGCAAGAGCCAGGTGAAACACACTTTCATTTTAATCTTAGATATGCTCTGATTAAAGACCCAGGGCTGCAAGTCAAGCCAGTGTAGAACTGGGAAAAGGTTGGTACAAACCTGCATGAGCCACAATGGTCAAGGGGTCCTGTGCTTTTTCTAAACCGATCTAGTCATAACTATCTAGTGACTGGGCATAACTACTGCCCAAAAAAATTGCGGGTAGCAAGTGCTCTACTAAAGGTTTCAGAACAGTTCAGAATAGATAGCATGCCTGCCTGAAAATAAATTTTATATAGAAGTCACGAATCTGTTGACTTGCTGTTCCTGAACTTCAAATGGGAGCCACAGTAAGGACAAGTGCCTGTCTTCAGAAGAAGCCTCTGAACAGGTTTCTTAGATAATGGCAAGCATCTGCTTGCACTCAGCCTCTTGAGTCTCAGCCTCTTCAGACTTTCAGCAGTAATGGGAAGAGAAAGCAGCCTGCTTCTTCAGACTACTGGTTTGTTATTAATATAATATGTCCATTGTTGAGGACATAAAATCTGCTCTCTCGCCATGATTTAGGCCTGCCACAACTGACTGTTCCTATTTAGGTCTGGGAGGGTTTTTGCTATTTCTTTAACCTACTACCAAGCCATTATTATTTACTTAAAGGATTAATATTAATTTCCCCTGATCTTGAAGTAACATTTCAAAGAACTACACTGCTTTTTTCTTAAATTTGCAAACCATCTGCTTGCTATATCAAAATGTTAAAATTAAGTGGCTTTAATTGTATGAACTACCAAAGGCCAGCACCAGATTCTTGGGAAATCCAAGGACATTTTTAAAAGTAGCTTCACCATGCAATGATATGAAAGACCAATGCAGCTAAACAGCAGCCCTCAGCTTTAAGGATTTAGCAAAATTTTCAGGGTGCAGGAGAAAATGAAGGAAATCTTGGAGGCAGTTTGAACCTCACCTTCACTGCTCCCCATCCTCAGCACCACATTCAGGTACGTATTGCTTAAAATGGAAAAATAAAGCCACCAAGCCTAAGAAGGTGGGGACAAAAACACAAAACACAAGTGTGAGTGACAAATGATTGCAGTAAAAAGGGAAGATTGACCCCATCTAGTTAATTATAGCTTGTCTCATGTTACTGGGCCCATGTTCTGGTGGTGTGCATGTGCATGCTGCTGAATTGTTCTGCTGAAATGAGCAGTCTTAGTACTTCCCTTTTAATGATGCTGCAGATGATTAACCCAAAACCTCTTTATGAATGGGAGGAGAGACTGGTAGGCAGCAGCAGCACAGCTATCCCCACGGGTAGGTTTGCCCAGAGAGGATCCTTCCCTGGGTATCAAGCAACAAGAGGACCAGCTGCAATGTATGTCAGGATACACATGAAAATCCTTTACAGCAGAGATAAAGAAAGAAATCAAGCAAACCAAGGATTCTTCCAAAAATAAAATTGCATCTACTGTATAGAAGAGCACTCTGATGAGTGATGGAGTCTGTTGTTAACCACCTTTCCTAATTTCCTAAAACGAGCAATTCCTTAAGAAACAGTTTGGGGTTTGTTTCTTTCCTCCTCTGAGCTTCCTGCCCCAGCTCTATCAGCAATTGCCTTTTCTAGGGAGGAGAGCTGCTAAGTCTTTCATTTCCCACATGGTCCTTCTTAAAATAGGCATCTCAAGATTTTTCTGAAATCCAGAGACTAAGGAAGACTCCATAGGAGTCTCAACATACCAAAAACAGATCATCCCAACAGGGTCAAAGGATGTGACCCAGAGGAAGAAACTAAACCCTTATCTTGAGAGACACAAAGAATGGATGAAAAGGAAAAATCCTTCTGAAGCCTCATTCAGACCTTTCACCTGCCAGACAGCTCAATTTTGCCAAAAGGATGACCTGATTCCTTGCCTGCTGGCATGCATGATGCCTTTTTCATTCTAACTGGGCAAAGCAGTAGCACAGGATGGGGAGCAGTCATTTTTGTTTGATTCAGCCATGATAGGCATGACAGCCAAGGGGCTCCTTGTGGGTGCCAGCAGTGAGGCCAGCCGGGAGTGCAGCTCTGTTATTGTAGCCGGAGGCCCACTTCCAATCCAATTACCCGCAACAGCTGTGCTACCTCCTCGTTTCCACTCCCTCTGCTTCTTCTGCTAGGTAATTCCAGGACAGGTTTTGTCATTATCGGGGGCATTAAGTCAGGGTGCAAGGCACCTACTCTGAGTGATCAAAGGAATAAGAGCACAAGGTAGAAGCCAAAGAGGAAGTCATTTACCCTGGCATCTACAGGCTGAAATAGTGATCAAACCATACTGTCTTGTTTTCCCCATGGCAGAACAGCATTCTGATATCGCATGTGGCATGTTCCTAGATGTATTCACACATGGGAATGCCTGAAAGGATGAAAATAAACACTAAAGTGTTCACAAAGAAGGACACGTGCACAAACGAATGTATGCAGGTAGGAAAACCCAAGGCTGAATGCATTTCATGGCTGAACCGTAAGAAGATGTGTAGCACTGCAAATGCATGTGCATCAAGTATAGAATCATAGAATCAGTCAGGGTAGGAAGGGACCACAAGGATCATCTAGTTCCAGCCCCCCGCCATGGCAGGAACACCCTACCCTACATCAGGCTGCCCACAGCCTCTGCCAGCCTGGCCTTAAACACCTCCAGGAATGTGGCCCCAACCACCTCCCTGGGCAACCCATTCCAGGCTCTCACCACTCTCATGGTGAAGAATTTCCTCCTCATATCCAATCTGAATCTCCCCACCTCCAGATTTGCTCCATTTCCCCTAGTCCTGTAGTAGGTGTACAAGTTGGGAAAAGAAGGCCTCTTAGGCATGAAAAAGAATTTGTCAGCTTGAAAAACACATTACTGACAACATATATGATAGAGGTAAAATCCCAAATAATGCAGAATAGGTGAACAGCAAACTTTTTTTCTCCCTGTTTGCCAAAACACAAGGAATAGGAGTCACTGAATGAAATTCTCAAGTATCAGGTCTAAAAAGAATTGAAATAAAATGCTTTCCACATTTGAATGATTAAACAATCATTCAAATTAAATCGTTCAAATTAAACTTGTTTTCACAGTGTACTGTGGAGTTTTTTTTTAAAAAAAAAAAACAACAAAACGTGGATTAAGAAAATCCATCCACAAGGAGAGCCAGAAGGAGGAACAAGGAAATTTCAGACCTGTCAGCCTGACCTCAGTGCCAGGGAAGGTTATGGAACAGGTCATCTTGAGTGCAATCACACAGCACCTACAGGATGGCCAAGGGATCAGGTCCAGCCAGCATGGGTTTAGGGAGGGCAGGTCCTGCCTGACCAAGCTGATCTCCTTTTATGATCAGGTTACCTGCCTGGTGAATGCAGGGAAGGCAGTGGATGTAGTCTACCTGGACTTCAGCAAAGCCTTTGACACTGTCTGCCACAACAAGCTCCTGGCAAAGCTGGCAGCTTGTGGCTTGGACAGATTCACTCTGAAAAGTGTCAAGAACTGGCTGGAGGGCCAGGTCCAGAGAGTGGTGGTGAATGGTGCCACATCCAGTTGGTGACCAGTCACTAGTGGTGTACCCCAGGGATCAGTGCTAGGACCAATCCTGTTCAATATCTTTATTGATGAGCTGGACGAGGGGATTGAGTCCAGCATCTGTAAGTTGGCAGATGACACCAAGTTAGGAGCAGGTGTCAATCTGTTGGAGCGTAGGAGGGCCCTGCAGAGGGACCTGGACANGCTGAACATGAGCCAGCAGTGTGCCCAGGTGGCCAGGAGAGCCAATGGCATCTTGGCCTGTATCAGGAACAGTGTGGCCAGCAGGACAAGGGAGATTATTCTTCACCTGTACTCGGCACTGGTCAGGCCACACTTTGAGTACTGTGTCCAGTTCTGGGCCCCTCAATTCAAGAGAGATGTTGAGGTACTGGAACATGTCCAGAGAAGGGCAACAAAGCTGGTTAGGGCATTGGAGCAAAGCCCTGCGAGGAGAGGCTGAAGGAGCTGGGGTTGTTTAGCCTGGAGAGGAGGAGGCTCAGGGGTGACCTCATTGCTGTCTACAACTACCTGAAGGGAGGTTGTAGCCAGGTGGGGGTTGGTCTCTTCTCCCAAGCACCCAGGAACAGAATGAGGGGACATAGCCTCAAGTTGTGCCTGGAGAGGTATAGGCTGGATAGTAGGAGGAAGTTCTTCACAGAGGGAGTGATTTGCCATTGGAATGCACTGCCCAGGGAGGTGGTAGAGTCATCATCCCTGAAGGTGTTCAAGAAAAGTCTGGATGGAGAACTTAGTGCCATGGTCTTGTTGATTGGATAGGGCTGGGTGATAGGTTGGAGGTCTCTTCCAACCCGATTGATTCTGTGACTCTAAAAAAAAAAAAGACTGGACAAATCTAGATAAAAATGTGTCAGTCAATGACTGTTTAATACCATAACCTGGATGTGGTGTAGAGTCATAAAGTACTTAAAACAGTGACAGAATCTACTTTCGTAGGAAGACACTTCCAGGTCAGTGGAACTCTTGCTCTGACTCCAGTTATCACTACTACTATATTGTTGCAAATAGGTGTGGATGTGTAAGTTGAAAAAAATTCACATTTCGCTGCAAAAGAATTTGATCTGGGGAGAGTGCTTTGTGCAAAGGTCATGTAAAAATTAAAATTATGGCAGCACCTATGAAGAAGAAGATAAGCCTGTACAGACTGGTTGCTACCACCTGTATAAGTGGCACTGAAGATAGACCATGAGTAGATCCTTACTTTGACCTAGTAATGTCTCCAGACAGGAAACTTCAAATGGGCTGAAACACAATTCACACATTTTCATGACCAAAAAAACCAAAGCTCAATTTCAAGGAAGTAGAAGCCACTGCTAAAATTACTAAAATTACTGCTAAAATGACCCTATGCAATGGAGGTAGAGAGGCAGAATGAAGCAGTAGCCCTTTGAGGAAGAAGCATTAAAAGATGGAGCTTGAAAAATTAAAGACATGGACCAAAAATGTGGTTGTACACTTGTTTCTTCAAAGACATCTGTATCCTTATGAAGGAGCTCTTTGGGCAAAAAAGGACAAATTTTTACTCAGGGTCCCAACTAACTAGGTCATTTCTACTGGGTTGTATCCATTCGATACATGCAAACTCTAGTCAGAAGTAAAATCATGATATCAAAATGCTCAGAACTACATCTCTTAGCCTTCCCCCCAGGAATATGTGAAAATCTCTCCCACAAAGGAAGTAAATCTGGCATGAATAGTAAAAGCTCTTTATCTCCATAATTGTCAACCCACGATCTCTAAGTGTGTTCTGAAGGTGAGGCTGTAGCTACATCCCCAACAGGAAAACTCAAGTGCCAAGTTATTTCTCCTCTACATCACAAAGTAAGTCTCTGAACCAGCGGAGTACAAGCAGCAACAGTCCCAACTGCAGGGCTCTAATTACTTGACTTTGCTGCTTACATCAGTGTTGTTATTTTGTGACTGGGGCTGTAACATCTGCAGGGCAGCCGTACTAATATCTGAAGAACCCCTTTTATTTGTAAAATAAGCCAGATGGGATCTTCAGGTGGCTCTAAATAGGACCATATCACACCAGTCCCTGCAGCTGGTGTACCTCCCTTTTTCACAAGCAGAGACCTCTCAGTCTGGGAAAGCTCATACTATACATTTCTCTTTATCCTGAATATGATTCTTTGCACCTTGAACAAACTGCTGGCAGTCCCAGCCTATTCACAGCTATCTTCTCTTAGTGAGGGCTTAGTTCTAGCCAGTCTATTCAACACTCAAGAATATTCAGGTCATCAACTGTCTCACATGCTTAAATTGTCTTGCAAACAGCAGATGGCTAAAGCAACCATTCTGACATGGGGGCAGGGCTCTTGCCCTCACAGTACAGGTAATTGAATGCCCAAATAGGAAGAAAGCCTCTGTATAGCTGGGCAGAAGGGAAGTGCACGCCCAAACCTGTGGCCCACATCACTGCCTGGTCACACAGCAATGGCAGCATCCTCCCCAGTGGGAGCTGAGGAAGGGATTAGACTGCCTAGTAAACAGTTACAAAGCCCAATAATGAGCTGTGGGTAACTGTAAGAACAAAAACATAGGTGAGTGTGAGAACACATGGAAAAGAGCATTCACCTGTGACTAGAAATCCAGATGAGAAAGCATACAGCAGTCCTAAGAACATGTGTATGAGCAATGGGGAGAAAAAAATATGCACATCTAAGCATATATATCACAAGAGTGCAGTGGGGCAAAAGAATCCCTACAGAGAGCAGAAAGATGGATTGCTCCAAGGTGCCTGTGTAACAGCAACATCATCCTGTCCTGGTTGTGACACCTCTGACTGGACTCCTACTAGTGATGCCATTGCCCCCCACCATGCTGTGCAGGTCTGGGACATGGCACTGATATTGTTCAAGGTAACATTCTTTCATGGCATAATATCATGAATCACAACTGTAGAGCATAGCAAGGCCATGCTCTCAGTTCTACCAATAGCTTCAGAACATGGTGGAGAGACTTAAGACCCTGATGCCTTGGTGCATATCCTGTCACATCCTGACATGATGAGAGGAGACAGGAGCTCCTAGACTTCTCAGATTGGGGCAGAGAAGTTACACGTTCAGCCCCCTTTGGTCACTGAAAAGATTCAGCTTTATGGTCGACAAAGCCTTTCTTTCCAAGGCACACCAGGCAACATTTCCCATTTGGTCCCTTCCATCCTCATTGTTGCCAGCTGAGATATGCACAGGATGCAAAAAGGGGGATGACAAGAGAAGCCAAAAAGCCAAATATGCAGGAAAATTACCCAAGCAGGCAGCCTTCAATGTGTCTCTCTGAACTGTTTCACAAAATCTGATTATCCAAGTGTAGAAAAGAAGCAAATTGAATGGAGAACTCATTCCAGGTCTGGGTCAAATTTAGCAGAAGTTATGCAGAAAGCTGAGAGGAAAACAGTCTTAATTCTCCCATCATCCCACTCCAGCCAGGGCAATGCCAGCTGCTTCCCTCAACTCTCATTTCCATTTCATATAATGATAAACCAGGTGGAGCTGCCTGAGCATGAGGTAAAAATTAGTTTCCTAAGCTTCAGTGGCAACAGGATGTGGACTACAGCATAAAGTGGTTCTAGTTTGATTAACCCTTGTGGCTGGAGCTATGGGAGTCAGATCCTTCTGGCAATGAGAGAGTAATCTGAGGAGGGAGGTATGGAGTTCTCTGTGGTGAAATACTTTGCGGGAGAACTGCCCAAATAAACAAGCATATAAAACACACAATCTTTTTTTACTTTTACATGGATCACCTGTGCCCTGTCACAGATTTAATGTTCTCATGCCTAAATAAGATTAGACATTCACATGCAGCAAGAAAGATGCTCACTGGGTTTTAAAACCTAAAATAAACCAACAAAACCCCCTTTGATAGTGGAAATGGAATGCAACAGGTTATCAGTGGGACTAACAAAAGAAATAGACTCCAATAGAAGGAAAATATCTGAACTAGCTTTGTATGCCAGACTACACACAGACATATCAAAAATAAATCATATATGATGCACTGTTCAATACCGGGCAATCAGGCAGCCATTTTTAATGCAGTTTTCATTCAAAAAACTTCCCTTTAACTGACCAATGCAATGTAATTTCTGAAGAGGGAAGTTTGTGACCTTTGCTGCTATGAAGCCTTCCTTTTAGCAAAGCCTTAGCAATCCAGACTCTGTAATGTCCAGTATAACAATTTTCTCTGTTCGCTCTCAAGAAGCAGGGTGAAATTTTCTGCCCCTAGTAATTGTCCATCACTATTCCTTAAAGGGCAACCTTTCAGCTCAGCAAAAGCAACACTTACCTGGAATATGATTGACATCTGTCGAGGTGTTTTCATGGCAAGCAGAAGGGAGAACAGGAAAAGAGAGAGAGAGAAAGAGAGAGAGAAGAGAAAAAAAGCCATTAGAGATGCACACAGCAACTCAGCATCCTTGCATGGAAATCAATTTCATGCAAACCCAGAAATAATTAGGTTTGTTTGAAGGCCACCCATCTGCAGCCAAGCACCCAGCCATGCAAGGGAGGAGGCACTGGCTCCCTCTCCACTGTGCATGTAAAAGCGAATCCATCATCATATCTGTCCGGAGAGAGAGTTCCTGGAATCAGATAGAACCAAGCCATGTCAGTACCTGTAAGAGTATCAGTTGAAATATTCTACTATTTTTCACACACAAATGCAAAAGAAAGAAACAAAAAACAACCTGCCTGCGGTAGCTTTCTATTGCACATAAATTCAAGCAAGTTTTCAGTAAATAAGAAAGGAACCTGCTCCCCTTTCATGAGGGGCCATGTGAATTTATGACCAGGTGAAAGACACTCAACACAGACCCAAGTGTAGAAGAGAGCCCATTTTTTTTCAGCCCTCCTGCCCATCATTCCTAAACCAACATCCTTCATTGCAGACAGCAGCAGGGGTGGGGGAGGAGTGCCAGAGGCTTCCACATCCCACATGTTGGGGTTTTTTTTTCACAAGATGCTGAATTTAAACCAAGTGGCATTCAGTAATTTTTTCTCTTTGTGGCATACGACTGCTTTTCAGATAAATTTCAGAATAAGTTAGTCCTTTAAAAAAGACAAGAGCAAGCCTAAGTAAATGATAGTATTAGTCACAGATGAGGTATATCTTTGCATGTAGCATCTGTTTTGGGCAGAGCCTAGCAACCCCAGAGAATATACTTTTAAAAAAAAGTCTCATAATGTTTTTTTAGCATCCCAGTTCTAGTCTTGCTCTGAATAGCTACATTTATCGTAACACCATGATGGAGGAATACCTTAAATCTCACGGCATTAGATTAGATCAATATTTTCCTTCCAAAAGCAAAAGGAAAATACTTCCTTGAGGAAATCTCGGGACCAGGTTCATAGGTAGCATTGGAGGCTTGGAGGCTTTTACCTTGCCCAGGTACATGCTACAGGTATCATCTTTCTAGTAAAACTTCAAAACGAAACATTAACAATTCAGGCCACTGCAGGTCCTGAACCATTCCTGCCACAAGTCTAGGAGCATGACATGCTGGGTGCTTTGCTATATACCAAGGTCTAAGAATGCATTCTTATTCTCCAAATACCCCTTCAAACTTCTGTTAGCATTCCTCCTGCCTGTTCAAACCAGCTGTGAAACCAGTGTCACTTGTTCTTCTGAGACACTTACATTTCAGTGGTGAGTGATTCCTCTGCATATTGCTTTTGTCCATGACTTTATAATGACTCCAGAATCATTTGAGAAAAAGTTCCTGTAGTACCTCACACATAACAAGCTCTCTTTCCTTAAGAAGACAGATAACCCAAACAAAACAACACACAAAGAAGGGAGGCACTACTGCATCAACTTGTTTAATTTCCATAGCTTCTACTACACATGTACATCAGGTATGCTAAGCATTATTTGTTGGCTCTTCTCTTTTAACCTATAATTGTGTCTAAGAACTGGTATCTTGGCATGCAAGTGTCAAAGGCCACAGCACCGAAAATTTACCTGAAAATAATTACATTTAGGTAGGAAAAGAAAACAAACGTCAGGCAGCAATGCATGCAGCTAAGGGTGGAAGTTAAAAAAGCATGAGAGCAGGGGCAGAAGGAAGGAGTTAGACCCTTAAACACCACTGCAGAATGTGAACACAACACCATGAATTTATAAGCCCACAGCTAGGACCTGAGTTGAGGTGGCCAGCAGGACTAGAAAGGTGATAGTCTCACTGTACTCAGCACCAATGAAGCCACACAGGATTGCAGAATTATTAAGGCTGGAATAGACCTCTGAGATCATTAAGTCCAGCCTATGACGTAACACCACCATATCAATTAGACCACAGCACTAAGTGCCACATAAAGACCTCCAGGGACAGTGACTCCTCCACCTCCATGGGCATTCCATTCCAGGGTCTAACTACTCTTTCTGTGAGGAAGTGCTTCCTAACATCCAACCTAAACCTCTCCTGGCTTGGCTTCAGACCACGCCCTATCATCTTGTCACAAGTTGCCTGAGAGTACCTTGAGTCCTGTGTTCAGTTTTAGCTGCTGTAGTAGGAGAGAGACATTAGGATGCTGGAGTGTGTCCAGAGAAGGCCAACACAGCTGGTGAAGGGTCTTGAGAGTACGTCTTATCAGGAGCAGCTAAGGGGTCTGGAGTTGTTTAGTCTGAAGAAAAGGAAGCTGAGGGACACATTATCGTTTGCTACAGCTACCTGAAGGGAGGTTATAGAGAGGTAAGTGTTGACCTCTACTTAAAGTCACAACTGATAGGACAAGAGTAAATGGCATCAAGTTATGCCAGGACATGTTTAGATTAGACATTAGAAAAAACTTCTGTACTGAAAGGGTTATCAAATACTGGAAGAGATTGCCCAAGAACGTGGTTGGATCACCATCCTGGGAGGTATTTAAAGAAGCTGTCTAGGCTAGGCATGGTGCACAAGAATATGGTGTAGTAGAGGCCCTGGTAGCTAGATGATGGTTGGATTTGATGATCTTAAAGGTCTTTTCCAGCTATAGTGATTCTATGTGATTTCGGTGAAGTGTTGCTTGGGAAAAATCAGTAGCAGTCAAAGATTATCAAACACTTCAGAAGAGGAAGAAGGGAGCACCATCAGGTCGAGCAACTGTTTCTGAGCCCACTCTTAAGTACATACAAAGCTCTAGACCCATATTGTCTTCTCAGCCTGACCTGACAAAGGCGAGGGCACAGCTACAGCCCAGGATACCTTGGGGGTCCAAGAACAGCAGGCAGCTCCAGGAGGAAATATGTGAGATGGTTAGGGAATAAAATGCATCAGCAGAGAGAAAGGGCAAAAGAAAGAGATAACCAAGGGTGAGCAAGGGATAAACATATTAAGCAAGTAAGGTAATAAGCAGTGGGCTGTAACTGATACACTGCTTGAAACAATACTTATTTAACTGTACACAAATTAAATGGGTCATGAAGCTGTTAAAAAGGGGGACAATGAAGTGTTATAGGCTACACAGGCACCTCTAAAATGCAGTTTTTCAATAAGAAGTAATAAAAGGTAGTCACAAAGGAGATTTCCTTTTAACCTTAACCCCCCACACCCTCGCCAGTATCCCTAAAGCAGGCATCATGAATCCTGACTGGTTTTATTCTTNGTCTATTAGGCTGAAATCTGTCCTGAAGGGATTTGGGTATGCTCCTTTTTTTTTTTTTTTTTTTTTTTTAAAAAAAAAAAAAAGTCTCCACTCAACACGATTTCTGTATACACTCTCTGCATCAGAAAAGTCACGGCATCCCTGTGACACTTTTGCAGTAGGTACCTGTGTGGCAGTCTAGGTCATCGGTGTTCCTTCCCATACTAAATACAAAGTGAGTTTCTTGTATTGCAGACACCCCCCCATGTGGTATCTGCTAGCAAATGCTGATTTTCGAATGGTGAAAGTACTTGAGTTGTATTTTAAAACACACATGAGAAAGCACTGCTTTCTTTGTAAAGAAAAAAAATGCTGTGTAATCAGCTACTCCTCACAAAAGACCCTACAATAAATACCACTCTGTCATGCAACTGAAATTTCTGTGAAAGTATTATAGGAAACCCCTTAACACCTTATGTACCACTCCGCTGTGGTGCACAGTTAAAACTGTGGTTGCATACACTGATAAAATAGACCCTTAATAAGAAGCCTCTGATCTAGCTCCTTATAGCTGGTGACTCCACAATTAGAAGAAAACTAATGCCTCAAGAAAGGTGGAAAATTAAAATGGCAAATAGACACTGACCAGAGTCACTAGGGAGCTGAGTTGACCCTCCTTCAGACTCTGCTGTCCAAGATATTCTCTCAAACTCTTTTCATGTTTCTCTGGTTTGTTTTCAAAAGGATTGTTTAAAACATGTACCTGTTCTGTCCCTCTTCCATTAGCACTACCTTCCTCCCCGCACAGGGACCTCTTACCTGCCATAGGGACCCAGGAAGTGGAGTTCTCCCTGATTAAGGAGGGAGCGTGCAGAACCCATTGGCTAACAAAAAGGCCACGTACTGCTGTGCAGGTGGACATTTCAACGCTTCCTTCAGCTCGGAGCAGTTCAAACACAGAAAAGTCTGCCTCTCAACAAAAGGCAAGACAGAGTTCACTTTATCCTGTACACAGGAGTTCATTTACTGCTCTTTTGTAGAGAGCTGAGCAGCAAGCCGGTGCTGTTTGCTTTTGTTCTTTGATGCTAATAGCTGGGTTGAAAGAGGGATCAGCAGGGTTGCTGCCTTTGTCTGGTGCAGCCCCAGCCATCTGGGTGGGGTGGGCGGAGAAGGATGAAGGGGAGCAGGAGGAATAAAGCAAATGTTATTATAGTTCAGATCATTCCTGTGCCTGTAGATGAAATATCTGAGGTATTTTTAAGTCTAAGATTTTTAACAAAAAGTTTAGCAATAAGGAAAGCTGTCATGATAGTGCACATCTCTCTATAGCTGGAAGACAAGGACAGCACAGACTTTCTCTACACTCCAGTCCTACCACTACACACCACCTGGACCTGAAGAGATCTGCTTTCCTTCCTATTTTCAGGGTCCATTCGATCTTGCTTTGGTGGGCCACAGACATTTGTCTTCTGCCAGCTAAACTGAGAGCCATTAATTGAATTCGCGCATCACAAACCAGCTGCCAGCGAGAAACATCCTATGCTAAGTGGAAATGCTAAAATTCTAAATGCTCACATGTTTCAGGTTGGAAGGGACCTTTAAAGGTCATCTAATCCAACCCCTCCCTGCAGTGAGCAGGGACACCTTCAACTATATCAGGTTGCCCAGAGCCGTGTCTGTCCTGACTGAACATTTCAGGGATGGGGCACCTACCACCTCTTTGGGCAACCCGTGACAATGTTTCACTACCTTCATTGTAAAGAATTCCTTCCTTATATTCTAGACTACCTAGCTATTGTAAACAGGCACCTAGAAGTGAACAGCACTGTCTTGTCTCTCAAGTTCTTGAGCAACCCCTCCAGAGCTCTCTGGTTTTTCTCTCTGAATGCCAGTGTGTGGAGAGGAGGAAGAAGCAGGCAGACACTGAGGAGAGCAGGGTAAAAAGTTTGAACACTTAGAGACATGTTTTGGTCATAGGAGACTCACTCTAAATAAGGGGAGATCCCAACAGGATAATTATCTCATTCTGAAGCTCATTCAGTTACCAACACCTAAAAAATATTTTCTAAAGCAGATTTGACTCTGCAAATACAAACAACAGATATAGCTACAATTTCACTGACAGAAGCAGGACTCTCAGTCACTTACTGACATATTTGAAAACAGCTCAGAGACCATAGACTGATGTATTTATAGCAGCCTGTGAAATGATTCAAAAGACGTGATGAGCCAGCCTGGGCTCCTGTGGTGTAGTAGTAAGAGATGCTGGTGACTCAGACCTGGGTGATTTCCTCCTCACTGAGCTCTGATACAACTTCTTAACAATATGATGCTGAATTGCATTCTGGCTGAACGGAAAACCCTTCAAATTGCAATGAGCAAAGCCTTCATTAATTTGACACTTTATTTGATGAAGTGTTAATTCCAGATGCTGATTTGGCAAATGGTCTCATTCCTTCCTGGTCTCTTTCCTTCCTAATCTGATCTATTAACCTGGGAAAGTTACAGCAACTTAAAAAGAAATAGAATTTGCTTTGTACGAACAGCTTCTAACAACAAGTTGCTTGGGTAAAGTCCTGCTCTGTAATAAGACCAGTTTCAAGCTTTAGTGAAGCATCCCTGTAGTGCCCAAGCTCACACAGGAGACAGGCACCTTGAAGATTGTTGTATTTATTGTTTGTTAGGTTAAAATCTGTGATTCATTAAATCCACAAAAGACTTCAGAGTAATTCTGATAATGTCATGATTTCATCCCTCATATTTAATTAACATCTCTTGTATCCATCTCCAGTATCCTTTCACTGATTCCAGTGGAATTGTGACAGAAGTAAGTTTGACCAGTTCTATTTAACTTGCTAAATGTTTAGGATGCTGAAACAAATCCAAGACCACTCGAGCTTATTAAGTCTGTCACTGAGCTGCACACTGTGATCATCAAGAATTTCACAGTACTAGCAGGTGTAGGCCTTATTGTGTCACTCCAGAAGAACAGGACCCTGTAATCTGTGTTAATGGAGTGTTGAACACTTCTGATTTTATTCACTGGAGACAAGTGGTAACACATACACAAACAAGTTCATTACCATCAATTATATTTCTCTGTGTCCTTTGTCCTATGGGATCTCTTAGGCTTCAGTCTCTCGGGGAATAGTACTCACTTTGTAAGCTGCATAGAATTGCAGACATTTGTGATACTGTGCCTTTGCACATATAATACTTGGAATCTCAAAGCACTTATTAGCTGTGAATGTAGGAATCATTCAGCCAGTACTGAAATGCAGCCAGCTCTGATGTGAAAGAAACAGATGTTTAACAGCTTATAGGAAGGCAGCACAGCAGTTTGGCATGTCAGAGTTAGAACAAGAACTACTTAAAGAAGCAGAATGAAACTTGGCTGATTCTACTAAAAGTGTCGTGTGATTTTAAAGCACTCCTGATGTAAATGAGGTGAAAGGATTTGATCTTATCTGAATGATAAACAGTGATTTGATGCCTCAAATGCTCTTCTCTATACTGTGTGCATTGATGTTACGGGCAGCCTGTCCTCTCCACAGGGTCAAATGTGTTATTGACTGACATGTGCCTGAGTATGTCATGCTCTAAAGTGTTGAAAGTTCGAATGGATGCTACAATCTACTTAAGAAAATGGATCCTTTACCTCACAGAGCCAAGCTTTCTCCTCTCAGGCAACCAAGATACCCAGTCAATGTATGCTATAGCTAGCTGAGAAGACATAGGCAAGCCATCACAGTTTTGCTGCATTTGCCCAGCCATTTAGAAAAGAGCTTTCCTATCAACATGGTATAGATGGACTAAGTGTGCATGCTGCTTTCAGAAACCACTGCACCAGTATTTCTAGCTCCAGTAAGAAAAAAAAAAAAAAAAAAAAAAGATAAATTAATTCTTAATAATCACTCTAATTAAGTCTGTCTCGTTAATATTTTTAGATAAAGCTGCTTGCTGATTTCCCAGCTTTCAGTGAAAGTATCGTCCTCTCTCACATATCCCAACAAATATGTTCGTATACATTCCTTTAAGCCTGGCTGGGGGGAAAGGCAATAACTTTGCAGCCTACTGCTAGCAGAAATCCAACACCAACTTAATTACTTGGTGCCTTCCAAAAACGTTGCTGATCTTCACTTAAACTGCCTAGATACTGTCTGCACCTTCCAGGATGTAGCTTCTTTCCATTTTACCCTAGATGAGGCAAGAGAGGATTCACTCCCTGATATTTTTCACAGCAGCCCTGTACACCTTCGTTCAGCCAACAGTGTTCACAGCCTTGCAGAGCACACAAACATACCTAATTGTAGCTTCTGAAGGGCAGTTGCAAGCAGGGGGGGAAGTAAAAAATTTCTTCAGTATTCGCCACTGATTGAAAGAGAAGGAATTTATGATGCAGAAAGACAAGGTTTTTGTTAAGTTTCGTAAATTTTGGTAGCAACAGGGAAGTGAGCCTCTAGAATAGCTTTGCTACTGGGAGCTGGGAGTTTGATACCAGCACTAAAGACTATTACAAAAAGACTAGACAAGTATTCCTCATTAATTTTTCAGATACACTTGATCTTGTCTTGGAAAGTCTAGCTGGCCCTTGAGACCTTTTCCAATCCCATTTACTATGATTTTATTATTCTAATTCAAAACACACACTCCTTAGACAATCCCGTCAGTAACAGCTGCCAAGCGTCGCAGGCTAAGAGCTTCAGTAATGGAGCAGGGCAGAGACTGAACCTCTGACAGCAGCCCAGCACAGGTATTCAGAGAAGAGTCAAAGGCACTGAGAACATTCACAGTACCCTTATTCACAACTTCCAGCAATGATGGGCTGGTGGAGATTGCATATGATCAAAATGCTTAATTATCCTTGATAGACACAGATCTCCTTGAGTTTCTCTCTTCTGGAATATAAAGATTCTTCATTCAGCACTACCACAGCAGTCTTGCATGAAGTTAAGTAGATAGAGAGTTGCTAAAGATGTTTACTTTCTCAACTGAAGAGTGCTGCTCCATCACAATCCTCTGCATATGGCAGTCGTTCTGCCCCTATAGTGCAGAGAGATGTAAGTTACCTACAGCAGGATTTGGTTTGAATTTTATGCTTGGGTTACTTGTACCAGACCATTTGTGCCATTAATATATTTTAACACATGCCTGGCCAAAAATCCAAGGAGACCAAAGCTGTTATTCTTGTCAGAAACACAGGCTGACAAGTTTATAAATAAGAAATACAGACTGCATTTAAACAGCCTAAAAATGCACTCTACCACTCTGGAGAGCCTTGTTCCTCACCAGGACCTGGTGTAGATCCAGATCCCTTCTTTTCTTTCTATTTAGCAGTATCACATGCACAGCTCCATAGAGATCATCTGCCCTAGAATTCACTTGCAGTACTTGGCCCAAGAGCAAGCTACAGCTTCTGCAAAGGAGGAATAGATACCAGAGGACAAATAACGTGGACACTGGCGGTGTGTGCCCAAGTTGCACACATACAGTAGAGAGTCTTCTTCACAAACACTATGATTTGTCATTTAATGTTCCATGCAAACAGCAAAAGCTGACATATGGTTTGTCATATTATGTACTGAAAGTGCCAAAGCTTTTTCCACCTAAATGGTCACTCACAGGGAAAAGGGCAACTAAATAATTTTTCTTCCTTTTCGCTACGATATTTGTGACCACTGTTTATAAGTCATTTGTATATTAGGAGCAGCATCAGTGTTACACAGAAAGTTGGATTTGCATTTTCATCTTCAATTACAAAAAGGAAAACTATTTCACATTCCCTTCCAGCTCAGATGAAACAGGAACCTGTGACCTTCTAAAAACACATCTTTGTTACACTTCTGCCTCTTTTTTTACACTTTTATAACATTACCTAGGCATCTCTATATGTGCTCCCGTGCAAACACCTATGGTGGGAGATCCCTATACTCATTCAGATTCCCTTTGCAGTGAGAAAGTCTCATGCTTTGCAAAGACTTTCAGAAACCACTAGCAAGACAGTTACACTCCCCTGGACATCTGCTTCCTCATGTTCTAATTACAGCTGAAACTAGCTTCCCATTACAAGCCAAATTTTCTCTCAGTTTAAACAAGGATTAAATCAACCAATGCGACAATTTAAGTGGCTGCATCATCTCATAGCAAGGTATGTTTTTTATATGCTAAAGGTGAATCACACTACAGATGCACAGCAGTGGACTTTCCCACGCTGAGCACCCCAACTTAAAGAAAAAAAGAAAAAAAACCAAACCCAAACACCTATGTTTGAACAGTCTTGTGGCTCACACTGAAGTGAGCCAGCCATGTGACCCAAGAAGCTACAACTAGTTCCATCACAGGCACTCTGTTCTATGCTCAAAGTACTGAAATCAAGCTTGTGGTGTTCCACCTTTGCCTGCCAGCAAGACAGAGACTGGAAACCAGGGCATTACTCACCATACGTCACCGAAAGAGAGTACCTCTCCTTCTGCTGAGCAAGAACCTGCATACATGCTGAGTATTTTCAGCTTCATCTTGTCTCAGCAGCTACCAAAAGGCATTTAGCCTCCCCAAAACCACTACAAATCCTGCTGCCTCTATTCCTGCCTTACCATTCAGAGAAACGAGATGGACAGGAAGGAACTTTGGGTATATTCACTGCGACACATGCAGCACTGAGTCTCTTTGATACACAGTAGCACAAAGAACAGAAGCAGGAGTTAGCACAAGGAGATTTTGAAAAAAGTCGTAAGTAAGCAGAGAGAGGGCTCGTTAAGCCCATGAAGTGGTCCAAGCTATAATCTATTTGCTGTACCCAGTCGGAATTAATAAAACAAATCCCTTGGTAAGTCTGACAGAGTTATTACAGAATGTTAGTATTTCTCTCACAGCAGGCTGAAGAAGCAAAGCTGGAGCCACGAAAGGTTATGAACTATCTTAGTCAGACGAAGGTGGAGGGAGAATAAGGAGGACCCTTCTCCAAACCCACCTGACCTTCAATGTCAGCTCTGCTTACTCCTACACCATTTGTTCTGGACAGAGCCAAAGACTACAGAACAAGGGGGAAACCTGCAAGGATGAAAACTTCCCATCCCCATTTCTGCTGCTCACCTAATCTTGCATGAGACAGAAAGAGGGATGCTGCTCCACTGGTTGAGCTGTGCTACCTGAGCCCTTCCCTGCTCACATCAGGCTTGGGCAGCAGGACTCAGGTGAGAAGCTATCCCATACCACTGGCCTCAGAGACCACCACCTGAGCTCTGAAGAAGCAGCAGCTTGTGCAGCCTCAGAGAGAAGGAACAGTTCTTGTCACTCACCAGTCACTCCTTGGCACCTACTCATACCACATGCCAACATTTCTAGTGCTGCATTGCAGCATCCCAAGACAGAAATGGCATAGCACATCCATCTGCAAGGCACACAGATGTCCCCTAGAAATCAAGAGGTGGCATTTCCCACACTAAAAGGGACCTCTGGCAGACTCCATGCATTAGCCCAGATGCTCTATCTTCAGCATCATGGTACATCGTTGATGGAAGGAATAAGTAGAATTATTAGCATTTCACCATATAATCCAACTCCACAACGTTACATTCCTCACTAAGATTCCTCAGATCATAGAGCTCTTCTTGAAAACATAAAAGGGTGAAGAGACAAAAAAAATAAAACCCCTACTCTTTTCTTGTCAATACTGATTATATCCAGTACAGAATCAGGCCTAGGTTTATTACAGGATTAAGACTCAGTTAATTTGTAACCCAGTTCTGTATTGAGGTCCTTTCACAAGACAGGGTATGCAAGGAGTTTGTGATCTTGATCAGGCCCTGTCTGCTTTGTTGGGCCTTTTACTTTATGGTATGAATGTTTAGAAGGGGCAGACACTGCATAAGAACCTGCTGGAATGCCCTGTGCCAGCCTGTGCTGCGTGCTGATGGGTGTCATGACAGAAATAACATCCCAACCTATCAGCAGAAGATGCATTATTCTGTTTGCTGCACAAAATTAAAGGCCCTACAGCATGAGAAGTAGGAGGAAAATTAAATTCATCCATAGTCCACCTAATGCTGCTTGAAAGGCTGATTCCCAGCCTCTGAAGTGATACAAGACTTACTTGTATCCGTATTCCTCTTTTTATTATATATTATTAAAATTTCTACTTTATAACACTATTTGTTCTTGAAACTTCTTGTTTAGCTATGGAAAAATCTCTGCACATTATCTCACTCTCTTTCTCACCCATACACTTTCCACTCTGGAAAAGCTTCATAGGAAAGACTCCTCAGAAAAGGCTATTGGTAGTTAGCTACCTGGTACCATTGGGTGCTAAGATCTGTGCTTCAGTAGGTCACTCAGGCCAAGGAACCACTCACAGTCTCCTGTTCTAAATACCTATCTCCCTGAATTGCCTACTGGTTTGAAAATAAAGACCATCGTCTTGAAATTCACTTAGTATCTATAATGTGCTTAACATGCCTCTGGGTTTGGCATAAGTATCAACTAATTATTGATTCATTCACTCCAATTCCAATTAGGATGGAGTTCCAATGTGCCTGTAGAGTGAGAACTGTATTTATTATACAAAAAAAATATACAGTACATGATCACCCTAAATACAGCATGAGTACTCCGAGTACACTTCTTTTGCTCTCCCTCCTACACGTATGTATAATTTTTAGACTATGTGTTAGTGAGTCGAGTTTCATATTCTATATTATTGCTGTATTTTCTGCTGAAATATATATATAAAAATTAAATAGAAGTCATCAAGAGGTTCTATTGGAAGCATTTGCCTTGTTCGTTGTTGAAAGGCACTGCTTGGAAAAGAGCAACTGCTGACTTAAGTAAATGCAAAACATAATGATGGGAAACAGCTGCATTCTGCATCCTTCAAAGCACTAAATTTTCTGTGTGAATAAGTGTGAATGTCTAAATGTAGTCCTCCAGCCTGCAGCAGGATCCATGCAGATGCAGACCCAAGTGAATAATCACAAGGCAAGGCAGGGCCTCATAGCCACTGAATTCAGCGGATGTCTCTCTTCATTGAATGGACTAGGATCAGGCCCCTAAAATTACAAGCACTGACACACAGAAGAATTTTGGGGTTATCTCTTCTACACACAGTTCAAAATACTTTGATTAATGTGAAAACAGTACACACAAGCTCCTACCAAGGCAGACAGAGAAGGTGTAGGAAAAAAAGATGTACATTTTTCCTGTGTTGAAAAAGTTTCTTTAAACGTCTACTCTTCCTTAAATATGTCAAAAGAAGCGTGTATAGTAATACATTCCATGCTCACTTTTTCACATCTGCTATACAAAAGACACTGTTGAGCAGTATGATGCTTTTCACTGTCAAGACACCAGTTCAAATCCATTGTACGTCAATAAAGAATTGAAGTTATTCCCAGGTGGCAGTCCTTCTGTGACCCAGGTGATAATAGATGAGTGGAGCACTCGAATCGTATCCTGGACTTCTCAATCCAGAAGAGCCACCATCATCATAATAGGCCTCCAGCAGTACAAAAATGTGTTGAGCACTGTAAAAACTGAGAAAGAACAACACCCCCCAAGCCAAGACATCTGTCAAACACACTTCAAACACTAGCACTAACTGATACTTCTCACCTGGGCACAGAAAGAACACAATTTAGCCTTTCATTTCTAAATGCAATCTCTTTGCAGAAAATTTCCACCAGATGCTTGTTGCATGAGTAAAAGCTAGTACCTCTCTTTTGAGAACTGTTATTTCTCACCAGCCGGGATCTGTCTCTGAAGTATTCATGCACCAAAAGCATGGAAAAGGAAGGCATTATGACCAGCAGCACATGTCAGGCTGTTCCACGCTGTTTGTACTTTATCTGTGATGAGGTCACAAAGAGACACAGCCTATTCTTATTCCCCTAACAATTCAGGGCCCATAACTGCAGTATAAACCAGAGAAAGCTGTTCAGGTTATTCTTGTTCTTTCACACAGCCTCATTCACTGCCAGGTGAGTAATCAGTACCATAATTAAAGAGCTAATAAAAACTTCTTTCAATAGGAAGACATGACCCTGAAACAAAACAATAGCCATTAAGGAGCAGAGCAATTCATTGCTGGATTTCAGTGACGGTCATAAGCAGTACTGCAAAGGGATTTCGAAGAGGGACTGTACATCCTTTTCTATGCCCTCTAATTCCTAAAAAAATAATATCTCTTCTCTCTTCAACAATATGCCAGTACGGATCCCACTGGAAAAGACCAGAGAGCAGTAGCCTTCCAGGACTGTAGGATGAAAGCATTTCAACTATACCAGTGACTGAAGGATAGTATCCCTGAACTGGCACCTGAAATAACTGCCTTTTCAAACATGTAATGTTTAATAAGATAGGAAATGTATTATTCTGTACTGCCACCTCAGAACACATTGCAGAAACAGGCACTAGCATTCGCTTCTGAGCTCATAGAACCACCAAGTCACAAAGTAGTGAGATTTGAAGGGACCTCTCAAGACAACATGTTCTGACTCTTCTAGAGCAAGTTGCTCAGAACATTCACTAACCAGGATTTTAAAGTCTTCAAGGATAGAAGGCTATGCAACAACTGTGAAGTGTGGCTGAATATGCAAAACAGCCCACTCCTTTAAACAGAGATGGACATAACTTTTAAGTGGTTTCAGAAAGTTGTATCTCTGATGGGCTGGATATAGCCATAAATATGCAAAGAGGTGGCCCAAGAGACATAGTCCTTTCCCCTCCACAGAGAAATGCAAAGTCAGAAGAGAACAATAGCATGAACAACTACTTGTAGAGAACCTCAAGGACACGGTAGGAATGATGTTGGTAGTTTTAGTACAATTCTTTTTTTTCTGCAGTTGAATCCTGCATGATATAGCTGAAGGAGCCAGAGATGAATCTTTGTATCAAGGGACACCCACAAGAAGAAATATTCAAACATAGTACAGTCTAATGCTGCTTCAAAGCAAACTTTAGAAAGCAGACATTGAAGCTTCAGGTAGAAGTTAAGTCTCTAATGAAAAGAAGTTATTATAATGTAAGATCCTAAAGGATTAGTAATACTGGTAATATGAATTTAAAACACAATACAAGAATGGATGTAACTGCATAAGTACATTATATACTGATATTGCTGCAAGGTGAACCCCGAGAATTTAATATTAATGCAGCACGTTGCAAGAACAGCATATAGGAGACATATTTTTTACCAAGGGCTTGCACAGGTTCAGATGAATTTAAGCAGCTCCTATGTAAAACTCATACCATGAGAAGCAACTCCTGGATGAGAACTTCTTTGCTTGTATGAAAGTCTCCAGAACCTCTAAGAAGCAAACTGGTAGCCATCTTCTGGTGCTCACCTCCTATCTGTCTTGAGCAGCAGCTACTCAACTAGGAACTTAATCTGCACACCATTTTGATATACACCCACGTAAGATGTAAGAAGGGTGGGGTCCAGGTGAACATCTAGACAGGTATGATAACTTATACACTGGCATTCAGTAAAGGGTGATCAGGAAAATCATAGCCTTGTATTAAGTAATCCTGAATATTAAGGAGCATACATGGAGAAATAATAGAAAATCACCAAGTTGCAAAACAAAGCCCATAGAAACCTAGCGCAGGCAGTATGCAGAGCAGCAGATGAAGCAAGTATTACCTTCCCTTGTAAAACAAGTCTGTCATGAAACATCTATATTATCACAAAGTACAGAAGAACATTTACAAGTTGTTCAGCAGCCACCAGTTGCTTCCGATCAAAAGTCTGGTGAGCAAGCTTGCCAGCATGCAGGTGTTGAGCAACAGGGTTAATAACACTATATCCAGATCCTGATGATTTCCCACTGATAGAACAATTGAGGACACCTCCCTGGCTGTTTATCTAATGCAACATTATATGAACATACTGCTTATCAGCTGGTTCCACAATAGAACTCTGTAAAAGAAGCAGAAACACTGTAGAAACCCCTGACAGCTTTCTATTCCAGGAGATTACTGTAGCTTCACCTCCTTCCGAGCACATTACTCACCACTGCAGATAGCTCAAGTGGATATCTGTGCCTTACAGTGATACTGCCCTGGAATGGTCATGACCATGGTTATTGTGGAGAGAACAATAAAGAACACTCTTTTTCTCCAGAATTAGCCATATAAAGTTGAGGTGAAAACATGTGATACCCTTGATTTTATGGTGCCTAGACAAAATGTATAAATCTTGGCGACACTCCAGAAAACTGGAGGTGAAGCCTAACAAATAGTATCAGTTCTGCTCACTGCCATTTAAGAGGCACTGATTCCTTTTTACTAGTGCAATACAGTTTAATCCCTACTTGTAAATAACTAGAGAAAAAGGAACTACCCAAGAGCATGATATTGCCTATCAGTCATAATATCCCTGAACTTGTTTGTTCTGGGAAAAAGAGTAATTGTTGCATCTGCCTGCTGAGAGGGAAGCAGAATGTCTTTCCACTCCAAATGCTGAATGCATGATGAATAACCCCTCCACCACCAAAAACATGAAGAGAAAAAACCAAAAAAACTAACAAACTCACCAACCAGAAAAACAACAGGCCTTGTTCTACTAACACTGAGTTCAACAGCACCACTCCAAGGTATGCCCTACAGGCTGAGTAAGGGTACCCAAGAACTGTCAGTCAGCCTCAAGCTTGGAGATCTCACTGATTAAAGAGTCCACTTCACAATTCTAAGCTTCAGACAATTAAGTCTGCATCTCCTAGGTTCCTTCCAACCTAGAACAGGGAAACAACCTCTCTTATTATTTGGCGTAACATAGCATGAGCACTCCTGCATGCTCTCTTGCATGACTTGAAGAAAGCAAAACCGCTTCTGCTGGGAGCAAGCCTTCCTATGACTGACACCATGAAAAAGAATGGAGAAAAAGACATAAAAGGTCAAATAACTACAGCTGTACTGTGATTTAATGAAGAGGATGAGGCTGCCTTCAAAGATTCATTCACTAAACTCCGAATGTGCTCCTAATCACCACTGCAAATTTGCAGGTGTGTAACATGTGTAGGTTGTATTATTAGAGAAGACAATAACTGTTATCCTCCAGTATTCCACTGAACTTCTTGACATGATATTCAAATTGCTGAGAAAGTAAAATCTATCAATCTGAGATGTGGATTCTCAGCTGAAAGCATTCTAATGACTAATATTCCCTGATAAAATCTTGCCACCATGGCAGACATAGCCATGGTGTTTGGGATGCCCAGTGCCACCTGCAAGATCATCTAGGCCATCTTCAATAATGTCTAAACACCTTTCTCTGTTAAAAATGTGGTCAATTCCATATTGCCATCTTTCAGCAGTGCTTCAGAGTCGCACGTGCTTTTGCTCTCCCTCCCTGGAGATATCCAAAACCTGCCTGGATGCATTTGTGATATGTGTGATCTAGTATAGGTGATTGTGCTCTGCAGGGGAGTTAGATTGGATGATCTTTTGAGGTCCTTTCCAGCATCTGACATTCTGTGATTACTCAACTGATGCTGGCAAAGATCGCTGTCATGGTCAAGGAGACCTATTTATTACTATAGTAATTTTGGTCGCACCATCTGAAATCCTGTAAGTCAACTCTTCATATCTTGATCTCCAGCATCTCTGAAACTCTTAAGAACTGAGCACCAAACAGCACCTTACTATACCCCAGTTTACATGACAATACTTCACCAGAGGACATGGACAGATGGCATAAATGGTCATTTCAGCCATAAGCATTAGCACTCTGTCACTAGATGTTATTCTGCATGGTCTTTCACCATATCATTAGGGAAAGACATTTTATCTTGTCTCAAATGCAGTGTAAACCACTTTCTTATCAACTTCTGATCTTGCAACAGTGTGTGGCTTCATGGCATGCATTGGTTTCCTGGCTACTGGTCAACTCTGGGCTGTTCCTAACAAGGTCTGTGCCAAGATCCTGGCAATCCACTTAGAAAATACAGGACCTGGCTCCAGTACCAATGATGATCAAGACTTTTCTGCCTGCTATCTTTTCCACACTTTCTTTACTTTCCTGACTGCTACAGGAGGCCCTGGTTGAAGCTACTTCAAATGAGAGCAGAAGGCTGGAGCTTGTCTCCCTTATCTCCAACAGGGCCTTCAAAGACTGTTCCAGCAGATGGAGCTTTTACCTCATGTCTTGCAACTTACACATTCTTGTGGAAAACGACAATCAGGCACCTGCTCCTTTCTGACATCCAATACACAGAAGAGATGCTTGTTGTGTCCATTCCATATAATGAATGACAAACCCAGGGAGGGTTAGGAGTAGTTGGTTCAGACAGACATAGCAAATGGTCTAGAAGGTAATAGAGATGAGTATTTTCTCAGAAATTAGTTCAGTTTGAGTGTGTTAGACATGTTCTGCTATGCAGCTCTCTTGTCATGAGGCCTGAAGAGAAATGAAAGGTCACAGTAACTTCACACCATCATATCAAAGTTAAGAGAGACTCAGAGCATCTACAACACCTCTTATTTCATATATGTGTAATGTGTAGGCCCAGTAGGACCTATAGTGACCTCTGAAGAGGTAGAAGACTTCAGTCCCCAAAGCTAAGAGCAGAGGAATGGTGGGGGAAGGCTGATGTAGGAAAAAAAAGATTCACATATCCCTACATTGTTCTTAGACCGGCAAAGTTCTTAGGACACATTTAATGAGGGTTAGGAACATGTGAGGAATATGTTGCTAGTATGAGATGGCCAATTCCAGCAAGTGACTCAAACATCAAAAGGAGGAAGATTTAGAGCCCTCCCAGCAGATGTTCATGGAACAGATCCTCAGATGTTGATACTTCACTTAGCTGAAGACAAATACTACATTGTAAATGTGAAAGCACAGATATCCCTTCCAACTGGGTGCCTTGAAGGCTGCCACCCAGTTTGCCACGCTTGAGCAGTCTTTCCACCTCAGACAGTGGAACTGGATTCTCCCTTGCTGACTTGCTTGCTTTTTCTCCAGTTGCATAGCCCAAACCCCAACTACAGCCTCCTGTATTTTTGCCTCAGAGAGCCTTGCATTTCCTTCCAGTTCCAGCATGCAAAAGCTGTCTAGGCCAGTCATAACCAGGAGGCTCTTTCCCTGTCAACCATGATCATCTTGACAGCTCTGCACTCTCCTCACATCATGTGTCACCTCCCCTTTCTGAAATCAGCCTCCTCCATCTACCACGTTAGGGTTGGGGGCACAAAGAACAAGGATCAGTGCCAAAGTCAGTGCACTGCTTCCCTTCTGCTCTCAACAGAGTGATGAGCCTAACAGAGCCAAAGTCAAGCTTGGATGGGACAATTAGGCTGGAGGAAAGGCAGTGAAGAGCAGAAGAGTCATAAACAGCTACAAAAATCAACTCATCAAATTTTTGCTCTGAGGAAGGAAGAGCTGTAATGTTGTTGTTTAGGTGTAGTTTGGCTTATGAAACACTGGCAGAATAATTTCAGGGAAAGAGTCACACAGTCACATGCCTGGACACCACTCTCCAACCATCTATCATCGAGCTAATAGCTCTAGCAATACATCTCAGTCTGGACTGGCTATTCTCTTCCATGTGAGTATCTTGGGATCCACTTTGACAGGACTACCAACAAACGTCACTCCTGATCTTGCAATTGCCTGTTAGTTTAGATCTGTTTCCTTCTGGCCTAGTTTTGACTAAGAGTTTGATTGCAGACCTGAAGGAATTCAAGTGATGTGCTTTTTCACAGCACCAATAGCTAAATTCAGTTGTGCACTAAACTAAAAAAAAAATCCATAAGTAAGAGTTACATCTTCCAATACTTTAAACAGCTTCTTTAAGAAATGCAGGTCAGAACTGTTAGCAACCTCACAGCAAAGAAGTCCTACTCTCGCTCCTATACACTGTGCAGTAAAATAGAATATGTGCTGGAGAACAGTACAGTTACATGTGGTATGTCACAATTGCACAGAAGATACAAGAGCACTTTTGGGCTAATAAACCTCTACTCAAGTCTTCTCATTATGTTTTGAATAAGCACAAGATAATCTGCCACCATCTTCATTCCATGCAGAACTTTCCACTCACTTGGATGCATGTTGTTCTCCAGGCAACTTTGCTTTCAAGGATAACACTAGAAAGGGGACACACTGGGATCATTTCCAGTCTTTAAAGAAGAGATTTTGTAGCAAGAAATACAGAAGGAAGAACTCCTCCAAAATGTTCTTTTTAAGCTGCTCAAAGAAAGCAAAGATTAAATAAATAAAA